>CM050165.1:278975282-279485282 GCA_027410445.1 Discoglossus pictus | reverse complement strand
TCCTAAATTTAGCCCTACAACACCATATTAAAAAAGCTGGTTTAGTACCTTTAATGACCGGAACTAATTTGCTTATTAGACCAGCCTTCAAAAGAATTGGCGTTTACATTATATTATCTCCTATTTGCGCCTGGAAATGTATTGCTATGGGAAAAGCACCTAGGTTAAACTCTGTCAAGTGAGGATTGACAGGAAATAATGGACATGCATAAATCTCTTATCAATTTGCTTTAATTTTAAGGAGCAATCTTCCAATACCCTTATGAGCTGGTACCCCACTCTATTCAGATTATGTAATATTGGTTCCATCAACAGCCCAACATGTTAGAGGCTCAGACAGTAAGGTACATATCTCCATATGTGGTGGAGAAGTGAAATTGTGCCAAGCTTTCATCACCAAGTCCATCAACTGTTGCCAAAATCCCATTGGGCATGATCCATGGCTCCTTCTGCTATCGTGCGCCCTGTCACAATTAAGCAGAAGAGAAAATGCTCTGCCATTACAAATGACCTTAGCTATGAAGGGAGGCTTAGCTTATCAATGGAAACAACCCTCTATTCCCTCTCTCACTTAAATTATAGCCCCAACTATAGAAAATATGGAAATGGAACAACTTACAGCTCCATAACTCTGCATTCTCTCTAAAGTGGGCTCATAGGCTTACATTTTTGTAAATTAATTCTCCTAAACTAAGGAAAAAAAGAGGGGAAAATACAGATAATGGTGTAGGGAATCGAGACACTAACAAATAACACATTGTGGAAAAAATGTATGTTCCTTTTACCAACCAACAATTTTACATCAGTGCGATTTGTACTTGTTTTATATAAAAATGAAAAAAAGTTTTTTATATACGTCTTTGTTCAGTTTGTACTCCTTATTGCAAAAATATTGTAAAGTAATGTAGCAGTGCTTTTTAGCATTTAAAAAATGTAAATATATGAGTTCTTTTCTTTCACTGAATGTTATTTGTGTATTCGAAGCCATGACTTGTGTCTGGGAAAACCTTTTAAACCCATGTATTGTAAATATCCATATTCCACACTTCTGTCTTACATTTCACACAGCGGACTGATGTTCTCAGTAGCCTTTATGGATCGTATTTCAGGGTCTTAAAAATACACTTGGTGCAAAAAGAAATGGTGGTGATAGTTACTAAGATATTTGTGAATTATTAAAGCAAGTGACACAAGTCTTTACTTGCAATGTTACATATCTAGAGCCAAAGAAAATAGTGGGTTCAGTTGCCATAAATGGGATTGCATACAGTGGAATATGATGCTTATTTTACAGAAATCTCCTTAACGCTATCGGGAATAAGAATACAAACTTAACATTACTCTTCTCTATTCTTGCAGACCAAATGACCCCAACGCCTTGCAACTAATTAGTAGCCGAAATTTGAAGTTGCACTTTAATCTACACAGAGGCCTTCATCACCACATTAATTTGATGTTTGATTACTTCCACCTCTCCGTCATATCCGTAATAGTTCATGGCTCCTTGGTTGCTCTGCATCAGCCGTTGATCAGGTAAATAGAAAAACAAGTCAATGGAGATTTCTTTCCCAATTATGCTCATATTCTTAAAGGGACATGGAAATAGTTTTGTCTTTGCTGCATCAGAAAGAGGGTATATAAAAAGCTGTCACAGTTTTTCTTTTATCAAATAAAGGTGTGAAAGCTCAAAACGTATTCAGACGTTTAACTGCTGTTGGGGTCTTGCCCGCTGCCATCCAATAAGATCAACAGACTAAAGTATGCATTCTGCATTCCCTGACATTCCAATATTTCCATAGAAGATAATAACAAAACCTACGTGTGATGATTATATTGTCCCAGTGAGAGATGTAATGTATCAGATGACCAGATAAGTTTAACAAAAGCAGAACGTGGTAGTTCCCTGGAATACAATACAATATAGAGATTCAAATAAATGTGAATGAGTGCTGCACAAACTTATGATAAAATATATTTACAATTCTTGACATGCAATGGTTTAGAAATAATTTTGATATAGGTAGGTAAATGGCAAAAAAGGTAAAAGCTTCAATTAGAAGCCAAAGGGGGTTAAATGGTAACCACAAAAGTCTGATACAAATCAATACAACTGGTATAAAAATGTCAGTTGAGAAGGACCTGGGTCTTGAATGTTTCCTTTTACTTGGACAGTTAGTCTGGAGTATTTTAGAATTAAGGTAAGGAAATAACAGTTAATTAACCCTGTAAATATTATTAATCAAATAAACATCTTATTTTCTTTCTTTAAAAAGTAAATGGAGATGTCACAATGCATAAAAGTACAAAGCATGGAGAGTAAGTTTTAACCCAATGGTAACTCTCCAATTCCCGTCATGTGCTGTAGAGCAGTAGTCACCTGACTTAGTAAGAAATCATTTTTATTATATTTTGGATATCCTGCAGTTCCTGAAAAGCAGGGCTAAAACACATTAGTCCTCAGGGTGCTCTATGTGGAAATGCCTTGAAAGGCGCTTAATAATCCATTTGTTTTTGCTTTGTGCAGAGACTTGACGACGCGTGTTATGTTTTGGGGCTACACAATAGCTCTTTAAGTATTGGTTTATGTACCCCAAGTATAAAGATGTTTATAACTGTAAGAGATACTATAAAATAATGTTTCTCATTTTCTGTAGCTTTCATCGTGCAATGAAAAATACTTGGTTGAACAGGAATGCTCCCGCCCAGAACAAGGAATCTCCTATACCAACACTTGAAAGCGTAGTGTTCGGCAGTAACTACACAAAGCAGCTGTCAGCAGATGTAAGCAAAGCCTTCTATTTATGTTTAGTATGAAAAATTCCAGACTGGTTGTGAATACAATGCACGGCCAAATGGTTTATATGAAGGATGTTTTAATAAACCAACATCAAATGAATACATTGGTGTAAATAAAAACATGCATCCTCTCAATAAACCTATTTATGCCCGTGTGCATTTTTTAAAAATATATATTAAAGCTATACAGTTTTTCTTATGCAGCATGTATATTTCTGTATGACAATCATACTTCATCAGTATAGTATATGGAAAGAATTCCTGAGCTATAGCTATTTATTTATTAATCTATCAACCCCATTGCTTAAACAACACTATACTGGCAAAACAAGGCATTAAGCATAATGGCAATCCGGTTACCCCAGTTATACTAATAACTGAATTACCCTCTGCTTGTATCTTGAGGGGTTGCCACGTTGTTCCCATCCCTGTAGTGTAGTCCTTACAGTTTGAAACCTTGTGATGGGGGCATTCGGCAAGCTGTAAAATTACCTGTTCCAGTTTGTAGTGTGCACAGCCTGGCCAGCACCTTCCTATTGATGTACATAATGAAGTGTCTCATGCACTAGAAACTGCAATATGAAGTTGCTGTCTGAACATTTACACCATAACAAGCTCTGATGTCTGTTCAAAGAGGGATGGACATAAAAACAGGGAAACTCAAAATTAGTATTATATCATGGACTATATACCTGTGCAGTGGTTTGTTATGCTAGAAGCAATTTACAGTGCATTGCAAAAGTATTCACCCCCCTTGACTATTTACCTATTTTGTTACATTACATCCATAAGTTCAATGTTTTGTTAATCTGAATTGTATGTGATGGATCAGAATTTGTTTCTCTTATAGAATTAACTATAAGGTATTGAAGAGAGTATTCAATAAATGTACTCTAAATAAGAATGAATCTTGTAAAACAGAATGTCATATTTAAATTGTTAAAGGTATTCAAATTGAATTCTGTATTCTCCTCATTTCCTTGCCTCCCTTTCTTATTCCCTTTCTTATTTCTTTCCAGGGCAACAGTTTTGTAGTTCAAGAATGTTTCTTACAACATGCCTACAGTTTCCACTATACACTCTGTGCCTGTTTGCTGCTGTCATTTAAGGGATTATACAGCTATTTCATCACAGTAACAAAGAAGCTGCCTTCCTCTCTGAAGCTGGAGCTGGGTATGTGTCTGGCCGTGTTAGCTGGAGGCTCTTTGGTGCTCTCTTGTGGCACATGCAATTTGTTCTCTGCCTTGCTTTTACATGTAGCTGACTTTTCAGCAGTTACATAGAATAAACATAATTTCCTTATATTATATCCTGTTGCCAACAATAAAAACCCTGGACCAGTTAGCTATTTCTATTTTGAATTATTGTACTTTTTTCCTCCACTCAAATTCTAATGTAGACCCAACTATATAGATTATCTTGTACAGCTATATGGCTTCATCTCAATTTTGGTCAAGCCCCATCACATAATTTAATCAATGCATATTCAAGTCAAAACCCTTCATCTTAAATGTTGCATATTTTTTCTTTTTTTATGTTTTTCTATTTATATTTTCATATGTCTATTGTTGTTAATTTATATATTACACATTATTTTTCCCTGAAATGTTTGTTTTTCTCATAATTTTGCTTGGCTATTTTTTAGGCTAGTAGCAGAGAATAATACTTTTTTGGAACACAGATTCTGGATTACTAATATCACTAACAATTCACTTTTGCCTGTACACATATCTGTCACATATTCCAAAATAGAAGATTAACGGCAATATATTAAATAATGAGAGTTGTAGATCTGGAATTTGATGTCTTCACTTTAATTCGTTCTGTAATCTGTTTTCTTACAAATCTTGCAACATACACCTAGAGCATTTTCTTTTTTCTTTTAGGTGTTAGATTATCTTTTTTTTCCATCTTTATTTCCCCTTGCTTTCTGACATGATGTACATTTGTCATCCCATTTGTGTTTTTTAATTAATTCACATGTGGCATTATAAAAGTCTGTGTATATTTGTGCGTATTTGTTCTGTAACATTCTAAAATCATCAAAAAAATATCTAATTAACAAATGTCTGAATACTATCACAACTAAGTACAGCAGTGTGTCAGTGTACATCATAGTAAAATGTACTAACCGTGCTAGCTCTCTGTTCTATACTTGACTGCCCTCTCTTCATTAGCTGCTAGCCTTCTTTAATAGCCCTTCTCTCTAACACTAAGTTAAGTCCTAAAGTACATATCTGAAAGGAGTGTAATTAGTACATATGTGTGCCATCCTTACAATCAGCCAAGCCCCGCATGCAGGTCCTTTATGAACGCATCCTCAGAAGAAAAAATCCATGGGCCCCGAGAGACGCCACTATGGGTATGTCAATACAGATAGCGATTTATTAGAGATATAAGTTTACAATGTATTATTATTGTTTTTTAAAGTCTATGACAATTTCCCTAATTTATTTTAATGCTATACTCAAACTCATATGTTTTATTATAATATTGTTTTAAGGTTCTGCAACACAAGGACTTCCATTTTGTGTTGAGGTTTATGGTATAAATTAACCCCTTGATAGTACGAGTAGATGATAATGAAACATTGCAATCTATAGGTACCTAGTTTAGAATTCCCACTACTCCTCATTGTAGCTAGTGTAGGCTCCAGTGCGCGATAGTGCAAACTCTCAGTGCCATAGGCCTAGCTAGACTGTGCCTGCACCTACATATCTACATGAAATAAGCATTCTCATTTTGGCAATTCTGGGTCTGTGAAAAACACATTGCTTTCATAGAACTCCATGATATTCCTTAATTTAAAGATATTGCCCAAACACAATATTATTTGAGCTTCAGGAGAAATAATAGGTATGCTATTGTACCTTAGAAACCTAAAATGATGTTGCTAATGATGCTGTTGGAACCATTGGCTTGCGTATCTAAGCATTTATTGATTATTTATGTGAACTTATGTCGTTTTAGCAGCTTATACAAACCCATAATACAGGGATGATAACTTATTTAGAAACCAAGAATAAATCTCCCTCATATAGCTACACAATACTTTTTTTTAAACAAATTTTAGGAGCCAGAATTAAAATGTTACGAAAGCAGTGACAAGACTTCCAGGATTTTATACACATATATGTGTTACCTAGATATCCTGTAGTAGTCTCTGCCACAGAAAAATTTGCTTCTTGTTCCTAGCTTTTGGGGTTTTCTGTCTGTGGATCGGATTTGTTAGATGTCTTGAAGATGGCTTCAGTCCTTGTTAGATTTTAGCCAGTGAATATGCTATATAATACCGACACTGCCATGCAGTGTGAATGTTTGTGGTGAGTTTTGTTTGCGGTCTGTGAAAGCTGATATTAATTTCTTTGCTTATTTATATACCTTGTTTTTCGCTTATCTAGAAAAAATTGACGTAGATGCTCGTCTCTCAGAATTGTGTGAAGATGTCAAGGTATGCACATTATTTTTCCCCAACATTTTCATGAGTTTGAAGCTCACAATATTATTTATGGACAACGGACGTGTAACAAAATATCAAAAATATTTTTAAAGTTATGTATCTTGGAAAACATTTTTTTCAAACTATTTCTGTTCTTACAGATTATTGTCCTTTAAACTGTTAAATTGACTGGTAGTTTTTAATCAGATCTGATCACATTTTGTGTTTAATATCCATGTTGGACTTGTGATCTCAATCAAAAGTTTTTTGTTTGTTTTTCCAAAAAGCAGTCATTGTTGCAAAAGCAGTTTGCACATTAATTTGTTTTAAAACTACAGAACTCCTTTTTTTGTGTAAAGAAAAACATCAGTGTTGATTAAAACCTGCTCTCTTAAATGCTTAGTACAAAAATGATGACTTCAACGACCCTTTAAAGACCATTAAAATGGTTCTAGTTTGTATATATTATAATTTGACCGTTTTTTGACTTACAGGTCTTCTACAAGTTTGTTAAACTGCTGTAACGGAAAACAAATATTTATTTTCTGCTTTTTTTTTGTTGTTGCACAAGAAAATTGATAATCCTGATGAACTGGCAGAACTTATCAACATGAATCTTGCGCAACTTTGCTCGCTTCTCATGGCTCTGTGGGGACAGTTTCTTGAAGTTATTGTCTTGCAAGATGAAGTTGCGGCCTTGGTTTCACAAGAACATCATACGCTGAGAGTAAGCAAATAGTCTAACTGTGCATCTTCCTGTGTCTATGTATATTTTCTTCTATTCATGTTCGTTGAATGTGTCCATATTTGTTACTGTCAGTAAATTGCAGTCATCCTAATAGTTGCAATAGCATCATAATTGTTTGTAAAATACTGAATACCAAGTTAATAGAAACATGACACTCTTTTTTAATATGATCTAATTACAATACACAGGTAGGCTCTAACATCCTTATTGGCCTGTAGATGTTTATGCAGAACTCAGCCATCATAACCTGTATTGATGATTGCATTATAATATTACAAGTATTAATAATGACTAATGCTGTTTTTATGATTCAGTTTGAAATAATGTGTGTTTCTTAATTCATTTGAAATTTGGGTATCAACCTCTAACTGTATGTATCATACATTCTACAATTGACTTCGTAAAAAATTATGCATTTTGTGTAAAAAAGAATGGGTAAAATAAGTAGAATACAGAATTAAACATACAATAGCAACCATGTGGTGCCATTGAGATAGTTTGTAGTTAAAAGAACTTCAAATACCAGTTTGTTCACTTACATGTAAGTAAAGATCTAATGCAATCAATAACATTAATCATTTGTAACGTCATGTCAAGCCTTTCAGCTCCTAGCTTAACTATACTGGAAAGTTTTTTTTTTCTTTACAGTCATCCTAGGGGATTTAAAAACAGGATCATTGCATATATTGCAATTAAATGCTTGCAAATGCTAAATAACTTACCTTTCAGTTGTCTTACAATGTGTTGTGATTCCCTTGCTCTCTCCTCCTCTCCCCTACTTTCTTCTGTGATTGCTTGACAAGCTGACCACCTGATTAGGGATACAAGTGTGAAATTGCTGTGGTAGGAGAGATCAGTGCGTACATACCACAATATAAGACAACTTTAAAGCAAGTTACCACGACTTTTGCATTTTTTTTCTATTCTATGCAATCACATATATAGTTGTGAGCATGCGGGTTGTTGCTAACGCTGCAGGCTCGCGTAGCAGGCACTCCTTGCCACCAAACGCTGACCCTCGCGAATCGAGGGGCCGCATTTGCGGAGGTGGAGGCTCTCACGTCGACAGCAAAATTTACAGACTTGCCATCCACAAATACGAGCCGCGGGACTTAGAAAAATAAAGATTACGAGCTCGCAAAAATACGAACTTAGCCCCCGAAACACGCACAGATGAAAACATTAAAAACACAATAAATACACACAACAAACACATAAAAAGCTTACCTACAGCAAGGGGGGGCACCCAGGACCTCTGAAACTGAAGTTACACCTCAATTTAAGTCGAAATACAAGAGTATAGACACCCGAAAATCCCCTGAGCAAGAGAAAAAATGGCCCCAGAAAAAAAAAAAAACGATGCTACAGGACCCTAAACACGCAAAACCCCACCAAACACATACAGATTTTCCAAAAAAGCCGGACGAGGACGAAGAACAAGGACGCAAAATCAGCCACAGCCGCGTACCACACATTAGGCGCCATTTTACAACACTAACTTACACAATGCGGAAGTACACGGCTACCCTCACGGATTTTCCTCTCGCACGCACACTATTTACACTACACACTGCACACATTGCTGACACTTACACAGCAGCGAAAACACACATTGTATGTTGCAGCAACATCAAAACAGATTGTCAGCTCTTCAGCATAATGCTTCCTACATATATTACTTCAAAATAGGTAAAGTATATTCATTTATTATTTCATTAATTATTTAATTAGCATACAAAAAAAAAAAAACAACGCTGCTCATAGCACACAAACAACCAACAGCCTCGCAATCAGCACCGAAGGCGCTCAGGGCAAGGCTCGCAATGAGCGCTGAAAGATCTTGGAACACCAACAAAATTAATGTTGCAAACAAACAACATTACTTGCCTTACAATCTTATTGCCTTCATATTTTGACAGGCAAGTCGCTAGTAATCCAATAATATTGTAAAATTAATGAATGCATTAATTTAAAAAAAAGTGTTTGCAAAGGGAATCCCTGTAAAAAATATAATCCTTTATAACTTGCATATAAAGTCCATCTAATCAAAAGTGAGTTATAAAAACAGCACATAATTAAATACACGGATACAAAAGTTGCCAGTGGAATGCTGTCCTTCCTGTCAAGGCCTATAAATCATTTATGATTAAAAAAATAATAATTAAACCATTACTTAAATCATGTTTGTTTTGTATTTGCTGTCATGCCTTTAGACTTTTATTGACTTTTGAAAAACTATTTTAAGCATTCTGTTCATTGTTCTGTTTATTATTTTTTGCATAGATAGGTATGAACAGCACTATTAATCTACATAAAACCTGATTTACTGAAGATGTTCACTGTTCTGATTTCAGCTGGCTTTAATACAGTCTCTTCTTTTATTTTGATTTTTAGGTTCGTAGGTTTGCTGAGGCTTTCTTTTGTCTTGAGCATCCAAGACAAGCAGCCCTTGCATACCAAGAACTACAGTAAGTATATTTTATACAACATTGGCTGTATTCATGTTTGTATTAGGATAGCTGGATATATTTACATTCATTCATACATACTATTCTTATACTACATTACTTGTTATTTAAGACAGTCTTCTTATTTTACACTAGTTTAGCCAGTAAATGTTTTGCATTGAATTACATTGTATCTTATCCTCCTCCATTCACAAATAAATAGTAAAGGGACGGTGGCTCAGGTATAATTGATAAGTACCAAATTCAAATGGATGATACCAGGGTGCTCCTAAGGATAGTAGGGATAAGTAATACCAAAAGAGAGAAAAAGATCCTTTTTTAGGGCACACCTGGGAAATCCAATTCTCAGAAAAAGAGAATGAACTAAATGTTAAAACTTAACTTTTAATAGTAATAATAAAATCCACTTAAAATACATAAACGTAGGTAGCAGAGAGTAAATTATATGAAGTTTACTGGGAAAAATGCCACTGTTGTGGAAAATGCCACTATGAGGTAGACCATATAAAGTGCAATGTGCTAGTATAGTCACTGATAAAGTGGCTAGTATATAAGAAATAAGGTGCTATAAAGTGCTACTAGTGATAAGGTGCCAAGTGCTATGACACAAATAAGAAATATATGTAAGTGAAGCAAGTGTATCACTTGAATATGGTTGCCTATAAGGTGCACTATAAGTAAATATTAACAGCTATTTGCTGAACAAAAACCAGTAAACCAAATGATAAATGTGGCAAGGGGTAAAAGATAGGAGTGGAAGATATTGAGAAGTAAATGCCCCCAGAGTACTGATATCATCTTAGGTAATGTACTCAATATCTGTGTATCTCAAATACCCTAGTATCCAAATAACAGCGTTGCCTTCAGGATATACCCATAACCAGTAGCTACTGCCTTCCAAATCCACTAAACTATTGCTGAAATAGCCTAACTAATGCAGTGGTGAAGGGGCTTTATGCTATGGGCCTGAAACTAAAAACGCTGACTCTATGCTAGTCACGCCGTGGTCTAGACGCAAGGTAATGACATCATAGACTCGCGACGGCGTTCCTACGTGCACCCGACGCACGTTTCTGGAATTTCATCAGGGGTTACGCCTGCCTTTCCTATGGGCCTTTTTAAAGGCAGACGTTGTCATGGCAATGCAAAAAAACGGGATTAAAAGCAAAACAGTGAACGAATATCACTGTGCACCATTAAAAAACTAATAGATCATCTCTTAAAAGATGGAAATAAATTCCAAAGAATGTATAAAGCTGAATAGTGCCATGATGGTACTGATCAAGGAAGTAAATTATTGATCTCAAATATATATAATATAGGTGAATATGTCTGTACTATATATTACACCTATAATTATAGGTGTAATATATAGTACAGACAAATTCACCTATATTATATATATTTGAGATCAATAATTTACTTCATTGATCAGTACCATCATGGCACTATTCAGCTTTATACATTCTTTGGAATTTATTTCCATCTTTTAAGAGATGATCTATTAGTTTTTTAATGGTGCACAGTGATATTCGTTCACTGTTTTGCTTTTAATCCCGTTTTTTTGCATTGCCATGACAACGTCTGCCTTTAAAAAGGCCCATAGGAAAGGCAGGCGTAACCCCTGATGAAATTCCAGAAACGTGCGTCGGGTGCACGTAGGAACGCCGTCGCGAGTTTATGACGTCATTACCTTGCGTCTAGACCACGGCGTGACTAGCATAGAGTCAGCGTTTTTAGTTTCAGGCCCATAGCATAAAGCCCCTTCACCACTGCATTAGTTAGGCTATTTCAGCAATAGTTTAGTGGATTTGGAAGGCAGTAGCTACTGGTTATGGGTATATCCTGAAGGCAACGCTGTTATTTGGATACTAGGGTATTTGAGATACACAGATATTGAGTACATTACCTAAGATGATATCAGTACTCTGGGGGCATTTACTTCTCAATATCTTCCACTCCTATCTTTTACCCCTTGCCACATTTATCATTTGGTTTACTGGTTTTTGTTCAGCAAATAGCTGTTAATATTTACTTATAGTGCACCTTATAGGCAACCATATTCAAGTGATACACTTGCTTCACTTACATATATTTCTTATTTGTGTCATAGCACTTGGCACCTTATCACTAGTAGCACTTTATAGCACCTTATTTCTTATATACTAGCCACTTTATCAGTGACTATACTAGCACATTGCACTTTATATGGTCTACCTCATAGTGGCATTTTCCACAACAGTGGCATTTTTCCCAGTAAACTTCATATAAATTACTCTCTGCTACCTACGTTTATGTATTTTAAGTGGATTTTATTATTACTATTAAAAGTTAAGTTTTAACATTTAGTTCATTCTCTTTTTCTGAGAATTGGATTTCCCAGGTGTGCCCTAAAAAAGGATCTTTTTCTCTCTTTTGGTATTACTCCTCCTCCATTCATCTCAAAGTTTAGTCTATGGGTTTCAGTTCGCATTTCTTAATAATCTGTGTCGCATAATGCCTTCTAAACCACTTGATGGTGACAATTACCATTTAACTTTTAAACATTAGAAGCAATCCATCCTCAAGTAGAAACCTTTAAAGTAAAGGAAAAAAATGACACAAAAACAAAAAGCCATTTTGAGCATATCTATTGACCATTTTTATAATTTTAAAAACAATTTCTAAGTATACAGTTCTTGCACAAAAAGTAAAAATTGTGACCACCAAATCTCCACTTGACATTGATTCATGCAGCAAATGAAACCTGCAACAGACAGACAGATAGTGAAACCATAAGTGCAGTGTTTCACTTAGTAATATTTTTTTTTTAGAAATGTAACCATGTTCATTGACTATACTACAGCAATGGCCTCTGGGATCATTTCCTTTATTGGAAATATTACACATTTCCACTTACTCTGAAACAGGATAATTACAGGAATTGGATTAGGATGATTGAATATAAATGAAGGCAAATTAAATAAAGAACTACTTTATGGTATAATGGTATCTGTACATATGCTCTTTCTGCCTCAGCCATTTTTATTACCTCCCACATGGTCCGAATGATCTTTCCAATCTGATATATAGCTGATGAAATAGTAATAAAAATATAATATGAAAAGTGAATGACCTGAATGCTTAACCTTTTTTCTATGCACGTGGCACTTCATCTTGTGCAGACTAGTTTATGTGTGAAGTAAAATCATTTTTCCCTCTGCAGTGCTCAGAGCCATCTTCAGATGTCCACTGCTATAAAAAACTCCACCTACTTCAGCTCTCTCCCACCTCTCCCCCTTGAGTGCAGTGAACTGGATGGAGACTTTACCTCCCTGCCTATTATCTTTGAAGATAGGTATTTGGATTATATTACAGAAGGTATGTGTGCAAAATGTTGGCATGTTATTAAAAAAAAACAAAAAAAAACCTACAGTGCCTTGCAAAGTATTCGCCCCTTGGCATTTTTTGTGTTTTGTTGCCTCACAACCTGGAATTAACATGGATTGTTTGAGGATTTGCATCATTTTTATTTTACATCATGCATCATTTTAATTTACAGAACATGCCCACAACTTTAAAGATGTATTTTTTTTTTTTTTTTTATTGTGAAGCAAACAACTAATAGAACAAAATAATAGAAAAAGTAAATGTGCATAACTATTCACCCCCATAAAGACAATACTTTGTAGAGCCACCTTATGCGGCAATCACGGCTCCATGCCGCTTTGGATAAGTCTCTATGAGCTTGCCACATCTTACCACTGGGATTTTTGCCCATTCCTCCTTGCAAAACTGCTCCAGCTGCTTCAAGTTGGATGGTTTGCGCTTGTGAAAAGCAATCTTTATGTCTGACCACAGATTTTCTATTGGATTGAGGTCTGGGCTTTGACTAGGCCATTCCAACACATCTACATGTTTCCCCTTTAAACCACTCAAGTGTTGCTTTAGCAGTGTGTCTGGGGTCATTGTCCTGCTGGAAGGTGAACCTCCGTTCTAACCTCAAATCACGCATAGAGTGGTACAGGTTTTGCTCAAGAATATCCCTGTATTTAGCACCATCCATCTTTCCCTCAACTCTGACCAGTTTCCTAGTCCCGGCTGCTGAAAAATGGTGTTGGGATGGTGTTCTTTGGGTGATGTAATGTGTTGGGTTTGCGCCAGGCGTACAGTTTTCTTTGATGGCCGAGAAGTTCAATTTTAGTCTCATCAGACCCGAGCACATTGCTCCATGCATTTTGCGAGTCTCCCACATGACTTTTTGCAGACTCAAAATGTGGCATTTTGTTTTATGATTAAAGTAATGGCTTTCTTCTGGCCACTTTGCCGTAAGCCCAACTCTATGGAGCGTACGGCTTATTGCCGTCCTATGTACAGATACTCCAGTCTCTGCTGTGGAACTCTGCAGCTCCTCCAGGGTTACCTTAGGTCTCTGTGCTATCTCTCTGATTAATGCCCTCCTTGCCCGGTCAGTGAGTTTTGGCTGTCTCTTGGCAGTAAATATTCTTTACATTCAGTTATGATAGATTTAATGGTGCTCCTGGGGATCATCAACGATTTGGGTATTTTTTATAACCTAACCCTGTACTTCTCAACAACAATGTCCCTTACTTGTTTGTAGAGTGCCTTGGTTTTCATGGCAGTGTTTGGTTAGTGGTGCCTCTTGCTTAGGTGTTGCAGCCTCTGTGGCCTTTCAAAAAAGGTGTGTATATGTAATGACAGATCATGTGGCACTTAGATTGCACTCAGGTGGACATCATTTCACTAATTATGGGACTTCTGAAGGTAATTGGCTGCACCAGAGCTTTTTATGGGCTTCATAACAAAGGGGGTGAATACATACGCACATGCCAATTTTCTGATTTCTATTTCTAAAAAATAGTTTTATGTATAAATTTTTCATATTTCACTTCACCAACTTAGACTGTTGTGTTCTGATCCATCACACAAAAATTCAGATTAACAAAACATTGAACTTAAGGCTGTAATGTAACAAAATAGGTAAAAAGTCAAGTGGGGTGAATACTTTTGCCAAGGCACTGTATGTAGTTTCAAACATTAGTTCTGAGTCTGATCCAATTTCTCAGGTACTGGTTATTTCTGTTAGTAGGCATCCTCTTCTAAATTGTTGATTTTTTTTTTATTATTTTTTTTATGATTTTTACTACTACATGTGAGCATATATTTATGCAAATGTCATCAGCGCAACAACATGCATAACCTATTAAGTTCAGTGATCAAGCTGCACCTTCAGATCTGTCTGCAGCTAACCTATACCCTGCAGAATTACAAGTGACATTGAAGCAGGAATCTACTCTGTGAAGCAGACATTCAATGGAGATGAAACTGATGTCTTTTGGAAACAAATAGCAATTTGTACCTTTATTTCAAAGGATGAGAAAAGGACACCAAGGTTCATAGTTTCAAAAGATCATCTAACCCTGTTTGAGAATACCCTGGCTATAAAAAAACATTAGCAAGAGTAACGTATCTGTCCACTGGAGGCTTAACCATCCTGTGTGGATAACCGGTAAGATGTTTGACGAAGGATTTGTGAATGACTTCTGCACACATGTTAAATACTACTGCAGAAGGCAGAATATTGCATAAAAGTCACTACTTTTGGTTGACCGTGCCCTAGGCTATAGGCCCGTATTGCAGATCTAACTAAAGATGTCAGGGTTATGTTTCCACCTGCAATACAGCATGCTTGATACAGCTCATGGACCAGGGAGTCATCTGAACATTTAAGAGGCTCTACTTAAATCAAACCTTAAATCTTGTTTACGGTCTCGGATAACCATGATATATAATGAGACGATAGGAGATATCACTATGTGAATAATTTGAGACTTAAGCTACAGGCTTGGGATCTCCAATCATTTTCTTATTTTGTATTTAGAGCGTTAAATAATTTGATATAATGGTGCCTTGTAGTTTCATGCTATTATGATGCGTAGTGTAGTGATTTGTTTTTTATAAATTGTGGTACAATGTATATGCTTTACTAATATGTACAATGATGTAAAAAAGAAAGCGGACACTAGTTGTTTTTTGAATAAAAAAACTTGATTATGCGCATAACCACAACCTTCCATTTTCTATGCCAACATGAAGTAGGTTTGTGTGAAGTATTAGGTACACTGTGACGGTTCTTGCAAATCTCTGCACCAGCACCCTGTTATTTGGCTTCTGTATGGGAGTCTCTCCATCACGAATCAGCACTTCCAGGTGTCTACATAACCTTCCTGTGATATTGATCAGGAGAAGTTACTTGCAGGGTGGAGATAGGATCAGTATCGCAGCAACCAGTAGCAAAATAAGAAACACACAATTTCTATCTGTCTCCAGAAGTGAACTGATTTATTTAAGAAAAGTCAGCAATATTTATAGCAGATACAGAGGGGGTGTATATAATGTAACACTGAGATGGTGTGGCAGTGAATTACAGGTGATGACCCCACATGGTGTCTAGCAGTAGCTTCCTGAGAGCAATAGGCTTCACCTCCAATAAACATCCTGCCGTCTCTAAAACATATCAGATGTGAACTTTATCTGGCAAACAATGGGACAAAACAGATTACAAATACAATGGAGGTGTTTATGTACATAATCCAATGGCTGGAGCCAAGCCGTCTGTCCTTTAATGGACTAAAACCCAGGTTCTGGAACGGAGTCTGTGACATGCACCATGAGGTTCAGTAACATGTACAACTGTGTTTAAGCAGCAACTTTGTTCTTTTCTCAAGACATTGTTTCAGACACCTTGTGGAGCTATTTTGCAAACTTGGAGCCCCATGTAAATCAGCTGCTCTACTTTAGGGGAATGCAGTAAAAAGTGTGCGGGGGCTTTTTTTCCCTTAACATCTACTCTAATGTAAATATTTTACTCCCCCAGATTACAGCAGTCAGCTCAGATCTGTAAATCCTGCTCTGTAGCTTCAACTGATATCTGTGCAGGGAGCAGCCAAACCAAGTTTTACGGATGAGACGGCCCTAGGAGCCAATAGGAAATGTGAATGTAATATAATGACTGGGAAGTGCAGAAGCAACTGCCTGTAACTAGGCTGCTGCAAGGAAACAGAAATATATATATATATATATATATATATATATATATATATATATATATATTAAAGCTACTCCGTTTAGAGCTGATTCACTATAGAGCTGTTTTTCCTACCAGACCCCTTTAAATGCTAAACCTTGCTATAATGCTGTTTTTGCCTGCAAGTTCCCTTTTTACGCTCTGATTTTCTATAGCATTGCCCCGATATAACCCTGTTTTTGCCAGCCGGACCCCTTTTCACTCTCTGATTCGCTATAACATTGTTTTTTTTACCACAAAGAAAACAGAATCGAGGATGACGCAGAAGCGTAAACATCGATAATTTAAAGTTAATATTTCTTCTAATGTTCAGTTTGTGTTAGTGCTGTTTCTTTGAAGTTCATATAAAACCAAAAAAGTTTAAAGTTCAACTGAAATTGTGTTGTTTTTTTTTTCAAGCGTTCCCCTATCCCTATCTTCCCCATGTTTAACTGCCCTGTTTAGAGCTGTTTCACTTAGGTTCCAGGCAATAGGAGTGCTATCTACAGCTTTAAACGCGGTATAGCTGTATATATAAATGTAATTGTTATTTATTATTATTTTGATCTTAAAAAGATGTGACAATTGTATTTATAGATTCAATGTGTAAAAATGTGTTTAATGCATTGGCTAAGGATTGAAGAGTGAGGCATTTGTGGGCACATTTGCATGTCCTAGCTCAGCTTCCCAGAATGCAGTGTAATAACTGATTTTATCAGAATTCTGAGCTAGAAGCAGGTTTTTTAACTTGTTTTAGACATTCAAATGTGAACACGGATGTACTATTTATTTACTATGCATTTTCTATAAATATATCCTATTTTAACACAAAATAGAGTGTTTGTTCCTATGCAACGTGGTTTTGTGATGTATATTAATCGCTTGAGTAATGGGTTGTTTGTTACCTGTATTTTGTATCATAAAACGGGCTTAATACCAACATATCATATTTTTTATTACACTTATGTTGATATTGGATTGTTGATTGTCAAATAATGTTAAAATATCATAATTTTGTAGTGTTTTTGTGCTATACTGTCACTTTATATGCTTCTGGGAGCATAAGTGGTCTCTGGTACTCGTACGTTTTTGTTCTGTTTTTTTTCAATGATGGTACTGCTTTGATTTGCGAGTGATCCGTAAAATCTTAATAGCATAGGGTGTGAGTGTCAGGGACTAACTTGTAATTTATTTTCATTGCAAAACTCAATGGAGATTTATGCCTTACTTTTCTTCTGTGTCGTGAAGTTCACTGGAAGCAGTGACCCGTAGCAGCTTGCTTGCAATGTATTAGGGGTGGGTGATTAGCATAGCTAGGTAGTTAGGGCACTTGAAATGGCTTTTTCTGAGATTTACATGAGGCCCTTACACAGTACAGCAATGTTTTTTTGGCCTGATTATTGTACCACAATATAGGCATTTAATCAGTCTTTTCTTAGCAGTTTAATCGGGAACTCTTAATGCTTACTATGTTGTTAGAGGCCTCTAGATACATGTAGCTTTGTTTTTCTTTATGATATTTATGGTATTGTGTATTTGTCTTATGAAGTTACATGTATCTACTGTTTGGATGTGAAGATAGGTGTTTAGACTATATATTGAAGACAGTTAGAAAAGTCTAAAACCGTAGAATCCTAAAAGGGTGCATTTTATTTTTGGCCTTCACTGTAAAACAGTCAGATTGTTTTATGCACTCAGTACATAGCTAATTTCAACACCTTCATTATTAGCTGCTACTAGCTATTTTATTCTTTGTTAGAATTTATAAATATTCAACAATAATTAAAAGATTATCTGTTTTCATTGACTATGAGTCTGCTTTCTCCTCTGCAGATTTGGATGGACCATGGCTGGGCGTTCAGAATTTGCAGAGATCAGATTCCAATAAACTGGACAAGTATGACAATGACGAGGCATCTCTTTGTGGGCATGGCAGCCCAGAAATGAAAGTCAGATCAGAAGGTGCCTCTACTCCAGCATGGCTTACTGAAGGTGAAAAGCAGCTTACAAAAACCCAAAAGGGTAAAAATGAAGATGAAAGTAAATCTAAAACAAAAGTAAATAAGCTCATGAGAACTATGAAATCTGAGAATCCCAAAAAGATAGTAAAGCAAAATTCGAAAGACTCTGTGGTTCTAGTGAGCTACAGATGCTTAAAGGCTGCTACAGCAGAAGCTATGTCTAAACCCTTTGAAGGCAGGCCTTCACATTGTCAGAAGGATGGACACAACCCCATGCAGGGGCTTCTGCCAAGTGACTTTAAGTCCTATGGGTTACAAACATGGCAAAAAGGGCATAGCTATCTGCCATCTAATTCAGGCATAAATAAACAACTGGCTTCAAGCGGGGGCAATATCCAAAAAAGTCAGTGCTGTACTTTGGATACTGATAACCTAACGCCTTTTTCCAATTCCACCATTTTAGGTACGTTCAACATGCAGCAGACAGGTACTGGAGATTCTCGAGTCGATAACACATTGCAGCCTTCAGTTCTTGAAGAAAGCTGCCAAGGTGGTCAAACTGTGAATCCTTCAGGTGTGAGGACAATTGAGGTGAAGCCAAGACCGAATAACCCATACGGGGGTGAGAAAGTAACTGTTATTTTTGGCTCTAAGTCAGAAACTTGTAAAGATACAGTGTTGAAGGATGGCTTGCAAGAACCAAATGTTCTTCCTGTAGAAGGCGGAATTACAAGTTTACTGGAGCCAGACTCTGTGTTTGAGAAAGATGCACCGGAACCAAACCACAGATTGACTGGAGATGGACATGCCCTGTCAAGGCTAAAAAACAATCAGCAAGTCAGTGCCTCAAAAGAGGTCCATATTGTAGTAAGTAGTGACACAATTAAGCTGCCAGATATCAGCCTTACTTGTGCCTCTTCAAGGTTTTCTGACTCTGGTGTAGAAAGTGAGCCCAGTTCTTTTTCAACTCACCCAAATCCAGAACAATGTTTGGAGAATTTGACTGAACCAGACACCACTGCAAATGATAAAGTTCTTCCTCAACTATTGCTTAAACCAGAAACCAATCTTAAAACTGCTGTTGAAAGCCACTGCACAGAGAGCACCAGTGCACTGAGTGAAATCCAGTCGTCTCTGACATCGATAAACTCATTGCCCTCAGATGATGATGAGCTTTCACCTGATGAGACATCTAAGATATCACTGGTACCTGAAAGTCAGTTAAAAGACAGCAAAACTGTCCTAGATTTAGGTACCATTAATTTGCCAAAGTTCGACACCAAGAAATCCAGCATTCTTTTACAGCCTCAGTGTGTTGTGTTTTCCGACAATGAAACATTATCCATACATTCCTCACTATCCAGTATAAGAGAACTTTTCCATTTTTCAGTTTCTGATGAGGAAACCTTACATGAAGTCAAAAGTATTCCTATACCTACAAATAGCACCATAACCAGTTTTAGGGAGCCCCAGTTTGCTGACAAACTTTACAATGCTGCACAAACTACATCAAAGCCTATCATTGCTAATATAGTGGAGCCACCTGTAGCTTCAGACTCTGTTGCCAGTATGGAAGATGTAAAGCTAGAAAAAGTCAAAGGAAATGATGATGATGATATTGAACTGAAGCACGATAGTCAGGATCTGTATGACGCAAGTGAAAGTCCAACAATCACTACAAACCTCTCTTCCACTACCAGCACTGACATAGTCAAACAAGGACTTGTAGAAAATTACTTTGGTTCTCAGAGTAGTGCAGACATTTCTGATATCAGCCCGGCAGATGATAGCAAACTCGTCAGTCCTGTAAAAGAAAATCAAGATCCGCAGTCTCCTGTTCCACCACCTCAAGAAGTTGATGAAGATGATGAAGAACAGGATGAGGAAATGATTGAGAATGGCTACTATGAGGAAACAGATGGTCCTTTATATAAATCTGATGATACAGAATGTGAAGTGCTTCATGATACTGTACAAGAAAAGTGTTTGAGATCAGAAAGGATTAATGAAGAGTATTTTAGAGATGCAATGAACATGCCTGGTGTATGTACTCCTAGCTGCTTTTCTTACACATTAAGAGACTCTCCTTGTGGTATTTCATATACTTCACGGAACACACTTGACACTATTACAAAGCAGCCAGGTGGTGTTGCAGCATGTTCATCTTCATCTATTTCCTGGTATGAAAGCTCTCCCAAGCCTTTAATGCTAGCGTAAGTACTAATCCATTAATGTTTTATTTATGTATATATATAATTATTTATAATTAAGTATTTCTTATGTATTGCAAAACCAACTCTGCCGTTTCTATTTTTGCTGGTGGTGCTAAATATGGTTATTCTTAGCTGGCAAATGCTCTGCAGCTAGTTAGCATGTTAAATATTATGATGCTATATTCTTGGTCAAAGACTAGCAATTGATGGATGTTTATGTTTTGTAGAAAAGATTTATGTAGTATTTCAGGGTAAAGCATTTTTATCCTAAATAGGAAATCATGTGTTGTAGAAATCCTGTTTTCTTTAGATTCCTTCAGGCCAAAGAAGAACTGAAACATTTGAGGCTGCCTGGGTTCTTGTACAGTGATGTCCCACACTTGGCCTCCACTGTTCCATACTTCAGCATGGAGGAGGATGATAGCTCAGATGAAGGAATTCATCTGATTGTCTGTGTCCATGGTCTTGATGGTAAAGATAATGTCACAGAAATAATGTTAATTTGTGAAGTAAATATAACGGAAAGACAAGGCCAAGGTTGCCTATATTGGGCAAACAAGGTGTCTACTACCGAAGACTCTATTTAATAATATTGTAGCAACCAACTAAAAAAAATAAAAAATTATTAATTAAAAAAAAAAAACAACTATATACAAAATTTACAAATGCAGGCTGATTTATGGGGTATAAGTAATTAAGGGAGATACAAAGACAAAAAAATATTTTGAATGTAAGGCAGATACAGTTAATCATTGTTTTATATACAACCCACGTTACATGGATTGTTTTATATACAAAGTCACGTTACATGGATTTTTTGTCTCATTGTGTCTGGCTTAGTATGTAGCCAATAAGTATCATACCGGTATGATACCTACAGGTATGATACTTATTTGCTAGACACTAGGGGCCTCATTCTATTAGCGGCCGCAGCCGCTGCGGGGCCGCAAGCTATTCTGCTATTCTATTCCCCTCAGGCCGGGGATTCCGGCAGGCTTGCGGCCGGTGCCTTGCTATCTCTTGCGGCCGCTCGCACCGGAGGAAAGCCTTTGATCTAAAACGGCCGCAAGGAAATCGGCCGTAAGAAAATCCTATTTGCAATTCAATTGCCCCGGGAACCCTCTCTGCAAGGCTAAAAGCGAGCCGCAGCTTACTTGCAGGAAAGAGGTCCCGCTAGCACCAATTAAGCACATAAAATAGCCCAAATAAAGCCATCCTGCACTTTGAGAAGACTATAAAGGGATTTTCGGTGTTAGCAAAAATAGCACAAAATTCCCCTATACACAAATCCGTAAAATATTTTTTTTAATATACGTCAAATATCCATGTAAAAAGTCCAGAGTGCTTGGAGCACCTCAGACCCGCCCACGCCGCAGCCGGAAAATAAACAGTTAATTTGAACTCGGGTTTGGGCTGATGTGCAAGCTTGAGAGTGGGTTACTTTTAATCCTCATGTCCCCCAATATGATCCCTAGCATTTACAGAGCTGTACAGTGCAGGCTTGAATTTATTTTTGAGTTTTAAGTTTTCAGAGCTTACGGCCGGTTCCAAGATATGCGGCCGGCCGTAAGAGGAGATCCCCGCAAGGAATCGCAGCCTTACGGCCGGTTTACGGCCGCTAATAGAATGAGGCCCTAGGGTTGTAATTGTCCTATATACAACCTAAGTCACGTTACATTGATTTTTTTGTCTCATTGTGTCTGGCTTAGTATGTGGGCAGATTAACTGTATTTGCCTCTCATTCACAAAAATGGTTTTTTCTCTGTATCCCCCTTTATCCCCCCCCCCCCCCCCCCTTTTTTTTTTTTTGCTTGGGGGTTTGCCTTGCACTGGTTTCAAGTGTTTGGGGGAATTGACCGGACTTAAGGCATAACAGAGATTTATTAAGTCAATACTGCAACATTAGTAAGTCAACAATCTTATCACCTAGACGGTTGCTTACTATAGGTATAGTTATTCATACCTTGTGTATACGGATATTTATTGGTCCCCTTCCTGTACTTTTGGAGGGACTGTCCCCATTAGGGGTATCAATAATTACTTATAACTCATAAAATCATCCTGCATTTGTAAATGTTGTATATAGTTGTTTTTTTTAATTAATAAAGTTTTTTTTTTTTGTTGGTTGCTACAATATTATTAAATAGAGTCTTCGGTAGTCCAAGCCTTGTTAGCCCAATATAGGCAACCTTAGCCTTGTCTTCAATTTATATTTACTAATCCTACTCTATTGTATTTAGAGATCTGATTCTGGTACTTTTTTGTTTTTAATTTGTGAAGTTCAGCAACTACAACAGTGATAAACTAGAATGTATATTAAGTTCAGAATTCTACATTAATAAACTAGAATGTAAATTAAGTTCAGAATTTGACAAATGTCCTTATTTTTTTCATGTTTATGAAATGAAAAATGTAAAAAATAACAATTGGTTTAATCAAAAGAACATTTATTCTGGGAAAAAAGGAAAAACTTCCAAAAAAAACTAAATTTTAATTTTTTTTCAAAATAATTCAATAGTGCGTTTCTAAAATAAAAGTGGTCTTGATATAGAATCAATTCTACCACACACAAGTGTACAGTTCCATGATTTCAATAGTTTAGTTAATTATATGTTGCACTTGGCATGTTTGGTGGTAATAGATTGGATGTTGTAACCAGGTAACAGCGCAGACCTTCGCTTGGTAAGAACATACATTGAGCTTGGACTGCCTGGGACACGGAAAGATTTCCTTATGTCGGAGAGAAACCAGGTGGGTCATAAAGGATGAACGAGCTGCAAGTTAGTCTGTTATTACTCTATAATCTACATGTCATATACTTTCTTTCATATACTATAACTTACTGAGGATTATTCATAATAAAAGAATTCATACGGGGCATTAATATACATATTTTGTCATCTTTAGAGTAAATATTCACAACATTCAAATCATTTTTTCTGTATTATTTATGTAAATGAGAAATTGAAGTCTTGACCTACCTTTCTGCCTTATGTAACTCTAATCTTAGAGATTGTTTTATTTACTAATTCTGTAAATGTTTTGAAGTGTACCATCATTTTAATTGCATTTCTTTTCAGAATGATACGTTTGCTGATTTTGACACCATGACTGATAGGCTTCTTGATGAAATAAAACAATACATTAAAATCTACAATTTGGTCATTTCCAGGATCAGGTAAAGTTCTGGCGTTATTTATATTGCGCAGACCTCTCTCCTTCCCTAAATCAAGCTTTGAGATTATGTCTATGTTATCAATTCCTTTAGCTACTGAATCATTAATTATCATAATTTAATTATTTACAGCAATTCTAATTATTTTTATGCATAAAAAAAACTAAGGTTGTTATATTATCTTTGTATGTTCACATTTCAAGTGTGAGTTGAGGATTAGATTTACACTTTGGCACAAAGATTTACCTGGGAAAAATTATTTACAATTTAAATATAATAGTGTAATAATCTGCTAATATTCAGATTTGCAAAAAAGGTGCTAATGCTTCTAAATATTAAAAATGAATCATTCCAAATGTGAATATACCATGAAGTATGAGAACTAAAAACAAAATGCATGCAGTTTGTGCCACCAATTGGTACAGTTTGCGTTGGTACTTAGAATCAACCAGAATATTGTTGGGTAGCTCTACTTCCAAATGATTGTTCCAAGAGTATCCATATTAAAAACACAGCAATAAATGCCCCTACTCGCATCATATTGAGCAAATCCATGCCCTGTGTGCTTTTCAGGCTTTAAAGTTATTCCAGGTTGAAAGACGTCACACAGCAGAAGGAAAAGATCAACCTAATATGTTAGATAGCAGCTAAGCATATAGAAACAAAGTGTCTACGTGCATTAATAATGGGTGAGGATTATGTGTTATACATCTCACCAGAAGAGTGTATTTACAGTCCCAACACAATAGTCAGGTGTGGCAGTGCTTGCAGGATGAGATCCTGATCACATCTACACGTCTCAGGATCGCTTATCCTCAGGAGGGAATTTCTCACAAATGTAAAGATCTGAATACAGAGAGCGCCATATACAATATATTTATTCATGTCTTTTATGTAGGCGTGCTTGGAACTTGGGATAATCATGTGAAAGATGAAATATTTTTAAAAGAGGACTGTGTTACTGAGTATTAATGAAAATTGCACTAAGTTGCTTTGTTGGTCTGTGAAAAATTATATTTTTTAAATATAAACAATGCAACAGCCTCTGAAATATTTGTGTGTACCTGCTATGTTATTTTTCATATATACCTAACCGTCATGAGGCCTGTCCAGTATGTCCATTATATCTACCCAAATGGATTTGATTTAATAAATAATTTGAATGGCCTTATGAATGTTGCAGTCGTGTTTTATATCAACTGCTTCTGCTGGAAAGCCCATATGCTGCTATTATTATTATTATTATTATTATTATTATTATTATTACTACTACTACTTTATTTATAACGATCCAGCATTCTGTGTAGCACTACTACTCAACTACAACCATATTTGTAATATAGTACTAACCCACATTTCCCCTAAACCTTCTAAATCTGCAGGCACTAAGATGCATATCTGTAAATGTCTCCTCTGTTGCCTTTAGCAGTAACTAGAAGCAGCAGCTGGACCCCAAATTTGTAATATGATTCACTCCTTATTATGACATTTTTTTCACAAGCAAAAACCAGATCTAATATTGTGAAAAAATTGGTAAGCTTTAAGCATCTAGTTGTATCTACTAAGTGTCCACCTTTTAGCACTATAATGCTTTATTTTAGTTTGATACATTTACTACACTGTAGTAGGAGCAGTATAAAATACCAGTTATAATACACTTTTTCTCACAGAAAAAGGTTTCAGTTATGTAAATAATAGCTACTTAGCCCCCCCCCCCCCCCCCAAAAAAAAACATTTTGTTCAGATTAGTTTTTACTTTCAGTCTTTTTTTGTTTTGTTTTTTAGTCATTCAGTCGCTTCTGACTCTCTGGGACTCTATAGACCACAGCACGCCAGGTGCATCTCTCAGTCACTGCCCCTCTGAGCTCCATCAAGTTCATGTTCATTGCTTCAGTGACTCCATATATCCATCTCTGTCGTCTCCTACTTTTTGTGCCTTCAATCTTTCCCAGCATCAAAGTCTTTTCTAGGGAATCCTGCCGTCTCATGATATGGCCAAAATATTTGAGCTTCAGCTTCATGATCATACCTTCTAGTGAACAGTTTGTCTTAATTCCCTGAAGTATTGATTTGTTGGATCTTCTTGCAGTCCAAGGGACTCTTCTCCAACACCACAATTCAAAGGTGTCAATTCTACGGCTCTCAGACTTCTTTATGGTCCAGCTCTTACATCTGTATGTTACTACTGGGAATACCATAGCACAAACTATGCAGACCTTTGTTAATAGTTTAATATCTTTACTTTTTACTAGTTTCTCCAAGCTTGCCATAGCTTTCCTCCCCAGAAGCAAACGTCTATGAATTTTATGACTACAGTCACCATCTGCAGAGATCTTGGATCCAAGGAAAATAAAATATGTCACTGCTTCCACTTCTTCCCTGTCTATTTGCCAGGAAGTGAGATTGTCATTTGCCATGATCTTCATCTTTTTAACATTGAGCAGCAGGCCAGCTTTTGCACTTTCTTCTTTTACCCTCATCAATAGGTCCTTTAGTTCCTCCTCACTTTCAGCCATTAGAGTAGTATCAGCATATATGAGGCTGTTGATATTTCTTCCAGCAATATTGATTCCGGCTTTGAATTCATCCAGTCCAGCCTTACGCCTGATTTACTCTGCATATAAGTTGAATAAATAAGGTGACAATATACAACCTTGTTGCACTTCTTTTCTGATCTTGAACCATTCTGTTGTCCCATGTTCGGTTCTGACCGTGGCTTCTTGGTCGACATACAGATTCTTTAGGAGGAGGATGAGATGATCTGGTACTCCCATCTATTTAAGGACATGCCACATTTTGTTGTGATCCACATAGTCAAAGGCTTTAGAAATAGTCTATGAAGCAGAAGTAAATGTTTTTTGGAACTCTCTTGCTTTCTCTATTATCAAGCGTACATTGGTAATTTGATCTCTTGTGCCTCTTCCTCTGCAGAACCCGGCTTGCATATCTGGTAGTTCCTGGTCCATATATTGTTGAAGTCGAGCTTGTAGAATCTTAAGCATTACCTTGCAGGCATGTGAAATGAGTGCAATTGTTTGATAATTGGATCACACTTTGGCACTCTCTTTGTGTAGCCTGACCTTTTCCAGTCTATTGGCCGTTGTTGAGTTTTCCAAATGTGTTGGCATAAGGCAAGAAACACTTTCCCAGCCTCGTCTTGTAGAAATTTTGAATAGTTCAAATGGGATTCCATCATCTCCGGCAGCCTTATTAGCAAGACATCCTAGTGCCCATCTCACTTCACTCTCCAATATGTCTGGCTCCAGCTCATTGGACAAACTATTGAGGTCATCACTGTTAAGATCCTTCCTGTATAGATCTTCAGTGTATTCTTGCCACCTCTCCTTATCTAATCTTATTCTGCTAAGTCCCTACCATTTTTGTCTTTTATCATGCCCACTTTGGCATGATAGGTGCTTTTTAGGTTCCCAAATTTCTTGAAGAGATCTCGTGATTTACCCATTTGGTTATCTTCTTCAATCTCTTTACATCACTCATTGTAGAATGTCTCCTTGTCTCTTCTTGCTATCCTCTGGAATTCTTCATTCAGTTGGACAAATCTTTTCTTATCTCCACTACCTTTCACTTTCCTTCTTTCCTGGACTACTTTCAAAGCCTCATCAGACAGCCAGTTTGACTTCTTACTTTTTGTTTCTTTTAGGGATATTCCTTGTTGCAGTTTCCCTGATAATGTTGCAAACTTCAGTCCAAAGTTCTTCAGGCATTCTAGCTTCCATTTCTAGTCCATTAAATCTATTCTTTACTTCCACTCCATATTCACAAGGGATATTGTTTAATTTGTATCTACTTGGTCTGATGATTTTCCCTCTTTTCTTCATTTTAATTTTCAACCTTGCAATAAGAAGCTCATGGTCTGAGCAGCAGTCAGCTTCAGATCTTGTTTTTGCTGACTGTTTAGAGCTCCTTCTTTTTTGTCTGCAAAGTATATAGTCAATCTGATTTCTATATTGTTCATCTGGTGATGTCCGTGTGTTGAGTCATCTTGGAGGCTGTTGGAAGAGGGTGTTTGACCAGAGAATTATCTTGACAGAATTCTACTAATCTCTGACCTGCTTCATTTTGTACTCAAAGGCAACATTTGCCAGTTATTCCAGGTGTCCTTTGGTTCCCTACTTTAGAATTCCAATCTCCTATGATGATAGTAACATATTTTCTTGGTGTTATATCTATGACGTGTTGAATATCTTCGTAGAACTGGACAACTTCAGCCTTTTCAGCATCCGTGGTTGAAGCATAGACTTGGATCACTGTGATATTAAATGGCTTGCCTTGAATTAAAATTTAAATAATTCTGTCATTTATTGGATTGTAACGAGCACTGCTTTAGCCACTCTTTGATTGATTAGGGAGGCTACTATATTTCTTCTGCGGGATTCTTGACCACAGTAGACGAGATCTGGTGGTTGTCTGATGGGAAATGTCCCATTCCAGTCCATTTAAGTTCACCAATTCCCAGGATATCAATGTTTAACCTTCCTTGTCATTTTATTCTTGACCACATCTAGTTTACCTTGGTACATAGTTCTAACATTCCAGGTTCCTATTATGAATTGGTCTTTGCAGCAGCTGACTTTCCTTTCCCCTTCAGACACATCCGCAGCTGAGTTTCCTTTCAACTTTGGCCCAACCACTTCATTAGATCTGGTTCTTCTCATACTTGCCCTCTGCTGTTCCTCAGTAATGTGGTAGGCACCTTCTGAACTGAGGGGCTCATCTTCAGGTGCCATATCGTTATGTCTCTGGTTGTGCATGTCCATAAATTTTCTTAGCAAAGTTACTGGAGTGGGTTGCCAGTTCCTTCTCCAGTAGGCCGTGATTTTTCTGACCTCTCTGCCATGATTTGCCCATCTTGGCTTGACTCTACATGGTATAGCTCACAGCTTCATCGAAGTACACAAGACGCTTCACCACGACAAGGTAGCAATCCTACTGACCAAATGGTTTAGTTGATTAATTTATATTTTGCTTTCACTGTATGGATGTAATGTCTGCCACACTTATTAACCAATGGTAATAACCAAAAAGCTTCGTAACTGCAATGAAGATTCCCAAAGAAGTACTGAGGAGTAGATAATATTATACCAATTAAACTGTTATATAAATTCCTTGTATTGTGCAGACAATTCCCTTTACTCAACTCTGAATATTTTATCATTGTCCTACAATTTTCTCATTCGCTCATATTATTAGTATTAACGTAAAGCAATTGGCATCTTAACCCTAGATCTGCTAATTTATTGTTGAAGTTTATTTAGTTACATTTGAATACTTCCTAAAGTTTTTTAATTAACACCATGTTCAGAGTTACTGCAACATACATTCAGGTTTTACTTGCTCTTTACAACTAATTTGCATTTAGAATATTTTTAATAAATAGTGTTACCAGTAAGCAATGATTCAAGTGGGATGTTCATTTCAATTAGCTGTTTAAAGAATGAGGTTTAACCGCTGGACTCACATATCCTCTTACATTACTATATATAGCTCTGTAATGTACTATTTTACGAATTATTCACTCAATGATACCCTCCTGTGTAGCTGTAAGGCTAAGCTTCGGCAGATGACTAAGTCTGGTTTAGCTCATGAAGATGAAAGATTCAAGTGCTAATGAACCATATATGTCTTGTTTGTATTTTTTATGGGATATGTTTACAAATATTATAGGGTTTGTTTGAAGGAAGTGTCGGCAGATCTATAGCTGCAATCTGACTCTCATTAAATTTGTTACAAACTCTTTAGGTATACAAAACGGTAGTTAAAGCGAAGGACTATTGTAAACCTTAAAAGGTTCAGGGTTGACCATCATACAAACCTACACAGAAGTTTCTGGCATCATTGGTGTTACTTAGCAATTAATTTTTCATGGGCAAAGGATCAAATAAGTATACTTCTCTAAGTACAACCCTAAAAATGAAAGGAAATTGTGTATATATTTATAGTTTGTTTTTTGTTTTTCCCAGCTTTATAGGTCACTCATTAGGCAATCTTATAATACGATCAGTTCTCTCAAGACCCAGATTCAAATGTTACCTCAACAAGCTACATACCTTCCTTTCATTATCTGGACCGCACCTGGGTACCCTATACAACAGCAGTGCTCTTGTGAATACAGGTAAGCTTTTATCTTAAAAATTACCACTGTAAAGCTCTACAGTCATTTGTATTCCTGATTAATAGAATACACTTGTGCCAGCACTGTCATATACCTCACTATATTTGTCCTGAATACTTACATTTGTAGTCTCTCCATATTGATTTCTGAAATATTCTCACTGCTCTTTGTGTGTGGTACCTCATGTGAAAAGGTTGGACATCCATGCCTCAAGATAATGGGTGTCAGAGTGTCATTTATATCACAGCAAGTGTTGTTTTTTGTTGATGTGTGAATGTATGTACCGTATTGGCATGAATATAAGCCGCACCTTTTTCCAATTTTCGACATTGAAAATTACGAGTGCGGCTTTTATTTGTGACCTTGACGATTTGCGGGCTTGAGACTGTTGCGCAATTAATTCTAGTCATTCATTGCTATCCCTGTATTTCACAATGCGATATTGATTTTTAATTTACATTTATGGTACTACAAACAGGTGTTTAACCCACGTGCGGAAAGGATTTGCTTCTACATTTGCCGTTTACCGGTGTGAGTGCCCGCAAAATTGAAGCAATTGAATAGCGATTTTAGCGATCGTAAGTCTTGCGGGCTTGTAAGATCAAAGGCTTTCATAGGATCAAAGCTACGATTTTGAGATTTTCAGCCTGTAACCCGCAAATCCTTTATATCCGTGTTTGTCTTTTTTTTTTCTTGATTTTACGGGTGCGGCTTCGATTCGGGTCAATACAGTATTCAAAATTCTTACCCTGTTCTAATATTACCTCTTCTGTCTGCCTTTTATTTCACACAATGTGACCCTTTCATGCATTTTATTTTTAATATTTAGTTGCTCCTTGGCCTTTTCTATATTTAGTCCCGTAAATTAAATCTCTAGGGCATAATAATTATGGCAACAGACTCCAAGTTAATTAAAAAATAACGTGTGTAATATGGATAGATATATGACATGTTCAAAGTGGATAAAGACAAGTAAATTGCTTAATAGAACATACATTTAATAAATGTGAATCTACTGTGGCTGGCATTTTCTGGAAAACAAAATTATCTATTGGTTTCTTGTGTTGCACTATGTTTAACTGTGCTACATAATATAATTAATTACATATATGCTTTGTGTCGTAGGACTATGGTTTATGCAGAAGTGGAAAAAGTCTGGCTCTCTTTTGCAGCTGACATGCCGAGATCACTCCGACCCCCGGCAGACCTTCCTATACAAGCTCAGCAAGAAGCCAGGTCTGCAAGTATTGTCCTGTTGTTATTATTTTACATTTAACAGTATAACATGCTTTGTTTCTCTGCCAGCATAATATTTAGGTGCTACACAGTGCATTTTTACCACTGACAAATTCTCAACTTTGTAGTTTGGAATTATTATTTATACAAATACAAAGCTAAGTAACTTGTAATGAAGAACCTAATCTGCTAGTAGCAGCAGCTTCTGGTACGCTGGGGTAAGGTTTCAGAAAATTAGACTGAAAATGTTACAATGAATAATAAATTTGCACCACAGTTCAGATGGCCAAATGGCCACCTATTGAGCATGCAGTAAATATTTTGAAAAACTTTAGTATGATATTCGGAAATGAAGAAAAATTACCAATGCATCCTCTCAGGCTAAGGGGAAATTAATGTAAATGAATAAATCCTTTAATTCATTAACTGATCTGCAATTCTTGTTTCTGCTTAAATTATTATACTTCTAGGACAAGGTCTTCAATGCACAGATTCATTAAAAATGAATGAAAATATTTTTCAAATGCTCTCCCTGCAGAGAGAGCAGCTTCAATAACAGCAGCTCAGAGAAAAGACTAAAGGCATATCATAAATATTTATTTAGTTTTTAAAACTTGTAGCCATTGCCATTCTGTGTTTGTTCTAGATTATGGTTCTAGCATGGGTTATTTACATTCGTAGGTCACATGTGAGATTGTGAGTTGGAGCTGCAATTTTCATGAACACAATTTTTGCAGAGAATAAATTAGTGCAAGTTCAGGTTAATGTTAAATTCCAAATGTTGTTGTGGCAAGTTGCTTTTTACACATTGTTGAATGATTTATGTAGGGAAAACTACCAATAACTTAGTAATAGTTTATAAATGTGCCTCTTTAGTATGTTTTATGTGATTGTATGTGTGCATGTGATTAATTTAATGCCCATTTTAATCTGTGTCTGCATTATTTTATCACAGGCCTTGAACACTTCAGAAATGTAGTGCTGGTGAGCTCTTTGCAGGATCGATATGTACCCTATCACTCGGCTCGGATTGAAATGTGCAAAACTGCTCTAAAGGACAAGCAGTCAGGTGAGGGACACTCTGTAATGTGTGCCCATAGATTACTAGGGAAAGGGTCTGTAATGTGTGCCCATAGATTACTAGGGAAAGGGTCTGTAATGTGTGCCCATAGATTACCAGGGAAAGGGTCTGTAATGTGTGCCCATAGATTACTAGGGAAAGGGTCTGTAATGTGTGCCCATAGATTACCAGGGAAAGGGTCTGTATTGTGTGCCCATAGATTACTAGGGAAAGGGTCTGTAATGTGTGCCCATAGATTACTAGGGAAAGGGTCTGTAATGTGTGCCCATAGATTACTAGGGAAAGGGTCTGTAATGTGTGCCCATAGATTACTAGGGAAAGGGTCTGTAATGTGTGTCCATAGATTACTAGGGAAAGGGTCTGTAATGTGTGCCCATAGATTACTAGGGAAAGGGTCTGTAATGTGTGCCCATAGATTACTAGGAAAGGGTCTGTAATGTGTGTCCATAGATTACTAGGGAAAGGATCTGTAATGTGTGCCCATAGATTACTAGGGAAAGGGTCTGTAATGTGTGCCCATAGATTACTAGGGAAAGGGTCTGTAATGTGTGCCCATAGATTACCAGGGAAAGGGTCTGTAATGTGTGCCCATAGATTACTAGGAAAGGGTCTGTAATGTGTGCCCATAGATTACTAGGGAAAGGGTCTGTAATGTGTGCCCATAGATTACTAGGGAAAGGGTCTGTAATGTGTGCCCATAGATTACCAGGGAAAGGGTCTGTAATGTGTGCCCATAGATTACTAGGAAAGGGTCTGTAATGTGTGTCCATAGATTACTAGGGAAAGGGTCTGTAATGTGTGCCCATAGATTACTAGGGAAAGGGTCTGTAATGTGTGCCCATAGATTACTAGGGAAAGGGTCTGTAATGTGTGCCCATAGATTACTAGGGAAAGGGTCTGTAATGTGTGCCCATAAATTACTAGGGAAAGGGTCTGTAATGTGTGCCCATAGATTACTAGGGAAAGGGGCTGTAATGTGTGCCCATAGATTACTAGGAAAAGGGGCTGTAATGTGTGTCCATAGATTACTAGGGAAAGGGTCTGTAATGTGTGCCCATAGATTACTAGGGAAAGGGTCTGTAATGTGTGCCCATAGATTACTAGGGAAAGGGGCTGTAATGTGTGCCCATATATTACTAGGGAAAGGGGCTGTAATGTGTGCCCATAGATTACTAGGGAAAGGGGCTGTAATGTGTGTCCATATATTACTAGGGAAAGGGTCTGTAATGTGTGCCCATAGATTACTAGGGAAAGGGTCTGTAATGTGTGCCCATAGATTACTAGGGAAAGGGTCTGTAATGTGTGCCCATAAATTACTAGGGAAAGGGTCTGTAATGTGTGCCCATAGATTACTAGGGAAAGGGTCTGTAATGTGTGCCCATAGATTACTAGGGAAAGGGGCTGTAATGTGTGCCCATAGATTACTAGGAAAAGGGGCTGTAATGTGTGTCCATAGATTACCAGGGAAAGGGTCTGTAATGTGTGTCCATAGATTACTAGGGAAAGGGGCTGTAATGTGTGCCCATAGATTACTAGGGAAAGGGTCTGTAATGTGTGCCCATAGATTACTAGGGAAAGGGTCTGTAATGTGTGCCCATAGATTACTAGGGAAAGGGTCTGTAATGTGTGCCCATAGATTACTAGGGAAAGGGTCTGTAATGTGTGCCCATAGAATACTAGGGAAAGGGTCTGTAATGTGTGCCCATAGATTACTAGGGAAAGGGTCTGTAATGTGTGCCCATAGATTACTAGGGAAAGGGTCTGTAATGTGTGCCCATAGATTACTAGGGAAAGGGTCTGTAATGTGTGCCCATAGATTACTAGGGAAAGCGTCTGTAATGTGTGCCCATAGATTACTAGGGAAAGGGTCTGTAATGTGTGCCCATAGATAACCAAGGAAAGGGTCTGTAATGTGTGGCCATAGATTACTAGGGAAAGGGTCTGTAATGTGTGCCCATAGATTACTAGGGAAAGGGTCTGTAATGTGTGCCCATAGATTACTAGGGAAAGGGTCTGTAATGTGTGCCCATAGAATACTAGGGAAAGGGTCTGTAATGTGTGCCCATAGATTACTAGGGAAAGGGTCTGTAATGTGTGCCCATAGATTACTAGGGAAAGGATCTGTAATGTGTGCCCATAGATTACTAGGGAAAGGGTCTGTAATGTGTGCCCATAGATTACTAGGGAAAGGGTCTGTAATGTGTGCCCATAGATTACTAGGGAAAGGGGCTGTAATGTGTGCCCATAGATTACTAGGGAAAGGGGCTGTAATGTGTGCCCATAGATTACTAGGGAAAGGGGCTGTAATGTGTGCCCATAGATTACTAGGGAAAGGGTCTGTAATGTGTGTCCATAGATTACTAGGGAAATGGTCTGTAATGTGTGCCCATAGATTACTAGGAAAGGGTCTGTAATGTGTGCCCATAGATTACTAGGGAAAGGGTCTGTAATGTGTGCCCATAGATTACCAGGGAAAGGGTCTGTAATGTGTGCCCATAGATTACCAGGGAAAGGGTCTGTAATGTGTGTCCATAGATTACTAGGGAAAGGGGCTGTAATGTGTGCCCATAGATTACTAGGGAAAGGGTCTGTAATGTGTGCCCATAGATTACTAGGGAAAGGGTCTGTAATGTGTGCCCATAGATTACTAGGGAAAGGGGCTGTAATGTGTGCCCATAGATTACTAGGGAAAGGGTCTGTAATGTGTGGCCATAGATTACTAGGGAAAGGGTCTGTAATGTGTGCCCATAGATTACTAGGGAAAGGGGCTGTAATGTGTGCCCATAGATTACTAGGGAAAGGGTCTGTAATGTGTGCCCATAAATTACTAGGGAAAGGGTCTGTAATGTGTGCCCATAGATTACTAGGGAAAGGGTCTGTAATGTGTGCCCATAGATTACTAGGGAAAGGGTCTGTAATGTGTGCCCATAAATTACTAGGGAAAGGGTCTGTAATGTGTGCCCATAGATTACTAGGGAAAGGGTCTGTAATGTGTGCCCATAGATTACTAGGGAAAGGGTCTGTAATGTGTGCCCATAGATTACTAGGGAAAGGGTCTGTAATGTGTGCCCATAGATTACTAGGGAAAGGGTCTGTAATGTGTGCCCATAGATTACTAGGGAAAGGGTCTGTAATGTGTGCCCATAGATTACTAGGGAAAGGGTCTGTAATGTGTGCCCATAGATTACTAGGGAAAGGGTCTGTAATGTGTGCCCATAGATTACTAGGGAAAGGGTCTGTAATGTGTGGCCATAGATTACTAGGGAAATGGCCGTATCGGTTATAAAGAGAGTGAGGGACCCTACAGCTTTAGATTTCACAGCTCCAAGGATCTCCTTTTTTTTTGTTTGGAAGACTGTTTGGATGGGAAAGTCCGAGGTGGGTAGAACACTTAATTTAAGTTGCAGCGGGACCATATATTTTTCTGAGAGTATAGTTTTAGCAGCTTGAACCATCTATTGCAGAGTCTTGCAATAAAACAAACTTTCTAAGATTTGCACTAAATTAAATTATATTAAGTGTGTATACATTAAGCCAGGATGAGAAATTGCATTGTCTGTGGATGTTGATGATCATTTTATATCAATTCACTCACATGTACAAAGTGAGCACTCACAGTTAAAGTAAAACCACATAAGGTATATGATCTGAATGTACTTCAAAGTTGTTACATCTTTTACCTAGCCTCATGAATTTGAGAACGTTACAGAAGCAGAATTGTACTGAAATGCCTAATACTCTTTAGGAAAGTTGTTTGTCCCTTTCACATTTGTGACATTCAAGTAAATAAAATGGGATTCAACAATTGGTAATGGAGGGTCCCCACTCCATTTTTTTCTTTTACAGTTGTCTTTTTTTATATTTGTTTTATAAGTTTTCAATAAAAGTTATATTGTATTGTTTTACTCTCAAATTCTTCTTATATAATGTTAATTGTATGGATGTATCTTTCTTGAAAAAGAGTTCAGGAGGCACCACGTTAATCTTATATTTCCTTATTTTCTGCTTCTTTGCTATTTTAAATTTGATGAGTACTGAAATCCTCCTTAATTTATATACAACATTTTTGATCGTTAACTAAAGCTTTTTATAAGCTTCGGACTGGGGGTGATAACTGTTTGACCGTTGCAATGCAAAATGGCATTTAGGGACTAAAATATACAAGCTTAGTTGAGGATTATTTCCGAGAATCCCTGATGCCATAAGAAATCTTAAATTATTTTGTAGCATTATGGGGGGGGGGGGGGTTTTGTTGTTTTTTTTTATCTTCAGTATCATGATAGACATTTAAGTCAACATGTTGCTTTAAACGGTTATAGATATGCAAGGTAAGAGAGTACATTTGTTACTGCCAATGACTCCGTTGGAATACTGAATTTTGTTCATAAAATATACATGGGATTTGAACGCATTCACAGAGAAGCAACAGAATATAAATGAAGTGTATTTGGAAAGTTTATTGTAAATGGTTTTAGAGAGACTCTCTTTTGATGGGATATTACTAGAATACTAACTATAGCTTTAACAAGACTGAGATACAAGGCAATAAGGAGTCATCATTAGCAGTGTTATTGGTTCTTTCCTGCACAAGCAATCAAGATGTAGAATTAAATTGAGGTAATGATATGAACATATATTTAGGATATATTGCTATGAAAATGTATGTATTTTTTATTTGTACATCATTAAGGCAACCAGTAGGTTACGTAGTCCCTACACAAAGAGCTTACAATTAAATTTTATTTCACCTTCAAGGATATTATTGGGCTTAACATGGAATTAGACATTCTCTGTGTGACACAAAAGGGCACATTGTTTTATTAAATAGAAATAGCACTGGTTTTTATGATTATGAATAAAAAATGATGGGTCAAAAGGTGCCATGCTTCATTTAATACTAAATGTCAAATCATAAAACTTTTTGATGGGGAAGTTTAGAAAAGAACAATTTGCAAACTGTTTTCTCCCATGTACTTTATTGGAATTGAAAGAAGCTTTTGACATTCAGGGAGTTTAATCTTTGCAAAGGTATGTTTTTAAATGTAAAATGTCTGCTGAATAACAACAACATATAACTAATGAAGTTTTTATATTAGTGGTATAATAAAATAAAAATGTAAATGCTTTTATAAAGTTACAGAACAATGCGTCAAAATGTTCAGCACATACTAAAAATAAAATCGTAATTTCTACATTCAAGTGATATAAATATTTCTCTGACTGACTTCCATTTGTTTCTCTTTTTTAGGACCAGTGTATGCTGAGATGATCCAAAACATCCTTTTACCAGTTCTCCAGAACAAAGACTGCAATTTAGTGCGTTATGATGTGATTCATGCATTACCCAATACAGCTAATTCTCTCATTGGAAGAGCCGCCCACATTGCGGTTCTCGACTCGGAAGTATTTTTGGAAAAATTCTTTCTAGTTGCTGGCCTCAAATATTTTCAGTAGAGGATGAGGGCACTGCCAGACATCTGTTTAATACCTCATTAACAATAAATCTCAAAGTATGTGGTATTAAAATGTAAGCTGCCATTGTATTTTGAGCGATATTTATACATTGTTTTTTTTGCGGGGGAGGAGTATCATTTTTATCATAATATCTGAAATTCATTACCAATGTTAACTGCAGTGTAGATATATTTAAATATTTTAGAATGAGTAATATTCACAGAAAGGCATAAAGGTTTTTTTCCAGAATAAATTAAGTTTTTCCTCAATGAGACTTGAAAGTCTAGACTTGAGTGCATTACTTAAAATAATAAAACTCACTGATAACGGTCTAGGTTTGTCCACATGAACAATTTCTATATGGGGTGTGCATCATAAAGAGTAAGTGACAGGCACATGTTATATGGGAGCTTTTTTCCATAATACATTAGATGTTATGAGCGCCCAAGTTAACAGAAATGCATCAATGATTGTGAGGTCAGCTGGACTGACCATTCAATAAATGCAATATGGCCTCTTGTCCAGAGCTATAGCAGACTTCAATTTCTATTGCCAGCAGTTTTATATATATATATATATATATATATATATATATATTTGATTTGCCCTCAAATCTCATGCATTTTGAAGTATTGTATATTTAGAGGTTCAATAGCTTGTTTATGACTTTTGATTGATATATAAAATCTACAGTCCATGTTGTGGAGGCTGGAAATGCAAAATTGTAAGCACTTACTTACAGTAACTGTTGCGTGAATGAATATATTGGGGTTACTTAATGCTGCGGAGTGAGCTTTCCTTCACTTACCAAAGTTATGTGCATGCGTGTTTTGTAAATAGTCTTAATGCTTTAGGTTTAGCTACTGATTGAACACATACCAGATCATCCTTGGCTATCCTGCGATGGTGGGGCATGCAGCATTCATGTTTTAGTATTATTAATTTACTTTAAATTTATGAGCTGGTAAAGAAATGAACAAGTCTCTAAAAATGCGTATAGGCACCATATAGTGATATTATTACTCTGCGTTATTTCTTAAAGAGATTAGTTAGCCCACTAAAGATGAATGCTAATGGATAGAGGGTGTTTTGCAAGGGAATATATTGTGCCATATAAAGGTTAAATAATTTAATCAGCACTTAGCCAGACAACTCACATGATTGTATTTTGCCACGTAGCTCGGATTGCCCACATAGGTTACACTCATAGCTGTGTTTTAAACGCACAGACATTTTCAAACTTGATTATCCAGGCAGTCCAAGTTGTTGTTGCAAAAACACCATCTGCATTTTTATAAGCTGAGGGATCCCTATATCTGTGCACAACTTACTCCGTTTTTAAATTGACTGAACTAAAACCTTTTTAACATCCTATGAACAAATAGAAGTAAATAGTATTATATTACTGTAGTCAGAGGCATACATGCATAAGATATACATATTTAAAATCTCTACACTCCAAGTAAACTTGCCTATATGATTGAGTATAGATTCAGAACACAAAAGCTCTTTTTTTTTTTCTTCTTTTTTTTTTTTACAATACCATCAAACATTTCCTGAATATTGGAAATGCCCCCATGTTTCAAAGTCATCAAAGTACATTGCGCTTGACTGTAGTTACTGGCAAATGACCAAGTAGAACTGTCAAATGTTTATAACCAGACAGTTCTATGGTAGTGTTCTGTTTGGCTTTTCTCATTAATTGGGTTATTTTATTCTGTACTGGTGACTTTGTTGTGGGAATCAGCTCCAGGTAAGCCATTATCGGACAGTTGTGAATCCCCAGTCTAGCGAAAATGTTGCACCACAATTCATTGAATGCCCCACAGAGCAGTGACTGCCACAAAAGGCAGAAGATCCAAGCCTACACTCCACAAATTGTATCTTGGAATAGCATGTAAAGACTTCAAACTGGAAAACCCTAGCTGCTAATTTGTCAAATTATGTATACCGCTGCCATATGCTTGTTTGATGAACAGAGTTGTTATGTTTATGCTTTGACAATATCACTGTCATATCCATGTTTTGTACAAAGTTGCTCTGGATATTTTGTGTGTTATACCTGTGGAAAAATATTTCTATTGATCGGCTGCTTTATGTCCCTGCTTTAAATACTGGAACTTCAGAAATCGTTTTTTTCCTACGGACTACTGCCTTCAGACATCAGCACTGCAGCAATTCTTATACTGCTCAATATCCCTCTGTCAAATGGATCTGTATGTACTCTGTATAACAAAACATTATTGCAATACTTTTATGATTTTTTAAATATTGTCTAAAAGAGGTTGTATTGATAAAGCACTGTAAATAATCAGAATGTGCAGTAGAACAAAATAATTAATTTGGTGATTTAGATACATTTTTTTCATATTGAAGATTGTTAAAGGTCTGTTGACTTTCTATTGGTGCTTAAGTGACGTTTGAGAACAATATTTACATGTTGATGTGTGTTTGGGAGATTAATGCACTGAGGATGACGGCTGTGCACTCTTGAACTGCAATGAATGGACTTTTGTCAGGATATAAATATATTGTATAGCTCATGCATGGATATAAGTAGCATTCTGCTCCTTTATTTGGATTTAATACATAAACATTTCCCTTAGCGGGCGGTTTAAGGAAAGCTATGTAATATTTTTTTTCAAAAACAGTCTAATTCAGTAGTGTTTACTGGAAATAAGTTGGATTGGGTCATTTATCTTACCTGACATGCTTAAAATTATTTTCAGGCCCATAAGCCTGTTCTCTATTAAGCACAACCACACAACAGACTCTGCTTCAGTTGATGGAGTTTGGTAGCTTGCCCACATTTACCAAACATGAGCAAAAACATTAACAGCCCTTTGTCATAAGCATCTGCAGCAAAATCAAACGGGTGGTAAAGTAGAGGCTGCTTTGTGCTACCATTTGTCTATGAAAGACTGTATAATCCTTTTATTTTACCATTCTTTTGATAATTTTGCAAATCTGTTTAATTTTCATACAAAACAGAAACCACTATTGCAGACCCGCCAGTCTCCCATATGGGCATAATGGGAAAATTGCTATTATATACTTTATGTTTAACTTTTTTGTAATTATTTAAATGCATTTGTATGTTTTTTAACATTTTGAAGCTAATTTTTGAAATGTGTAACAGTATCATCCATTTACGATTACTGTGATCAAATAAAAAGTTAAAGCATTTAGTTTCAACCTTCTCTTGGAAACATAATCTTCCCAATAAAATATTCACATCTTTTTATCTTTGGTTGAAATGTTATTTTTGCAGTAGTAAACCTCATACATGTATTGCATTTACCTTCCACAGCAATAAAAAGCAGGTATCGATACATATAGTCAAAAAATTAATTATTAAGGTAAGTTAACAATCATTTGAAAGAAATAGTGAAAAGCTATTCATTACATTATATGATATTCACCCACTGTGAGAGTGTCTATGGTCAAGGAATATGTTATGGTATTTAGAAGGATCAGGGACCACTGTGTCTCTTATCTTTAGAACCATAGTGGTGTTGTTTTTTTTCAATATGGTCTTTTTAAGAAGAGAATCTGATAATGGGCAAAATACTATTAAACAGCAGAAACAAGTACAGCCTTTAAAACTTGAAAAGACAAGAGGGGTAGGAGAGAGCACACAGCTACATAGTGTAGATCATTTACCTAGTTGACCTTAGTATTCACATGAAGACCTATATTATAGACTCTCACCTGAATCAACCTCAAAGGACTATGAGGTATGTTTTCGCATGGGTTGAATCACCAAGAAAGTATCTGGTCCGGCTCCTTGGTCCTTGACAAATCTCATGAACTCTTATGTGACTAGTGTATGAGAAGTGACTTTACTCCTTTAGCCTGGTTATGGTGTATTAATTTTATAGCATTCAATGCCCAGATAGCATTACAGTAAGTGATATTCGTATGAGTGGATGTTATCTTTTAACTTGTCTGATGTGAACGTACACCAACTAGGTGATGGACCACACGGATGCATTTGAAATAAAATGTTTTTTATTCTATATAAACATTTTCAAATCTATTATATTAGACTGTATAAAAAAATAGATGTAGGTGATGTACATACAAGTTAAGAATACATCATCTACATCTGACTAGAAGTGGATATGGGCAAAACTGCACAAACGCTTAGAACTAATGAAGTGCTGACAAAGCGCAACTAAGTTTGCTAGGCCTACTTTTAATATATCTTGATTTGAAATTCCCAAAATTAAGAGCCCACAATGTCTGTTTTTTCCCATGTCGTCCAAGTTCTTTCAGAGAACATAATCCAACCCTTCCTTTTTTTGGAATGAGCCAAGGAGGCATAAAAACAACGGATTTTCCAGGCAGTTGAAGTATGTATCCAAGGGGCTGCAGAGGGTCAAATGACCAAGACCAAGAAAATGTTCTTGGGTCTAAAGTCTAAATGTTGTTTTGACCACTCAGCGGGTCCAGTGGGCAGCCTCCTGTGCCAGGGTGCCTTCTGCCAAGCTCACATTTTCCAGGAAAGATGAATATTTAGTCTGCTGGTTTTGTGCTTCATCTAGGATAATCAATACCAACTAACCTCTCTCTGCCTCACAAGTTGGTGCCAAGTCTCTGTAGATGGAGCCTTTGGCCAGTAGTCTTTCTAATGGCTATTCCAATAGTTCTATCCTAGTTCATGCACGGACCTCGGTTCTCTGATGATGCAATTTTATGCAAATGCAAGATCAGAGGTGTTTAGTCTGAGAAGGAACCAACAATAACCAGTTTGTTCTATAGGTATGATATCATGGTTAGAAAGCAATCTCTTTTAGCTTGCTTGTTGCCATTACAGTGGATAAATATCAAATAGCATGTCAGTCTGGACTGAAATGCAATTGACTAGACATTTTGGTGAAGTTTCATTAAGAATATCTAGAGGTCTATATTATGCAGGGTTGAATATAATTTTGTAATTGTCAGCCTTAAACTTCTGGTAATAGCTTTAAACGTTATTGTTGATTTAACGTGTTTGGTGCCAATGTGGTGCACTTTGTCAGATGCAGCTGGATAAAACTGGAGGTATTTACTATGCATCACAATTAGCTCTAAGGTGGATCCCTGTATTTAATATGCACTATTTCTTATGGAGAAAATTGTCATCAGAATCTCCTGTGACAGCTTCGCAAATATAATCCGAAACAAAATCATAGGCGCTCAATCTAAGAATGTACAACACCTGAGTAGGTTTGCTCTATAGGTCTGGTTGCCTACTCAGAGAGCAGCCTCTTTTAGCTCACTTGTGCCCTTCACGGGGAGAAATATCCTGTAGTAGAGTGCCTTGCAAAAGTATTCACCTCCTTCACTTTTTACCTATTTTGTTACATTACAGCCTTAAATTCAGTGTTTTGGTAATGTGAATTTTATGTGATGGATTAGAACACAATAGTCTAAGTTGGTGAAGTGAAATGAGAAAAATATATACATAAAACTATTTTTTTAGAAATGGAAAACAGAAAATTGGCATATACGTATTTATTCACCCCCTTTGTTATGAAGCCCATAAAAAGCTCTGGTGCAACCAATTGCCTTCAGAAGTCACATAATTAGTGAAATGATATCTACGTGTGTGCAATCTAAGTCTCACATGGTCTGTCATTACATATACACATCTTTTTGAAAGGCCCCAGAGGCTGCAACACCTAAGCAAGAGGCACCAATAACCAAACACTGCCATGAAGACCAAGGCACTCTCCAAACTAGTAAGGGACAATGTTTTTGAGAAATACAAGTCAGGGTTAGGTCATAAAAAAAATATCTAAATCTTTGATGATCCCTAGGAGCACCATCAAATCTATCATAACCAAAGGGAAAGAACATGTCACAACAGCAAACCTGCCAAGAGACGGTCGCCCACCAAAACTCACGGACCGGGCAAGGAGGGCATTAATTAGTGAGACAGCACAGAGACCTAAGGTAGTCCTGGAGAAGCTGCAGAGTTCCCCAGCAGAGACTGGAGTATCTGTACATAGGACAACAATAAGTCGTGCGCTCCTTAGAGCTGGGCTTTATGGCAGAGTGGCCAGAAGAAAGCTATCACATTCAGCAAAAAACAAAAATAGCACGCTTTGAGTTTGCAAAAAGGCATGTGGGAGGCTCCCAAAATGTATGGAGGAAGGTGCTCTGGTCTGATAAGACTAAAATTTAACTTTTCAGCCATCAAAGAAAACACTATGTCTGGCGCAAACCCAACATATCACATCACCCAAAGAACACCATCCCAACAGTGAAACATGGTGGTGGCAGCATCATGCTGTGGGGATGTTTTTCAGCAGCCGGGACTGGGAAACTGGTCAGAGATGAGGGAAAGATGGATGGTTCTAAATACGTGTGCGTGATTTGAGGTTAGGACGGAGGTTCACCTTCCAGCAGGACAAATACCCCAAACACACTGCTAAAACAACACTTGAGTGGTTTAAGGGGAAACATGTAAATGTGTTGGAATGGCCAAGTCAAAACCCAGACCTCAATCCAATAAAAAATCTGTGGTTAGATTTAGATTGCTGTACACAAGCACAAGCCATCCAACTTGAAGGAGCTCGAGCAGTTTTGCCGATTGGAATGGTCAAAAATCCCAGTGGTAAGATGTGGCAAGCTCATAGAGACTTATCCAAAGCGACTTGGAGCTGTAATTGGCGCAAAAGGTGGCTCTACAAAGTATTGACATTAGGGGGGTGAATAGTTATGCACATTGACTTTTTCTGTTATGTTGTCCTATTTGTTGTTTGCTTCACAATAATAATAAAAATCATCTTCAAAGTTATGGACATGTTCTGTAAATTAAATGATGCAAATCCTCAAACAATCCATGTTAATTCCAGGTTGTGAGGCAACAAACCACGAAAAATGCCAAGGGGGGTGAATACTTTTGCAAGGCACTGTATATCAGTCTGGTCTCCCTTAGAAGAGTTACCCAGCCCTGAAATACCAGGCAATTCTACCCTGAACAGGATAATTGTCAAACCTCAGACAATCGTTTCAGCCTCTTGTCCTTGTCCGTGAGGTGTAGCTGCACTCCCTAAGGCACAGTGAGTAAGATGTCAACATCTGGATCCGCCTATCACCCTTGGGGTGTCAAACCCGCAAGGTCATATATACAGGGAGTGCAAAATTATTAGGCAAGTTGTATTTTTGAGGATTAATTTTATTATTGAACAACAACCATGTTCTCAATGAACCCAAAAAACTCATTAATATCAAAGCTGAATATTTTTGGAAGTAGTTTTTAGTTTGTTTTTAGTTTTAGCTATTTTAGGGGGATATCTGTGTGTGCAGGTGACTATTACTGTGCATAATTATTAGGCAACTTAACAAAAAACAAATATATACCCATTTCAATTATTTATTTTTACCAGTGAAACCAATATAACATCTCAACATTCACAAATATACATTTCTGACATTCAAAAACAAAACAAAAACAAATCAGTGACCAATATAGCCACCTTTCTTTGCAAGGACAGTCAAAAGCCTGCCATCCATGGATTCTGTCAGTGTTTTGATCTGTTCACCATCAACATTGCGTGCAGCAGCAACCACAGCCTCCCAGACACTGTTCAGAGAGGTGTACTGTTTTCCCTCCTTGTAAATCTCACATTTGATGATGGACCACAGGTTCTCAATGGGGTTCAGATCAGGTGAACAAGGAGGCCATGTCATTAGATTTTCTTCTTTTATACCCTTTCTTGCCAGCCACGCTGTGGAGTACTTGGACGCGTGTGATGGAGCATTGTCCTGCATGAAAATCATGTTTTTCTTGAAGGATGCAGACTTCTTCCTGTACCACTGCTTGAAGAAGGTGTCTTCCAGGAACTGGCAGTAGGACTGGGAGTTGAGCTTGACTCCATCCTCAACCCGAAAAGACCCCACAAGCTCATCTTTGATGATACCAGCCCAAACCAGTACACCACCTCCACCTTGCTGGCGTCTGAGTCGGACTGGAGCTCTCTGCCCTTTACCAATCCAGCCACAGGCCCATCCATCTGGCCCATCAAGACTCACTCTCATTTCATCAGTCCATAAAACCTTAGAAAAATCAGTCTTGAGATATTTCTTGGCCCAGTCTTGACGTTTCAGCTTGTGTGTCTTGTTCCATGGTGGTCGTCTTTCAGCCTTTCTTACCTTGGCCATGTCTCTGAGTATTGCACACCTTGTGCTTTTGGGCACTCCAGTGATGTTGCAGCTCTGAAATATGGCCAAACTGGTGGCAAGTGTCATCGTGGCAGCTGCACGCTTGACTTTTCTCAGTTCATGGGCAGTTATTTTGCGCCTTAGTTTTTCCACACGCTTCTTGCGACCCTGTTGACTATTTTGAATGAAACGCTTGATTGTTCGATGATCACGCTTCAGAAGCTTTGCAATTTTAAGAGTGCTGCATCCCTCTGCAAGATATCTCACTATTTTTGACTTTTCTGAGCCTGTCAAGTCCTTCTTTTGACCCATTTTGCCAAAAGAAAGGAAGTTGCCTAATAATTATGCACACCTGATATAGGGTGTTGATGTCATTAGACCACACCCCTTCTCATTACAGAGATGCACATCACCTAATATGCTTAATTGATAGTAGGCTTTCGAGCCTATACAGCTTGGAGTAAGACAACATGCATAAAGAGGATGATGTGGTCAAAATACTAATTTGCCTAATAATTCTGCACTCCCTGTATATATATATATATATATATATATATATATATATATATATATATATATACACATACAGTTGCAAGCAAAAGTATGTGAACCCTTTGGAATGATATGGATTTCAGCACAAATTGGTCATAAAATGTGATCTGATCTTCATCTAAGTCACAACAATAGACAATCACAGTCTGCTTAAAATAATAACACACAAAGTATTAAAGGTTGCCATGTTTTCATTGAACACACCATGTAAACATTCACAGTGTAGGTGGAAAAAGTATGTGAACCCTTGGATTTAATAACTGGTTGAACCTCCTTTGGCAGCAACAACTTCAACCAAACCTGTAGTTGCAGAACAGATGTGCACAACTGTCAGGAGTAATTCTTGACCATTCCTCTTTACAGAACTGTTTCAGTTCAGCAATATTCTTGGGATGTCTGATGTGAATCGCTTTCTTGAGGTCATGCCACAGCATCTCAATCGGGTTGAGGTCAGGACTCTGACTGGGCCACTTCAGAAGGTGTATTCTCTTCTGTTAAAGCCATTCTGTTTTTGATTTACTTCTATGCTTTGGGTCGTTGTCCTGTTGCAACACCCATCTTCTGTTGTGCTTCAGCTGGTGGACAGATGGCCTTAAGTTCTCCTGCAAAATGTCTTGATAAACTTGGGAATTCATTTTTCCTTCAATGATAGCAATCCATCCAGGCCCTGAGGCAGCAAAGCAGCCCCAAACCATGATGCCCCCACCACCGTACTTCACAGTTGCGATGACGTTTTGATGTTGGTGTGCTGTGCCTCTTCTTCTCCACACATAGCGTTGTGTGTTTCTTCCAAACAACTCAACTTTGGTTTCATCTGTCCACAGAATATTTTGCCAGTACTGCTGTGGAACATCCAGGTGCTCTTGTGCAAACTGTAAACGTGCAGCAATGTTTTGTTTGGACAGAAGTGGCTTCCTCTGTGGTATCCTCCCATGATATCCATACTTGTTTAGTGTTTTACGTATCGTAGATTCGCTAACAGGGATGTTAGCATATGCCAGAGTATTTTGTAAGTCTTTAGCTGACACTCTAGGATTCTTCTTCACCACATTGAGCAGTCTGCGCTGTGCTCTTGCAGTCATCCTTACAGGACGGCCACTCCTAGGGAGAGTAGCAGCAGTGCAGAACTTTCTCCATTTATAGACAATTTGTCTTACTGTGGACTGATGAACAGCAAGGCTTTTGGAGATACTTTTATAACCCTTTCCAGTTTTATGTAAGTCAACAATTCTTAATCGTAGGTCTTCTGAGAGCTCTTTTGTGCGAGGCATCATTCACATCAGGCAATGCTTCTTGTGAAAAGCAAACCCAGAACTGGGGTGTGTTTTTTATAGGACAGGGCAGCTGTAACCAACCCCTCCAATCTCATCTCATTGATCGGACTCCAGTTGGCTGACACCTCACTCCAATTAGCTCTTGGAGATGTCATTAGTCTAGGGGTTCACATACTTTTTCTACCTGCACTGTGAATGTTTACATGGTGTGTTCAATAACAACATGGTAACATTTAATTATTTGTGTGTTATTAGTTTAAGCAGAGTGTGATTGTCTATTGTTGTGACTTAGATGAAGATCAGATCACATTTTATGACCAATTTGTGCTGAAATCCATATCATTTCAAAGGGTTCACATACTTTTGCTTGCAACTGTATATAGTAAATAAAAAGTACATCTGTGTTCACATTTGAATATCTAAAGCAAGTTAAAAAACTTGCGAGAAAAGAGAGTTCCGAGAAAAACAGTTATTACACTGCATTCTGGGAAGTTGAGCTGGGACACACAAATGTGGCCACAAATGCCTCGCTCTTCATTCTGTAGCCATTATATTTATACAGTGGATATAAAAAGTCTAAACACCCCTGTTAAAATGTCAGGTTTCTGTGCTGTAAAAAAATTAGAGAAAGATAAGTCATTTCAGAACGTTTTCCACCTTTAATGTGACCTATAAACTGTACAACTCAATTGAAAAACAAATTGAAATCTTAAGATTAGAATCTTGGACTGTCTGTGAACCAACAACTGAAATATTGTTTGCACTGAGAAAATTACATTTTTAATAGAATTCAGTTGATAAAGCAATTGTTACTACCTATAGTATTAGATGATACCATATTTGGAATCTGTGCTGTGTCACTTTAAACATGAGAGCAGAATGCTTGTCTAGATTTTACAGTTACTGTTGGACTTCATCATAAATGCTTTAAGAAGAGTAAATACATATACAGTGGATATAAAAAGTCTACACACCCCTGTTAAAATGTCAGGTTTCTGTGCTGTATAAATCATTTCAGAACTTTTTCCACCTTTAATGTGACCTATAATCTGAACAACTCAATTGAAAAACAAACTGAAATCTTTTAGGTGGAGGGAAGAAAAAAAAAAGAAAAATAATGTGGTTGCATAAGTCTGCACACCCTCTTATAACTGGGGATGTAGCTGTTTTCAGAATTAAGCAATCAGATTCCAAATTGTGTTAAATAGGAGTCAGCATACACCTGCCATCATTTAAAGTGCCTCTGATTAACCCCAAATAAAGTTCAGCTGCTCTAGTTGGTCTTTCCTGAAATTTTCTTAGTCGCATCCCACAGCAAAAGCCATGGTCCACAGAGAGCTTCCAAAGCATCAGAGGGATCTTATTGTTAAAAGGTATCAGTCAGGAGAAGGGTACAAAAGAATTTCCACGGCATTAGATATACCATGGAACCCAGTGAAAACAGCCATCATCAAGTGGAGAAAATATGGCACAACAGTGACATTACCAAGAACTGGAGCTCCCTCCAAAATTTATGAAAAGACGAAAAGAAAACTGGTCTGGGAGGCTAACAAGAGGCCTACAGCAACATTAGCGGAGCTGCAGGAATATCTGGCAAGTACTGGCTGTGTGGTACATGTGACAACAATCTCCCGTATTCTTCATATGTCTGGGCTATGGGGTAGAGTGGCAAGACAAAAGCCTTTTCTTACGAAGAAAAACATCCAAGCCAGGCTACATTTTGCAAAAACACATCTGAAGTCTCCCAAAAGCATGTGGGAAAAGGTGTTATGGTCTGATGAAACCAAGGTTGAACTTTTTGGCCATAATTCCAAAAGATATGTTTGGCGCAAAAACAACACTGCACATCACCAAAAGAACACCATACCCACAGTGAAGCATGGTGGTGGCAGCATCATGCTTTGGGGCTGTTTTTCTTCAGCTGGGACTGGGGCCTTAGTTTAGATAGAGGGAATTATGAAGAGTTCCAAATACCAGTCAATATTGGCACAAAACCTTCAGGCTGCTAGAAAGCTGAACATGAAGAGGAACTTCATCTTTCAGCAGGACAACGACCCAAAGCATACATCCAAATCAACAAAGGAATGGCTTCACCAGAAGAAGATTAAAGTTTTGGAATGGCCCAGCCAGAGCCCAGACCTGAATCCGATTGAAAATCTGTGGGGTGATCTGAAGAGGGCTGTGCACAGGAGATGCCCTAGCAATCTGACAAATTTGGAGTGTTTTTGCAAAGAAGAGTGGGCAAATCTTGCCAAGTCAAAATGTGCCATGCTGATAGACTCATACCCCAAAACACTGAGTGCTGTAATAAAATCAAAAGGTGCTTCAACAAAGTATTAGTTTAAGGTTATGCAACCATATTATTTTATTTTTATATTTTTTTCTTCCCTCTACCTAAAAGATTTCAGTTTGTTTTTCAATTGAGTTGTACAGTTTATAGGTCACATCAAAGGTGGAAAAAGTTCTGAAATTATTTATCTTTGTCTTATTTTTTACAGCACAGAAACCTGACATTTTAACAGAGGTGTGTAGACTTTTTATATCCACTGTGTATATATATATATATATATATATATATATATATATATATATATATATATGTATTTTTATATATATATCTTATGATATGGGGAATATCCATTCAGCTACTGGACCTAGCAATGTTACAAGCAGCATCTGAGTTCTCATTTCCCATATAGTAACCAAGCTATTTTAAAGTCTGTCTATTATCACACTTGCTGGCTTATAGGTCAAATTCAACAAGCTGTCCATTGTTAAAATACAGAGAACATCTACAACGGAGGAGGTTAGAGGTTATGGTGGAGAGTAGAACAGAGAGGGCAGTTTGGGGTGTATTTAGTGACAAGAATTGAGATGTAGGGAGGTGGGGTGTTTTTGATGGTTTGTAAGTGAGGGTTAGGATCTTAAATAGTATGTGTGGAAACGGGGAACCAGTGTATGGACTGCCAGAGAAATGCAGCATGTGAGGTGGATGAGTCTTGAGGTATCGTAACAAACAGGATAATGGAAGGGAGAATTTATCACAGTAGGAGATGCTGAATGAACAGTTAGTGAGTTAGGACTCATGAACTGGCTGTGCTAGTGAGTGAGGCATGTGCAGGAGGAGTTGGTCTAAATCAGCAGAGAGGTCAAGAAATGTTAGTAAGGAAAAAAAAGTAGCGATCACTAAGTCTTTCTTAAAAGAGCAGTTTTAGATGAGTGTTAAGGATGGAAGCCAAGGTGTGGTGGATCAAGGAACAAACTGTTTGTAGACTAGCCATTCTAGTATTTTGGAAGTTAGGGGTGTTATGATCCTACAGCTTCTGTTTGTGTTTACTAAGATTCTAGATCAATCTCAACCCGTAGGTCATAGGGTTCTTTGGAACATGTCTGTTTAGCAGCAATGAACCCAGCACAGCATACCACATCCACCAGTACCCAGTAAGTGCAGGAAAATAGGTCCACAGCAATACTACCTCCCGTGGTTAGAGGCAGAGTTTCAAGCAGAGTCTGTTGCAGTACTTCCATTGTTTAGAAATATTCCATCAGAATAACGCACAGACATTGATTATGCCTGTTTAAACTGACAACAAAAACACTTTATTTGTCATCCATTGAACATTTTTATAAATTTTAGTCATCTCTCCACCAAGTCTCACCCCTCAATGACAGTCCCTTTTATCCAACCTGCATGCTTCCTGCTCCCAGCCATGTGGCCTGCCTGTCATGTGGTGTCAGCTTTTCTAGTGATCCATTTCTTCCGGTCCTGGAAATAGGGTGCCTGCGAGGAAGGGTTAATGAGATGTTCCTTCTTCCAAGAATAGTGTAAGCCCCCACCCAGACCACCTCACTTATTCACTCTGCTGTCAAACTACAGATCACATACTTGGCATTCCATACATTAGTCATATATGCCCCAATCATACCACAGACCACATTACCCACACCATGCCAGCAGGGCAACACCAGTCTCTCAACCCCCCCCCCCCCCCCTTCCCCCATTAATTAGACATTAATAGCTGTGTGTTGAGTTAATTTGAGGGGACTGCAAATTTACACTGTTATACAGGCTGTACACTTACTACTTTACATTGTAGCAGAGTGTAATTTCTTCAGTGTTGTCACAAGAAAAGATATAATAAAATATTTACAAAAATGTGAGGGGTGTACTCGAGATACTGTATATATATATATATATATATATATATATATATATATATATATACAGTTACAAACATACACACGCACATATATATATATATATATATATATATATATATATATATATATATATATATATATACCCGATGCTGTACTCCACTTCCTGGGGTGAGTAGCGGCCACAACAGACCAGATGGCAGAGGGGGCCCGCAGAGGGCCACAAGTGGCTTTGAGGGGCTGGTGAGGCCCCCTGAGGGCCACAGGGAACCAAGAAGGACCACAGGAGGCCACAGAGGGCTAGGGGGTGGGGCAAGGGAGATAAGGGGGCCACAGGGGGGGCATAGAGGGCTGATAAGGGGCTGAGAGGGCCAAGGGGGCCACAGGGAGACAGGAGGGACCACAGATGGCTGAGGGGGCAACAGGGGCCAGAAGAGGGCCATAGTAGGGCCACGGGGGGGAGGGGGGCGCTAATGGCCCTGGCAGCTCTGGGCCCCTCAAAGGCCAGGGCCTCAGTGGTTTGCACCTGCACCTCCTCTGGCCTTATAACCCTAAGTTATGCTTCCAATTAGTCAAAAAGTCAAAAATGTCACTTGGCCCATTGGCTGATCCACGGGGCAGGGGCTAGTGTCTATTGCCCCAGTGAACTAGCCCCTAATTCTCAACCCAACGGTCACTCATGTCAAGGGTCCATAATGATCCCAGACATCCTGTATGCGGTTTAGGTACTCTGCAGAGTGCCTGGCAGGATGTCTAGACTATGGGTGACACTTTCCCCTTAGATGCAACTGTACATACCAAATGGATCTGTAGTGATCAAACACTGAACATGTACATTGCAATGGTGACTGGTCATATACAAAGCGGTCTGCATAGGTCTTCTTTGGTGAAAGCAGCTTAACCATAAAGGTAAACTCTCACAATGAAGAGTTTGAATTTACTTGTAATAAATCCCATATTACCTAATTGCATTCTTGCCTGCTTACTCAGTGATCCAGGGGCATTTTTGGGACAGATTTTACAAAGCGGTTAAGGTCTCAAGCAGGCTTCTGTTTCCTAAAATGGAGGTCTGCTCACCCTTTTATAGAATCACTTTAAAGGGACTCTTTAAGCATTTAGGTTTGATATACATGTTATTTCAATGTTTAAATGGGTGATGATTTTATCCTCGATATAATGGTCATATAAAAGTTACACTTCTTGCTTTTCAGAGTAACAGATTCTCTAATTATAGGGTTTCCATTTTCTTTCCTTTCCCTCATGAGTATACAGCTGTAAACTAAGGCATATATTTCAATTGTATGCCATTATTTTTTCAATGATTCTTTATCCCCTCCTTCCCCATCCCTCTCTCCACAAATAGTCAAAACACACCCTCCTGATTCAGCTCTTAGGAAGTGATGTAGCAAACACAAAATGGATTCATGTACTTTAAAAAAAAAAATTCTCATGAAGTGCTGCACCCACATGGCTGATATTGTATGTTTGGTACCTACTTTACTTTTCTTGTACTGCAGTGGTCCTTTAATCATTTTACCAAATACAATAAATAATAGCTGTGTGCTGAGAAATGTAATTCACTACTTTATTGTATCTATAGATAAGAGCTAAGTGTTTTCTACCCACATTCAGATAAATTCAATACATTTGTTCACAACCCACAGGCCATAATACATGTTATTGTAACAAGCTAAAATGAGCACTAGATGGCGATCTATCTTCAGCACTCACTTGTATAACAGTGCCGGCAGCCAATGAGAGCAGAGCACACAGTTCTCAGTCCCGCCCTGTGTATTACGTCATGTGCTCCCATTGGCTGCAGACTGTACAGGAAGCGTTTGTGTCTGTGCTGCTGGAGGTCATTGGGTGTCATGCTGCTGGAAGATGATCAGCCTGAGTGTTGTCATGTTGGCTCCTTGGTGCAGAGCTGCCCTGATCCCAGCAGTCAGTCCGCTGAGATGTGAGTCCCCTGGGTGTACAGGCTGTGCTATTTAGGAGGCAGCTGCCATGGCACCTTGTTATGGAAGCACAACTTACAGGAGACTCCTGGCAGCTCTTAGCATGTATATTACATGGGATACACCACAAGCATCGTATGTACTCACTGGTCAGAGCAGTTGTGATGCTGCCAGGAGCACTGCCTCCACTATACAGGTGGTATTAGGGGAAACTACATTGTGCCAACTATTTAATGGAAATGATTGAAATGTACCTGTAAGTAAAGTCCATATAATCACAGTAATAAAGCTGGAGGCTGTGCTTGTCTGTTTACTACATGTTTTACCCATTATCAAGTCACGCTTTTCAGATTACAGGCAGTAAACATGGGTTTTTAGTATTGTAAGGATGAATCCATGATACAAAACGTCCACCAATGTATGTGAAAAGAGCATTTAGAAGGAGTCTGCTTCTGGGCCAGTGAAGGGGAAAGGGTGTGGTGTCAATTTCAGTCTTATCTGGTTATTATTATTATAGCTCTCTGAGGAAGTGAAGTATATGATCATATACAGAGTCTTCATACCTTACATCGCAGATAAGATTTGTGTCTTTTTTTTTCTTGAACACCAGTGATCCTTTACATATGAACAAGACCTACTTCACTGTAATCACCGTACAAAAAAGCCTGCAGGTCCTGCCATATGAATTGAGTAGAGCTATACCTTGTCCATAAGCTTTCCTATTAAGTCTGCCTGGCTCCTTAGTTCTGTGCAGATTAGTTATTCCACTGAAGTAGTTGTCTTATTTCCCGTTGTATTTTATTTCAGTGTGCACTGGCATTTCCATCTCTGTCAGAACAGCTAGCAAAAGTACACAACAAAATCCCGGGTCCACAAAAGAACCACTGAAGAAACCCAAGACACCCCAAGGACGTTTTGATGAAACACAACAGTCCAACGTGGAGAAAGATCCTCTAGAAAGTAAGGCGCTTGCTAATAAAGTAACTGTATATGATAATGTGGCACAATTTGTTTTCTTTATTGAAACAAGGGTCTCAGGACAGAAAAAAAATACTTAACTAAAATGCTTTTCAAAGCTTGCAATCAGTAAGCAGGAATATTTCAGTGTGGATCTTGTCTGACTGCCAATGAGATATGCAGACTAGGGATACTGAAGTAATATATGTGCACAACACCATTAGACAGGAAATGGAAAAGCTTGTCCAAAAAGTACTTTTCTTTTTAAAATTGATGCTGAGTTGATGGAATTATGGTCCATAAAAGTCAGGGGATTTCCATGTGTCGTCTCTGCCTGAATGAGTAATGATAAGAACCTTTGTTATGTGTAACTATTGTAGGAACTATACAAATAGTACAGCAAGTTAGGTTGCAGACTATGGAGCTTAGTTAAAGTCCCTGTAGAGCCTACCTTTTTACTGTTGAATAAAGTAAAGGTTAATATGAGGTCCTTTTGAGTTGCATTTAAAATAATTATTTGAATAATTGTGAGATATAATGCTTATATATAACATAGATAATTGTTAATATATAGGTGTATGTGTATTTTATAGTTCAAACAATTAAATTAACTTCATTAGTTCAAATAGTTATTTTAAAACACATCACTTTATTATATAGCTTAAACAAAATGTTCCTGATTTTTTTTTATACTGCCAAAAATAGGCTATATGGGAAATTGCTCAAAAGACCGGACCTATTCTGTTATGGTAGCGCTCAGTGTGAGCGCTATGTTGTGTCACAGCACCCCTTGGTGGTGAAATATTTTTACTGCAGGCAAATAACTATTCTCCTGATGTGGCGCAACTCGAGGGGGGAATATTGTTTTGCTTGCAGTCCTCTTCAGAAAAGCGAAGCGCGACTATAAAAGGAAAGGACCCAAAGACCTTCAGCTCCATAGTCATCTTTTTGTGCTATTTGTATATCTGATACTTTGGTTTGTTGAAACATATACACATATTTTCATAGAACATACAGATAATAAGGTTGGAGTGTGTCATTGCGACTCATTGTATTGTTGATTTTTTATTTTTATACTCTTCTTTCTCATTTAATTGATTTGATAAATGCCTTCCACTTTTTTTTTTTTTATTGACTGTTTTTATTAAACCACATGTTTAATAAAAAAAACACATACAAACAAAATATTATATTTATATAAATGTATTATTTAACCCCCAAAATTTAAATTTACGGGATTCTAGCCAATGATTTACAGATGAAAAAGAACTTTAAGCACATTTAGCTCTACACCAACATACTATGTAGAATATAACGTATAAGAGTTACAGACTCCAACTTTATTTTATATGCAGAATCTTGGGGGGGGGGGGGGGGGGGGGGGGTTGTTTATACAAACAATATCTAACTTAGTTTTAAAAATGTAAATAACTTTTACACTCTCTAGCTGAAGGTGCAGAGCACATATCGTAACTTCAGTTACACTAATTACACTATTACACTAATCACAGTTACAAATCTGCAGTCTTAGGTCCATTACAAACACGCTGCTGACTGTTCCATGTTTAACAACATATGCTGACACCAGTCAGTGCAAGCTCCATGAACACAAGATTTGTGTTTTTTCTCTGCATTCGGGAATGTAATCAGCCATCCGTTAACCCACAAGTAACATATTTAGGAGTTTCCAGCAGCTATTTCCCTGCACAGATGAATTTGGGAAGGGTTAACCCTATTTATTTTTTTCTGTGAAAAAGGCACCTATTTCAACATATTTTTAGGAGTACATTACAGTGGTGTGCTCCAAATTGTACTGATTTAACTGACCCTTTAGGTGTGCTCTGTGCATTTCCTGTTGGTTTCAATTTCATTTCTTGATATGTTTCATAAAAACGCATTTGTACAGTTTAAAAGCTGATCATTAAAATGAATTGTGTTTGTCTATAAATTCTGAAGCCACAACCTTTTTATAGGCCAATTATATTACTGTTTCACCACCCCCTCACACACTACAATTTAATAGGTTCTAATATGAAAGCCATTTTTTAAAGTTATGCTTTATGGATTTACCATTTTATTTTTACAGGATTCCCTGATGACATAAATCCTATTACAAGAGAGAAAGGTGGGCCCAGAGGACCTGAACCGACCCGCTATGGAGACTGGGAGAGAAAAGGACGATGTATAGATTTCTAGCACCTTAAATGTAAATCATATTCTGCTTATGGAGTTAGGAACATTTTTAATTTAAACATTTTTTATTTTTTTTGTCTTGCACACAACTATCAGTTGTACAAAATGCCTGTGACTTAATGTAGTGCAGTGTATTAAACATAATGAAATCTATAAATATAGCATAAAAGATTTGGTATAATGCAGATTGAATTGTGCGTTTTGAAAAACTGTAGGCACAAACTTTGTTTATTTTTCAGTTAATTTGGCAAAATAACAAGTTAATTTCTAATTATGTTTACTATACTTTCACCATACATAAAGTGTTTAAAATAAAAAGGGAAAGCTTCTTTAGATTATGTTTTTCTGGAACTACTTTCAATTTAAAGCATGTGCTGTGCACTTTCATGTTGCTAGTCAATTAATCCGTGAAATACTCGACAGTCATTAAATGGAGGTATCAAAAATACAAAAAATAAATAAATATGGTTGCTATGAAACCTTTGCGTGGAAGTTTTGGTTAATGACAAAGGTAACATGAAATTCTAAGTTATACAATAAGACAACACAACATATGGAAAAGTGGTGGCTCAAATATAAATTATAAAGAACCTATATTTTCATCAGGGAGCTCCTAAGGATAGGTTATATCACAAGAAAAAATACAGAGAATTAGATCCACACCTGATATTTCAAATCAAGAGACTATACATAATTTAAAACTTAAGTTTTATTGTAAAGTATATCTAAAATTTGTTATTAAAATAATATTAGTGCATGATGCAGTGGGTAAGGGAATCAATCTGATCACTGCAATCCTAAGAGGCACTATTGTCATCATTTAGTAACTATAAGTCTCCACTATTGTAGGACATTATTGTAAAGGTGCTGATTAATTAATGCTATATACATAAAGTGCTGAGGGATTAAGTAGTGTCAGAATCAAAAGTGCTGTAAAACAGTGCAAATCGATATTTGAAGACAGTCTCACAAGAGGCATTGAATACGTGTATAATACATTAGTTATTCTATAGTGTATGGTGCTAATATTCTTATTGCACCAATATATTTAGACAGTCTATATGGCCAGACTGATCAAGTGTAAAATACAACTTGATATTCCACAAGAGACAATATTTTAATTATAGGTAGTTATGTCTTCCTATTATATAGGTTATTTAATTCCTTATAGAAGACCTGAACTTAAAAATAGGGTATAGTGCCCAGATTGATTCCCTTACCCAATGCATCCTGCGCTAATATATTTTTTAATAACAAATTTGAGATACACTTAACAATAAAAGTTACGTTTTAAATTATGTTTATTCTTTTTTGAGATTTGAAATATCAGGTGTGCCCTATAAGAGGATCCAATTCTCTATATTTTTTCTTGTGATACAACAAACATTTTGGTATAATGGATCTGAGGTCCCCACTCAGAAGAGCTTACAATCTAAAGGGCATGGTTGGGATTTTAAGACAACAGGCAACAGACTTCAGCAGATAGAGGTGGCTGTTATAAGCTACCAGCCTTATTAAATTGTGACTCGGCCAATTGAATAGGGCTCTATATAAGTGTTATGGATTGGGATCCGTACAAAATGCATAACTGTATTCGTGCACCTACTTATATATATTATCTTTGCAGTATTATCGTATAACCAAAGTTTTATTAATAATGCTGAATCATTGGGAACTTAAAGATGGAGGATTCACTACTTCTGCATTCAAGATGCCGGTGGCACTATTTACGGTCTAGCAAGGATGACGACAGCTACCACACCTTGGACACTAGAAGGAGAGCGCCATCTTTCCTTTGTCTCAACTTCTGTGTGGGATGAGACCTGAAGACTCCCTAAACTCCTGACCCAATACCTGTCCAAGATCCCGTAAAAGCGGACACCTTAGAACCAATGAAGTGCTGAATTAAACCTGATGTTTTGCTTAGTTGTAACTTTTATCTGATTATTAAAAATTATATAAATGACGACTGACGTAATAAAATTAGGCGAGAGAAAGCTTTATACCAGAACTCTTTGTTGGTGTATTATTTCTCTAAGGTGTGCACACTATATATATATATATATATATATATATATATATATATATATATATATATATATATATATATATATATATATATAGGTAATTTGGCCAGGGACAGATATCTCTGAGGAATACTTTTGTTCTCCCAAAACATAAGCACATAGCATATTATTTTTACAGAAGTTTTTAGTTAGTGAACTTCTATCCAAAAGCAAGCTCTTCACTAACTAAAAACTTCTGTCACTAACTAAAAACTTCTGTAAAAAAAATATGATCTGTGCTTATATAGAGCCCTATTCAATTGGCTGAATCACAATTTAATAAGGCTGTATATGTTTAGCCACGAAAAGATGTATTAAGTGTTAAACTTTTTTGGTGAGCTTTTACACAGGGTAGGGGCAGCTCAAGTAAAGGCTTGGAGTGATGTAAAGAGAGACTAAAATAAAATCCCATAACCGGTGAATATTCGCATGCATTAGAATAGATTAGCAGTGATTTACTCTGTGTAGTAATGGAGTCCTAATGCCACTGAATAAGTAGAGAAAGAGGAGTACTAATCCAGATAGTAACCCGATTACCAGTATCTGGGATCAGGAAGGATTTTTTTCCTACCTATGAGACCATTGCCAATGTTTCAATGGATTTTTGTTTTGTTTGCCTTCCTCTTGATCAATTAACAATTAATACACATATTACAAGGATCAGAGGAGATCTAAAAAGGTTGAACTTGATGGACTAAATCTCGTTTTTTCAACCCCAATTACTATGTAACAATGTAATTTTGGTGTCAGCATAACAAGCATAAAGTAATTTACATTTCTTTGTCTTGCTTATATAGAGACGTCCTAATTTCTCCACTGTTTCTGATAGCACATGAGCATCTGTGGCTGGCAGGATAGTGTGTACTGCTGGGAGGAAATGAAATATAATCACATGCTCCAAGGTACTACACCCTCACTCCATTTACTTTTACTGCAGACTATACCATCACTTCGCCATCTCCTCAAGATAGGCATAAGTTACATTACAAAAAAAGGAATGAAACTGCCTCACTATTACAACTGACCAACATGCCATCCAAAAGGGGAATCTCCCTGCCAGATCCTCAATTAAACAGAAACCATATGCAATAAATGGAATGGCACTAACGTAACTTGTTGTATTTCTATATACTTAAATATAATGTATACTAGCAACTTGCTCATAAAAAAATACTCATCGCATGCTTCGCAATCATTGCGAGCCTCAGGACCTTCGGCGCTCATTGCTAGACTTGCGCTGAGCACCTTCAGCACTCATCGCATGCCTTGCGAGCCTCTCATGTCGTGTACTTTTGGTCCTCTGAGAGAGATATATATTTCTATGTATATGTAGTTAATTAATTAATTGAATAAATCATTAATTATTTCTTCAATAAATGAATATACTTTAATTATTTATAATTGATATATGCAGCAAGCAATAGGCTGAAGAGCTAACAATCTGTTTTGCGTGGTACGTGTCTCGTGAGCATTTTCCTGCTTTTCTAATAGTGTATCTTGTAGGTCGTAGTGTGATGTGTAAAGTGCTACGCTGTTTGCAGTGTTTGGCGTGGTCTGCGGTTGTGTAGCCTCGTTTTCATTTTTTTCGGCGCCAATTTTTTTCCTCGCTTAGGCGATTTTCGTGCGGCGAAAATCATCTAAATAGAATTACATTTGCGTTCCATTTCACTCACAGATGTCCTGGCTGATGCCCCATGCTCTCTGTGATGTTTTTGGGTGTATTTAATGTGTTTTTCGGGTTTTTGGTTCCAGCCGCAAATCTCATACATTTTTGTGTCTCGTATCTTTTTTTCTAAGTCACGCTAAGTGCTCAGAGTTTAACGGCTCGCATCGCTATGCGAGGCTTGCCGGCAATGAGCGCCTTTTGCCTTTGGCGCTCATTGCCTCAGTGCTCCGAGTTTAGGCACTCAGTGCCTAAGTGCTCTGAGTTTAACGGCTTGCTATGCAAGGCTCGCCGGCGATAAGCTCCTGCGGCGATCATCGCTAAGTCGTACGCACCACGCAAACAGCGTGACGACGTCTCGTAGTTAGCCAATTATAATATGTGATAAAAGGTGTATATATAACAATAATAATAAAAAAAAATAATAGCAACATCATACCACTTAAATAGAATATACAGTAGACTCTCAGTTATCCAGCACTCATGGGAAGTGGTAGATGCCGGGTAAATATAGTTTCTGGTTGCTTGAAAGTTACTATTAAAAGAGGCCTAGATGAGCTGCACATAGGATGCTCTGCTAAGTATATGTGTCAGTGAGGGCTGTTCTAGCAGCAGCAGCTTTTACTCCTCCCTTACACACAGGTATGTTCTGCTGGAGGGTGCAGTGCTAAACCCGGGGAATGTAACCCCAACACTGCACTGGCTCAGTTACTCATGCCTGTCTGCTTCCAGGTAAAATTCAATTGCAGAGACATACAGTGGATACAATCTAGGTGCCTGTAAGCATTTTGTGGCATGACAACCATTTTTTTCTGGTTACTTGAGTTCTGGTTAACTGAGAGTCTACTGTATAAGAAAAAGTTACACTTGTAAAAATAGTAATATTTGAAGTGTTATATGGTAACAGTGTTCTCTGTACAAGTGTTCTTTTACTCTTTGATGCTCATCCACTTGTATGGGGGGCATACAGGAAGAATTGTAGTGTAGTATGTCAATAAGCAAAATGTAACTTTATGCTGGTTCACGTATTACGGACCATTTCCATGTTCTCCGTTGTGAAGAATGCAGAAATCTTCTTGTCTAGAAGATGATGCTTCCCTTCCATTGTTGTTGTCTTTTGAGTTTGGGAGGCTCCTCCTCTCTGGTTTCACATGACTGGATCAATACTCAAAATAAGACAGAAAACATTTAAAAATGTTAATGGAAAATAAGAAAGAGAAAAAAAGAGACATTAATTGGTTCCTAATTTCTAAAAACGTATATACAATATGATAAGTTATATATATATATATATATATATATATATATATATATATATATATATATATATGCTATAAAAGAAATGATTGCAATGTAGAAAATATTAATGGAACAAATGTCCTTAATATAACAAATTGAGACCAAAAAACATGGTTCATTAGTGGTATGTGACGAATAACTTCTCTCAAATAGGCACTTTTTTTTAATCAACAGTGACATTTCCAGTGTGTTTGCTCTCTGGATCTCACAGATCTTATATGGCACCCACAATTGATGCAGGTGGTGTCAACACTACCACCAAAATGGCTTAATTTCTGCTCACTGTAGGAGGAAGGAACTTGTCTGTGTGTGTGCTCATTTTCTATCTTCTTCATACTATTCTACTATATTAGATGCTGACCTCCTCTTTAGACCCACTACTGCCACAGGCATCTAACCTGGACTGGATACTGAGATCTCTGTCTTAACTAGACCTGGATCCGAAGCTTCTTGTATCTACTTTTGTTCTCTTTGTTCAGTTCCTGTTTGACAACCGCCAATGTAACATAAACATATGGCTAGCTTTATATTTCTGATGCCCAAATATCTACTGAGTGGAGATTTTACCAGTAGAAAAACTGTTGTGGTGTGGATGGGACAGTGACAGAGATGCTCATCCAGCTAAATTCAGCCTGATCCCTTACAACAAGAAATGCCAACCTGGCAAAAGAAGATTAGAATTATGCTAAACAGAGATAGACAATTCAGTTGTGTACATCCAATGATGGCCTTTTTCACCTGGAGAGGACACTTATGTGAAATAGTAACACACCAGAATTCTTAATCTTGAAATACATTTTGAAATAAGGACTGTTAGGACCCAGATTTGGGGGACCAAGCGCTCACCAACTTTCTTCCTCTAGGTCATGCCTTTTTGTGTTCAAGAACAGCACCCAGCCAAAACACGTCTTAGGAGAACTCAGGACCTTCTAGGTTGCAAACTCAGTCCAAAGGTTATTGTTTATTAAAAATAATATTTCTGTTACATCCCGTTGGTTAGGATACAAAAAGGACACATGTACCTTTGCTTAGTACAAACAGACTTGTTTCATCTTCCCCCAAGGTTTCCAGATGTCTTTGGAGGGGTCTGGAAAGTTCCCTTGTTTTGATTATACATTTTCTATCAATACTCATCTCTCCCGGGGAGCAATAAACTATCCAGGGCCCTGTTATACAATACTGCTTGTTTATATGGGTTGGTCAGCTCAGTATAAGAGTTAATAAATTGTTCTTCTGCTGCCATTAAACATGGAACAGTAAATAGTAACTTTTGGTCATGAGAAATTCCAGACAACAAGTGTCACGACCTCTGACTGGACTTGATACAATATTATATCCTAGTGCCTACTTTTGAGTGCAAATACATTATTTAAACTTCATACAATTACCCAAATCATCCTACTAGATCAAATCATTATTGGAAACATGATCGCATTACTAAATACTTTTTTTTTGTTTTTTTAAAGGGGCTTGGCATAACCGTGTCATGTCCTAACCACAACCTGAACACTAAACAGTATATAAATAATTCTTATTAGGCCTGAACACTCACAGGCCATGTTCTTTGGGGATACAGCATATCGGATCAGAGCCTGAGGCCTAACAGTACACAGGTTTTAGGGTCAGAACAAAAGGTCAGGGCAGTGACAGTTCGATATTGGACAATATAGGCCCTTGCTAGTGGGGTTCAGGGGGGTCCCATCCTGGCCCCCACAAATAATTCATGCCAAGTACAATGGTTGAGCTTCAACAGAGAGGTTAAATGGTGACACAACTGGTAAGACTTAGTGGAGGTTTAATTTACACATATACAAAAGTGCCGTTTCTGTAACCGTATAAGGATATAAAAATCTTTAAGCTCTAATAACCTTAAAGATCCCCAAATCATTTGGGCATTTAAATCCGATTTTAACAGTGATACAATGAAATGTAAGCTTCAGAATATATTTTAGTAAATGTGCCGAGGAGTCTTTTCAAAATACTACAATGTGGTCATTGTTTTTTCTGTGTGGTCTTTTGTAATCTAAACGTCATAAGGGACAAATGTTATAAGAAAGCAAAAACAATAAAACCAACCTTTTCATTTTACAAGTTTTATATGCAGTTATTCTTTGCTGCAGGTTTAATTTGCTTCTCCCTGTTATTTCTTGAGGTAGGTATGTAGTAAATTATCAAGCTTTCTATTACTGCTCCTGGGAGCACTGGCAGCAGTTACTGCCACCTTCTCATTGCACAGATAATAGCTTCCTCAGGAAACTGAGCTACTGAAAGCAAAATGACAGCAGCATACATGCATATAGAAGATAAAAAATAAGATGCCATGTTATTTTTCATTACATTCTAAAAATAAGTTGCACATTTTCACATGCATTTCTCGATAACACGGTAATTTAAAAAATATGAACGCAGTGATCATTTAATAATCCAACTTGATTAAAATGACAGATTGTTAGCTTATTGGTTTCAGGTACTGACACTAACTTTTTGGTGTTCTGTGGGATATGATGACACTATGTACCTGCCATGGGTTAAATGTGTTGGAACCTAACCATGAAGACTTAAGTGTGAAATTGAGGAACTCTGAGATTGAGGAACTGAGTGCATTTAGAGGATTTAACATCTTTTGGAAAAATAAATCATTTGTAAATGTATAACTGGTTATGATTACAACCACTCCAAAGGTTAGTGATGATAATAACATTTTTGTTTTCATTTCCCTATAGGGCAAAACCATGAGATACTGTATCTCCCACCTCATCCCTAAAAGAGCTGCAACAATCACTTTTACATGGAAAATCACTTGGTGGGGCTGATTTGTTAATAGCTGGACTGAAGGGACTTTGCCTTGTTGTTGCTAACCTCGCTGCACTCACCCAGGCCGATTGTTTCGTTTTGCTATACTGTTAATCAGCAGCGGAGCTAGTGAATAGAGGGCCACAGAGCAAAGGCACTGGCAGCCCTCTCTAGTATCTATGCCAAAAAAAAACTTATGGATAAGCATGACTACAGGCTTAACAATATATGTGTCTGGAGAGCTACGGTTCATAGGGTGATGCAGAGTTGGACATGAATGAATGATTAAACAACTATAATATACACACAGATACATAGTACGCATGCTAATCAGTTCCACAATAAATATATATTGTAGTAGAGCGGCCTTTGGTAACTCTTTTCTACAACTGATATATCACATATATAGTTGTAAGCATACGAGTTGTTGCTAACGCTTATGGGCTCGCATGGCGAGCCGCGCCCCTCGCAAAGCGAGGGTCGCAGTTGCTGGCATGGAGCGCCAAAGGCGCTCCTTGCCAGCAACTGCAACCCTCGCAAACTTTACGTCGTAACGCAAACAACATACGAGACACGCTACGACCTATTACGACCTCGCAAACAACGGCCGCAACACGTGCACATCAAAACATCAAAAATCCAACAAATACACACAACAAATACATAAAAAACTTACCTACAGCAAGAAGGAGCATGCAGGACCTCAAAAACTAAAGTTACACCTCAATTTAACTGAAATGAAAGCAGTTTAGACAGTAAAGAATTCTCTAAGCGAGAGAAAAAATGGCCACCGAAAAAAACGAAAACGAGGCTACAGCAGTCTAAAGACGCAAAACACCACCAAACACCTACGTATTTGACGAAAAACACCTACAAGATTACAAAACAAAGACAACACCAAAAACATTACAAACACAACAAATACAAACAACAACCACATAAAAAGGTTACTCACAGCAAGAGGGGGCACCGAGGACCTCTGCAAGTGAAGTTACACCATCATTTAACCACAAATTTCGGAGTTTAGAGACCCGAAAATCACCTAAGCGAGAGAAAAAATGGCCGCCGAACAAAACGAAAACAAGGCTAAAGGTCCCTAAACACACAAAACACTACCATAAACATGCAAAACACCACCAAACAGCTACAGGTATTTCAAAAAGCCCACCAAACAGCTACGGATATTACAAAAACTCGCACGACATACAAAATGAATATTACGAAAAACTCACGACATAGAAAACGAACGACGCTACATCAGCCACATTATATACACCAAACACCCTTACCTCACTTACAATTTCATTGCCGTAATTTTTTGACGGGCAATTCGCTAGTCTATATATAAGCAGCACAGAGTGCATAAAACCTTTTTTTCTTTTTATTAAAAAAACTTTCAAAATACACAGAAAATAGCTTACTTCAGCAAAAATAGGCAACAAAAACAGTTTTATTTATATAGTCCATGTTCAATACCAATCTAGCTTTGCGGGTCTTTTTATCCCACCATACTCTCCAAATGGCCCACCTCAGGGTCCTAACACCCTCTATTATGGCACAGACTTCTCCCTGCGGTAACCTTACACAGTCTCTTGTATGGGTAAATAGTTCTTTACTCAGAGTCCAGGTAGTATGTGTCAGTTCTACCTTAAGTGCAATTGAACCAATCTTTAGGAGCAATCTGCTTTCTCTGACCAGCTTACTGATGAAGCAATCTTTAGCAGCAATCAGCTTTCTACCCCAAGGTTCAGTCCAAGGCACCCTCCCCTTCTCCATTTATACTTCATCTATTCATCTATATGCCGATGACACTCAAATCTAGCACACAGCACCAGATCTATTTTATTGCACAAGCCAACTGCCTCTGAAGCATATCCTCCTGGATGGTTGCCGTGAACTCAAACTAAACATGGGAAACACTGAACTACTTCTATTTCCACCCTCTATCACTCCCACCCCCCCAAGGCCTGTTGTCTTGGGGTTCTACTTGACCCTGCCCTCTCTTTCATTCCTCACATACAATCAATACCAAAGTCTTGGCAGTTTCACCTAAAAAACATCTCCAAATTACATCACTATCTTACTTGAGACAAAACTGACAAATACAACTAGCACCTTGCTGGCCTCCCCGTCACTTGTCTGTCTCAACTTCAATCCATAATGAGCACCTCCACTAGACTCATCTACCGTATTTATTGCTCAGTTTATGCAACTCCTCTCTGTCAATCTCTCCACTGGCTTTCCATAGCCCCCAGAATAATATTTAAATCCATTGCCCTAATGTTTAAAGACATCAACAACAGTGTACCCCCTTATATCTCTGCTCTTGTCTCAACATATTCCCCCAATCACCCTCTTCACTCTAATGAGCTTCTTCTATTCTCCTCTCTTATGATCTTCTTTGACTCCGACCTTCTGGACTTTTCTCATGCAGCCCCAATTCTATTGAACTCCTTGCGACACTCCACTAGCCCTTCTTCTTGTTCCAAATCTTAAAAAAATCACTAAAAACGCACCTGTTTAAAAAAGCTTATCACTTTCAGCCTTAATCTTCACAACTGCATACTCTACTCATACCCATCTCCACTCACATAATCCTGTTACCGTCACACAGCCATCTTGCATGTATCACCCTCCTGTATCACACCTAAATCCTTAAGATTGTAACTTTGTGAGTTTTCAGTCTTGTAAGGTGCTTTGGAAACAAGCACTATGCACATTTGATTTTAAGCTCAAAGACAGGGCCCTCCATTCTTTTGCAATGTGTTAAATTGGTTTTATTGCTTTTTAAAACATAACCTTTATTGGTTGACAAAATATTTGTGTTATAGACACTTAACCTCTTCAGGACCTTGCTATATTAAAAATATAATTTGCAATTCTTTAACCAAATACATTTTCTTAATATTTGGAATCATCTACTCCATTACTTCTAATAATATTTTGACATTATAGATCTAATTCTCCCATTTTCTTTCATTTTTAATATTTTATTATGTTCTTTGATATTTCCTTTTTTAATAAAGATTGTTAACTTATTGGGGATGCCTATAATGCTTCTCTAATTTTCTAAGTAGTTACTGAGAAGTTGAAGTAGATATAACTGGGTATAAGGTTTCTCTCTGGCGACCCTAGTTCACCCTAACCGGTATCAAATACTTCTTCATGAAAGAGTGAACTGCCCCTTTGTTACTCAGTCTTTTATAGCGTCCTGTTTCAATCAGTAAAAATAATATTTGCTGTATATCAAAGTAATAGATATGTGCATTCTAATCATGTGATGTAGTGGTGGACAAGAATCTGTAACCCTTATTAGTTTGGAAACAATTTTATTGGACGGCAATTGCACGTGATCAGAATGTAAATAAGGAAGTGAGTTTCTCAGATATTTTTATTGTTAATACGTTTACTGTGATCAATATTTAAATAACATATCCTGTTCAAGGATGACTACTCACATCACATATAATAGTTGTGGTAATTGCGAGTTGTTGCCACGCAATGTTCAAATTTACTGGTTGCTCATGCGCAACCACAACTCGCAATTACCACAACTATGAGGCTCACGGGAGGGAGAGGGGCAAGGAAACACATGGGAGGGAGAGGAGGGAGAGTCACAGGGGAAGGGATAAGGGGGCAAGAGACACAGTGGAGGGAGAGGGGGAAAGAGACACAGGGGAAGGAGAGGGGGAAAGGAGACATAGTGGAGGGAGAGAGGGGATGGAGAGGGGGAAGAGACACAGGGGAAGGAGAGAGGGGAGGGAGAGGGGGAAAAGACACAGGGGAAGGAGAGGGGAAAAGGAGACACAGTGGTGGGAGAGAAAGGGAGAGGGGGCAAGAGACACTGGGGAGGGAGAGAGGGGCAAGAGACACAGGGGTGGGAGAGAGGAGAATGAGACACATGGGAGGGAGAGGAGTTAGAGTCACAGGGAGAGGGGGAAAGAGACACAGTGGAGGGAGAGAGTGGGCAAGAGACACTAGAGAGGGAGAAGGGGCAAGAGACACTTGGGAGGGAGAGAGGGGGAAAGGAGACACAGGGGAGGGATGGGGGAAGGAGAGGGATAGGGGGAAAGGAGGCACAGGGGAGGGTGAGGGGGGAGGAGGCACAGGGGAGGGAGAGGGGGGAAGTCCTGGGGAAGGGAAAGGGGAGAAAGAGACACAGGGGAGGCAGAGGGAGGAAATAGACACAGGGGAGGGAGAGGGGGGAAAGAGAGATGAGGGAGGGGGGAAGAGACACAGGAGTGAGAAGTGATGGAGACACATGGGAGGGGGGAAAGACACAGGAGAGGAGAGGGAGGGGAAGAGAAACACTGGGGAGGGAGAAGGGGGAAGAGACAGGGGAGCGGGGAAGATACACGGGGAGGGAGAGGAGGGAAATACACAGGGGAGGGAGAGAGGGGGCAAAGAGAGACTGGGGAGGGAGAGAGGGGGCAAGGAGAGACTGGGAGGGAGAGAGGGGGCAAGAGACACAGGAGAAAGGAAAATGAGACACAGGGGAGGGAGAGAGCCTACTTTCAGCCAGCCCAGAGAAGGAGCAGTCATAGGACCCCTGTACCTACTGGGGTCACCAGGGTGAGTAGCTTGCCTACTGGGGCGTTAGGGAGCCCTGGGCTGTTCCAGTCGAGTTTATGATGGAGCTAGATCACTATGCCTCTTTAACTGTGATCCAAGCTAAAATAGCTACAGGGAAAGAGAGGACAAAAGCTATGTGTGGGAAGAAGGGTTGCTGTATGGAAAGACTGATCTCTATCAGGAAGATCAACCATAGAAGTCTGTTAAATAGCTGCTTGTCTCCAAGAAATTTAGGGCTCGGTTTGAGGCTATTGCCCATGACAACACATACTGGTCACCTGAGGACTCCCGGAATCATGTCAGGCTGAGGCCTTCTGATTAGAAGTATCTAAAGTCGTTACCAACTACTGTAACACTTGTGAGTATAGAGGGGGAAAGGGATGGACAAGCCAGAATTATTAACAGTAAATGAGAAATCTGATTTGATAGGAATTACCAAGGATTTTCTTGACTGGACTGTTGATGGTCATAAATTATTGAGGAACAAAGCCTAAAAAAATATAGGCAGGAAAATGCTATAATACCCCATAAATACATGTGAGGAAATGCAATTATTGTTACAGGTTGGACATGCAGTTAAGCATGGTCAAGTTCTAATAATGGGAGATTTTAACTACTCTATAATAAATTGGATGAATAAGACGAGGAGTTAAGCCAAGGGGAGTACACTCAGAGATCATTATCTGCAAAGGCGAGTAAGACAAACAGTAAGGAAGGAAGCTATAGGAACATTACAATGTGACACATGCCGTCTGACAATTAGAGACCAGGAAAAGGCAGATGAGCTAAATAGGTTATTTTCTTCAATATACACGAGGGAGGTACCAGTGGTTGGGACACTGCAACATAATGGGGCAACACTACTTTCACCAAATTGGTTAATGAAGAAGGAAATCCAGAAGAGGCTGGAAAAAAACAATGATGTTACTAAAGCCCCTGGTCCTGATGGAATGCATCCAATAGTACTGAGATAATTGAGTTCTGTTTTCAAGACTCACTCACCACGGGCTTACTACCACATGACTGGAGTAAAGCACATGTGATACCTATATTTAAGAAGGAAGCAAGAGGAAATGCAGGGAATTATAGACATATAAGCCTACATAAATATGTCCATCTGATCAAGTTAATAAGTAGGAATCAACACAGATTTATGATGGATAGTTCATGTCTAACGAATTAATTCATTTCTATGATGAGATTAGTAGGAATTTGGATCAAGGCAACTTGAATGTAGTCTTTTTTGGACTTTGCAAAGGCTTTTGATACAGTGCCATATTGGGGGCTATTGCACAAACTAATGGATAAAAGAATTGCAGTAAATATCTGCTCATGGATTGAGAGAAGGATAAAAGACAGAAAGCAAATGGAACATTGTTGGAAACAAATTGGAACAAACTGGAACATTGTTGTGCAAGCTAGTAAAATCAGAAATTATGTACTTCCCCACCAAAAGGATTTACATAAATTAGAAGAATGGGCAATTCATTGGCAGGTGAGATTTAACACAAATTTGGGAAGGGAAAATAACCATGCAATTGATAATCTAAGTTGAACAAATCTAAGGGTATCAGAGATAGAAAGGGATTTGGGAGTACTTGTAGACAACCGCCTAGGAATAGTGTGTAATGTCAAACAGCGTCTGCAAAGGCAAGTAAAATATTAGCATGTATTAAGAAGGGTATAGAAGCAAATATAATTCTTCCAGTACACAAATCCCTAGTGCGCCCTCCCTTGGAATATGGAGTACTCTTTTGGGCACTATATCATAAAAAAATAACATTTTAGAGTGGGGAAAAGTACAGAGAAGGACAATAAAGCTAATAAGGGGAATGGAGGGACTAAGCTATAAACAAAGACTAACCAAATTAAATGTATTTCCTCTAGTAAAAGTCACCTAAGAGGGTATATGATTACATTATATAAGTGCATCCAGGGTCAATATAAGGCTTTGTCAAGTGTGCTTTTTGTGCCAAGAGTTTTTTTAACTGATAAGAAGTTAGAAAAATAAAGAATCCACCTTAAAGACAAGAAAAGTTTTTTTCATTGTAAGGGTGGTTAAACTGTGGAATTCTCTACCAAAGGAGGTTGTGAAAGCAGGTTTGAAAGATAACTTTAAAAAGGGGTTGGATTTATTTTTGCCTAAGAAAGACATTCAGGGTTATCCTGGATAACAAGAGAAGGAAGTGTATTGATCCATGGAGTAATAAGTCACAAAGGTAAGTAGACTGGTCAGGAATCAGTAGGGATCCTACAGTTGGAGTTCTGAGGACAATCCCTCCATATGTGTCTGTTGCACTGTCAACCAAAACAGCGAGAACTCTCTCCTTGGTTCTTGTTCCATAGGTCAGGGGACAGCCAAGGCTACAGGGCCTCATTGTGCAACTCCTTCGCTATGGCCTTGCTTCACAGGCTTGAGCTTTGCAGGGTTATCAGTGGGCATCTGAAGTGGTGGCTCGGGTACGCTGTCCGTGGCGAATTAGGCATTGCTGAGTGTTAGCTCCATGAAGGGGCCAACAAGGCTCTCCTCAAGTGTCCAGATATTGGTCAGCTAGGCCTCTTGCACCAGTTGGGCAGCATATTCCACAGATCTCACCAATTGACCCATCATCCATCTACAACATATCTAAGCTTCCATACCTCCTCCGGAGAAGGAGTCCCCTTCTGCCTTAGTAATCTCAGGGAATTGCAGAGGGTTAGGTCTCTAGTTAATAGTGTGCAGCTTCACTTCTTCTGCATCCTCAACAGGGAAGGCACTGTATGCAACACTGGCTTTTCTGCTCAATGATCAAACCAAGACTCAAACCTATTCCTCTTGATCTATGTGGTGAAACCTATATCGCTTCTCCAAATCCTGTAGAAAACAGTCCTTGGTGGCCTTTTCAAACTTTTTGAAGCTTTGATATGAACGCTTTAGGCCACTGGATCTACTGCTACTTAAACTAACCAGAGAAGCTAGGGACGACTTTCTCTCCTCCAGAAGTGTTTTTTCCCTGGTTACTTCCTGGATGATGGCCCAAATGTGGGTCCCCCAACCTTTAGGAGACACAAATCGCCAGAGCAGGGCAATACAGGCCTGATATCTCCGGTACACTTTATCAACTAGGTGTAGAAAATACGTTTAATTTGAATAGTCTGCCTTTAAAACTTAGTCTGTCCATTCCACTTTTTAGTTTTGTTTAAAGCTTTTTCCAGCTTAAAAATGTATTTTATATGAAGTGAAGGCATACTAAGGATTTGTATAGTAGCAGAATTCCAAGACCATATTACAAGTGAGGGAATACTAGGGATTTTTGTATAGTGGCATAATTATATTTGGTTCCTTTGCTTTTATTAGTTTTGCAAGATGAGGGGCTTTACTCATTGATTGTTTCGGATTGACAGGACACCTTCTGGAAGTTCTATCTACTGTCTGACTTCATCGCAGGCCTGGCCCGGCATCATGTCATACCAATTCCTCTGGTCCAGGCCAGCTCCTGAAATTCTGTCATTGTGAGATTATCATACTCCACAATGGTTTGTCAAAAACAGTACTGTCAAACTAAGGATCCCATTACTGCCACCAGTTTGTCATGATATGGGTCCAGCAGAATTGGCACACTGTATCACTCAAACCGGTTAGTTCCTTGTGTTGGACAGTGACTGTGTGACAGGGAACATGTTTTATTTTTGACAGTAAACAAATTCTAGCCCACTGAAGCTCCCTGATATAATAAAATAATGCTCTCATGCTGTTATCCCTCAAATAAAGACTGTTTTTTTGGTTAAGTGAACATTTCAAATCTCTATCATGCTCAACTTGGGTGCTTCGGAATTCACTTGTCCAATTAGGTAGAGAGCGCTATGCCAGGGGAATTAATTTGGTCCAATCAGAAGGGTGCCTACTTTCACAGGGAAAGCTATAAAATAGTGATGCCACCTGCAAGTTCAGTTTCCTTATCTTAATCCTGCAGGAAGTGCAGGGCTCCTTATCATAATCCACAGGCATGCATAGACTAAACTTAGATATGGTTCCGCTGGGGTGTATGCAGGGGCTAGTGGCTAGGAAGTGGTAAGGTGTGAAACTGGGGACTAGAGCCATAGGCCTAGGAAGTAGGGGAATTAGGCAAGAGGCAAAATAAGGAGACAGATTCTGCTGGGATGGAGAGGTTAGGGGGGACTTTGGCTTAATCCGAGTCACTTGGAAGGGGGGGGGGGGGGGAAATACCTATGCAACCCACAAATGTCTGTTGTTTTGTGTCACAATAAAAAAAATGTACAGCAATTGCAAAGTGTTAAATACTTGTGTATATCAGATGGTAAAGACCCTAGTTAAATCAATTTTAATTTCCTGGTTGTAATACTACAAAATGTAGACATGTTTGAGGGAGGGGTTATTGCCTGCTAATGTGTGCTTCTTATTCTGTCTGACAGAGTCTCTGTGCATGTGGATAGGTTGCATTGTAAGTCACATTCATTCCATTCATTCTCTTGTCCACGTCATACAGGTGTGGTCCAGCACGTCATCACTACAGCAGTCCATCAACTCCATAAACCTATCAGTGGAAGGATACCTACACATGGCTGTCCTGCTAGGCACAGCTCGTCAGCATAGTATCACATTCAGTATCACTGGCATGAGCCAGCGTTCTGCTTCTAGTACAGCTTATCGCCTCTTGTGTTTGCTTAAGGTAGATACACACAATCACAGAAGCAAAGGAAATTATATTAAAGGGCCACTGTAGTCCAACATTTAACATATTTTGAAGAACTGCATATTAGTTCTAGAAATTAAAAAAATACAGGATTTAATTTACCTTCTATACCCAGTTATGCTGCAGTGGAGTCTACAGTTTTTGTTTCTTATGGTTTCCTTCCATAGATTGGAGGAGATTGTAAATGGAACGTAATTTGTATAAATGCACAGTGCAAATGTGGCAGCTAAAACTAACAGTGCTTTTGTGACTAATGCAAAGCATATTAAAGACACATCCTCTTGAGACAGCAAAAAGTAGCTTGATGAAGGAATTGGAATCCAGCAGTAAAGAGTAATTGCATATATAAGAAATATTTAAAGGTTGTGTTTATTTTATTTATTTTGCCAAAAATAAAAAAAAATATATTAACAAACTTAATTATTCTGTCCTTTCGCTCTTCACCTACGCAAAAGATTGGCAGCAGCAGTGCCGTCGCCAACCGCTAGATGTCGATGCTGATATTGCGAATAGTGCTGCTCATTACATATAAGGGGCACCAACAGAAGAGACCTTAAGCTATGAGAGGCGCGCCCGAGGCCCCCTCTTGTCCCCTCCCCCTACGTTAATGTGGGCTTAATGTGAAATTTATTGGTGGTTCAGCAGTTAGTGCTATCTCTCCCCTACCGGTGCTTTTTCTCTAAGGGACAGGGAGTTCAGAATAAAGTTACGTGTGTGTCATGCAATTTGGGATTCCCTCTCATGGCAAAAAAAAAATTCCCTCTCCTGCCAAAAAAAATGCTGGCAGGTGAGGAATAGCACTACCAGCTGAACCACCAATAAATTCCACCTGGATGTCCACTTAGAAGCTCAAATTAAGGTGGGGGAGCCGCAACACTACAGAAATAAGAAGGGTCCCGGTGCATTGCAACATCTGCTCCGGCAGTAGTTCTGCCCCAGAACTATCGTAATATGTGATCTTTGAAATCTGTACCTTGCACACCCTAATGCATCTAATCCAGGGAGCATAAGAAGTTATGTTCTTTATTCTTATTCAAGAACAGATTTCCAGAATCATTTTTATTCTCTGTAATGATCTAATGTAACCCTTGGTCCCCCTTCTCGATCACTACCATGTCGTGGTGAAGGGGCCTGTGTATGTCAGTGAAGCTGTGAGCAATACCATGTAGGGTCACCCAAGATGGGCAGGTCATAGCACAGAGGTCAGACACATTGTGGTCCAGTTGAGAAGGAACTGGCAACTAACTCCAGTATATTTGCCTAGAAAACCATAATGGCATGTTGCGGCCCATTGGGTCACGGAGAGTCAGACACGACTGAACAACTAAACCACAACCCTTGGTCACAAGTAATGGAACCTCAGTGTTTCAGGGAAGTGCTTTGGAAACACTCCTCTAATAAAATATTGTGGCTATATACCTAGAATGAATGTCCCAATGCAAAAGATTAGTACATTAATCCTGTTCATTGAATAGTTTTCCTGTACAAAGCATTCCTTGGAATATTGCAGTATTTAGTAAGGCCCCCCATCTATAGCGTGCGTGCTAAATGAGCGCCGGCGTAAGTGAGCCGACAATTGCGCACCGGACAAATGCGTGCTGGACTTAAAGCGTGTACGCCCAATAGCGCGCCCGACATCTGTGAACTGAGAGGCTCTGTCCACTTAAGGTGGATTACTACAGTTACAGTTCCAACAATGATATACAAGCAGAAAGAGTGGGACTTGGGGGTGGTGGGGGGTAGGAGCTCAGAATTGGGGACCTGGTGTGGGGGGGGGGGGTAAGAAATCAGAATGGGGGACTGGGGAGGGGTGTGAACCTCCTCAGGTCCCCCATTTTGATCTCCTTCCCCCACCCCCCCAGGTCTGCCATTCTGATCTCCTACCCCCACTACCCCCAGGTCCCACTCTTTCTGCTTGTATATCATTGTTGGAACTGTAACTGCAGTAATCCACCTTAAGTGGACAGAGGCTCTGTCAGAGGAGCGGCAGGGGTGTACAGCACTTGCACTTGTCACTCCAGACCTCTGTGGCGTGTATGAAACAGGCAAGATCCCTGACAGCTCTCCTCTTGCACTACAGGCAGTGACATCACATGGGGCGGGGCTTTCATATAAAGTGCTGTTTCCATAGCTGCAGCAGAAGCAATTATATACTTTTCTTTACATGTGTTAATACTATATGAGGAAATAAACAAAATGACAGACTATATAATATGTATGGATTCCTTTTGATGTATGTAACAGACACACCGCTGGTAATTGCACGATAATTCCTCTAATCCACCTTAAGTGCACTGAGGGACGAGACACTGCCTGGAACAGGCTGCTCTGTGCTGTCCGATAGATATCACACAGGAGCCGGCAGCGGAAAGGGCTGGGACTAGCAGTGACGTCATAGAGGCTGTCGGGACTCGATTCGACTACTGAGTCGGAAGGACGCGTCACTGGGTGAAGATCCCGGAAGTGTCGTGTGATAGAGAGACTACTGAGACTGGACTGAGAGCAGGGCAGCACTGACAGACACTGCCTGTGATATATATACCTCCGCGCACAGCATTAGTTACACACATGTACATATAGTCCATAGGCAGTGACGAGCAGTGGATGTGTAGAGTCACACATTATATATATATGTGAACACATAGACATATATACACACACCCAGCCATCACAGTGCTCTGTGCCTTGTGTCACTCATTCCCATTGATCCCTAGTGATACTCTGCATTACCTGCTCTATATCTAGTCTGTACACATACAACCACATCACCTCTTTCTAGTCTATATTTATATTTGTACTTTTTTAAATCTATTTTAAGTGAACTTATCTAAAAGGTGTTTGGATTATTTTAGTTACAATCCCCCAAGTGCTTCAGCCCCTTATATAAAGCAGTGTCTGTGAGTTTCTATATATTGTATTACTTGGTGGCCACTATGGCTACTCGGTCAGAGAGGGAGAAGGCCCTGAAGCAGAATGAACAGCACCAGGCGATCCTGTCCAGGATGTTACGTGAGGAGGACAACAAGTACTGTGCTGACTGTGAGGCCAAGGGTGAGTGACATGGCCTGAGAGTGGGACCCCATTATGTACTGGGACATGGGCTGAGAGTGGGACCACATTATATACTGGGACATGGGCTGAGAGTGGGACCACATTATATACTGGGACATGGGCTGAGAGTGGGACCACCACCACATTATATACTGGGACATGGGCTGAGAGTGGGACCCCATTATATACTGGGACATGGGCTGAGAGTGGGACCACATTATATACTGGGACATGGGCTGAGAGTGGGACCACATTATATACCGGGGACATGGGCTGAGAGTGGGACCACATTATATACCGGCGACATGGGCCGAGAGTGGGACCACATTATATACCGGGGACATGGGCCGAGAGTGGGACCACATTATATACTGGGGACATGGGCTGAGAGTGGGACCACATTATATACCGGGGACATGGGCCGAGAGTGGGACCACATTATATATTGGGACATGGGCTGAGAGTGGGACCACATTATATACCGGGGACATGGGCCGAGAGTGGGACCACATTATATATTGGGACATGGGCTGAGAGTGGGACCACATTATATACCGGGGACATGGGCCGAGAGTGGGACCACATTATATATTGGGACATGGGCTGAGAGTGGGACCACATTGTATACCGGGGACATGGGCCGAGAGTGGGACCACATTATATATTGGGACATGGGCTGAGAGTGGGACCACATTATATACTGGGGACATGGGCTGAGAGTGGGACCACATTATATACCGGGGACATGGGCTGAGAGTGGGACCACATTATATACCGGGGGACATGGGCCGAGAGTGGGACCACATTATATACCGGGGACATGGGCCGAGAGTGGGACCACATTATATACCGGCGACATGGGCCGAGAGTGGGACCACATTATATACCGGGGACATGGGCCGAGAGTGGGACCACATTATATACTGGGGACATGGGCTGAGACTGGGACCCCATTATATACTGGGACCCCATTATATACTGGGACATGGGCTGAGAGTGGGACCACATTATATACCGGGGACATGGGCTGAGAGTGGGACCACATTATATACCGGGGACATGGGCCGAGAGTGGGACCACATTATATATTGGGACATGGGCTGAGAGTGGGACCACATTATATACTGGGACATGGGCTGAGAGTGGGACCACATTATATACCGGGGACATGGGCTGAGAGTGGGACCACATTATATACTGGGACATGGGCTGAGAGTGGGACCACATTGTATACCGGGGACATGGGCCGAGAGTGGGACCACATTATATACCGGGGACATGGGCTGAGAGTGGGACCACATTGTATACCGGGGACATGGGCCGAGAGTGGGACCACATTATATACCGGGGACATGGCCTGAGAGTGGGACCCCATTATATACTGGGACATGGGCTGAGAGTGGGACCCCATTATATACTGGGACATGGGCTGAGAGTGGGACCACATTGTATACCGGGGACATGGGCTGAGAGTGGGACCACATTGTATACTGGGACATGGGCTGAGAGTGGGACCACATTGTATACCGGGGACATGGGCCGAGAGTGGGACCACATTATATACCGGGGACATGGGCTGAGAGTGGGACTCCATTATATACTGGGACATGGGCTGAGACTGGGACCACATTATATACTGGGGACATGGGCTGAGAGTGGGACCACATTATATACCGGGGACATGGGCTGAGAGTGGGACCACATTATATACCGGGGACATGGGCTGAGAGTGGGACCACATTATATACTGGGACATGGGCTGAGAGTGGGACCACATTGTATACCGGGGACATGGGCAGAGAGTGGGACCACATTATATATTGGGACATGGGCTGAGAGTGGGACCACATTGTATACCGGGGACATGGGCCGAGAGTGGGACCACATTATATACTGGGACATGGGCTGAGAGTGGGACCCCATTATATACTGGGACATGGGCTGAGAGTGGGACCCCATTATATACTGGGACATGGCCTGAGACTGGGACCCCATTATATACTGGGACATGGGCTGAGAGTGGGACCACATTATATACCGGCGACATGGGCCGAGAGTGGGACCACATTATATACCGGGGACATGGGCTGAGACTGGGACCCCATTATATACTGGGACATGGCCTGAGACTGGGACCCCATTATATACTGGGACATGGGCTGAGAGTGGGACCACATTATATACTGGGGACATGGGCTGAGAGTGGGACCACATTATATACTGGGACATGGGCCTGAGACTGGGACCCCATTATATACTGGGACATGGGCTGAGAGTGGGACCACATTATATACCGGCGACATGGGCCGAGAGTGGGACCACATTATATACCGGCGACATGGGCCGAGAGTGGGACCACATTATATACCGGCGACATGGGCCGAGAGTGGGACCACATTATATACCGGCGACATGGGCCGAGAGTGGGACCACATTATATACCGGCGACATGGGCCGAGAGTGGGACCACATTATATACCGGGGACATGGGCTGAGAGTGGGACCACATTATATACCGGGGACATGGGCCGAGAGTGGGACCACATTATATACCGGGGACATGGGCCGAGAGTGGGACCACATTATATACCGGCGACATGGGCCGAGAGTGGGACCACATTATATACCGGCGACATGGGCCGAGAGTGGGACCACATTATATACCGGCGACATGGGCCGAGAGTGGGACCACATTATATACCGGGGACATGGGCCGAGAGTCACGCAGTGGGACCACATTATATACCGGCGACATGGGCCGAGAGTGGGACCACATTATATACCGGGGACATGGACCGAGTGTCACGCAGTGGGACCACATTATATACCGGCGACATGGGCCGAGAGTGGGACCACATTATATACCGGCGACATGGGCCGAGAGTGGGACCACATTATATACCGGCGACATGGGCCGAGAGTGGGACCACATTATATACCGGCGACATGGGCCGAGAGTGGGACCACATTATATACCGGGGACATGGGCCGAGAGTGGGACCACATTATATACCGGGGACATGGGCCGAGAGTGGGACCACATTATATACCGGGGACATGGGCCGAGAGTGGGACCACATTATATACCGGCGACATGGGCCGAGAGTGGGACCACATTATATACCGGCGACATGGGCCGAGAGTGGGACCACATTATATACCGGCGACATGGGCCGAGAGTGGGACCACATTATATACCGGGGACATGGGCCGAGAGTCACGCAGTGGGACCACATTATATACCGGCGACATGGGCCGAGAGTGGGACCACATTATATACCGGGGACATGGACCGAGTGTCACGCAGTGGGACCACATTATATACCGGCGACATGGGCCGAGAGTGGGACCACATTATATACCGGCGACATGGGCCGAGAGTGGGACCACATTATATACCGGCGACATGGGCCGAGAGTGGGACCACATTATATACCGGGGACATGGGCCGAGAGTCACGCAGTGGGACCACATTATATACCGGCGACATGGGCCGAGAGTCACGCAGTGGGACCACATTATATACAGTATTGTGATTTGCTACTGATACAGGTCTAGCTATGCCTTGTTTAAAGTTATTCATATGTTTTTTATAGAAAGTTTTTGCTCAAAATATAATGTTGATGTATGTATGGGAACGGTGTATCATTTTGTAAAACATCAATGTATATTGAGCATTATAAAAATAATTAAGCAATGATTGCTCTGATAGATTTGAAGGTTAAATCCCTGCTCATATGGGCTTATAACACGTGTTAAAATGCAATGCAAGTATTGCTTACTCTTACTTTACCAAATATGATCTTTATGCTGAGAGGAAAGACTAATTGTTTCTGCTTAACATAAGTACACAAGGTACTTTTCATCAGAACCATGACACGTCCTTTAGTGTTTTACATGTATTCTTCAGGGTGTGACATGTTTTAAGGTATGTTATGGACAGTATCATACATTAATGTAGGTTTGCACTTTTTCTGGAAAGACTTCACTTTTTGATAAAACCCCTTGCATCACTTGTATGTTATGAAGAGGGAAAATTGTACTTTAAGCAAAAAGAGTAGAGGTTCTCCTCTGATGACAAACACTACCTTAGTAAAATAGGCTGCAAACCCACTAAGGTGTTACTTGTTCTCAGTTTAGGTGCCTCTGACTCTTTTTGGAGTATGGTACTTTGCCAACAAGTTTGATTTCCTGTTTTTCAAAACTACAGCATCTGATCTCAGATGTATCTCTTTATATATCCTATAGAGCCTGTGCTTATCATTCCCAAGGCCTAAGGTGGCATTAAATAAATCAGGGACTCAGTAAGGGTGAACTCACACTCTCTCTCTCCTCTTTCTTCGCTATAACGCCTCTTGTACCCTCTTCTTCTTTCTCGTACATGTCCCCCTTTGATATTCTACCAGTTACTTCTCTTTTCTTATCATTGTGTTTATTTCTTCCCAAATCTGTCCCTCTGGTCCATTTTATTGGTCTCACCCATCTCTGTCCATTCTACTCTCTCACATGTCTTTACTCCACATACAACTGTTTTCTCCTCCACTCTTTCTGTCTTGCATGATCCTCATCTCCTTACAGTCTTGTTTCCTCCTTACTCTCACATTCATACTTTTCAGATATAGCCCTGAACATAGTAACACACTCTTTCTCCAATGAAGACATTTATTCTCACATACCCCACTTAAAGGATATTGTAGTGGTCATGTAGCATGATTTTCTACATTTTTTTTAAATTAACTGAATAACAATAAAATCAGTATTTGAAAGAAATAAATACATTTCAATGTACCTTTTTAAACTTACATTTGAATATTAACTTTAAGGTTTCTAGCAGGGGTGGAGAGAATTTGAAACCTTTTTTTGGACCCGTGGTATGAGTGCTCCATGTTAACCCAGGGCCTCCATCTGCTCACCAGTGAATTATTGTGATATCTGATGAGCTCTAGTAAAATGCTGAATCATTTTTGTAATAACCTTCTGATGATTCATTTGTGTTTCACTATCTGGATTTATTATTCATTGCTCTATATAATTTTCTTATCCTTCTGTATATTGTGCACTATGCTTATTTTCTTAAAGGTAACCACAGGGATATTCATTAGTTCCTATTATGTTAAAGGACCACCAAAAAAAATGTCAAAAATTATTAGTTTGAAAACTTTTGTCTTACTCAGAGCATAATTACTCAGGAAAAAGTTTTACATCTAGTTCTTGATCAGAAATAAAAAGCAAATGCTAAATTCTCTGCAGGACCCTGGAGAGATCCATGATACATTGGTGGAAGTTGTGGGGATGTTTATATTTCTTTAGAGCTATTGTTGGAGTGAATGATGCAAGGGGTCTGTGTCTAAGCCAGAGAGCATCTATTTTGTGTAGAAAATATTTCCATACATTAACTGGTTCTTGTACTTTCATACGCCTCTCAGCATTTTCCTTGCAGACAACAATGTGCCCTGCTGTTAGAATATTTAATCAATGTTATTTATAACGATGCTTGCACTACCTTTCAGTTCATATACATTTAGAATGCATTGGAAATTAACTCTCTGCGTATTTATGTTAAATATTATGAATAAACCAGTAATGGTGTTAACTTGGCCTTCTATTTTAATTTTTCATTTTGTGTCTGTTTTTCATAGCTTTAATAGAGTTTGTGATTTTTGTACTGATGCTTTTTGTACTTTTGTAGTAAACACAAGTTATTACATGCTGGGTTATACTATAACTTTACAAGCTGAAATATCCAGATTGTCACTGTAATGAGCAGACTTAATCAAAATGTGACCGAATATCTTGTGTATATTCACTTTAATTGTGTAGTTCATCATTAATTACCTAAGGCAATGCCACTCAGCTCATAGACCCGGATTTAAGAATTTCATGAGGACTAGAGGGGAGAAGCGATAAATATATAAGTGGATTCATGGGCCATTACAGCTGCAGTGACACTTATAAATCAATTGGAAACATTTTTAATGATCTCTTAATTGTTATTAAGTTATAGCAGAATAGATATAGGTCACTATATGGCAGGATAGATATAGATCACTATATGGGAAGGATAGATATAGCAAGTAGAAAACTGGATATGTACTAACAATGGAAAAACTAGTATACAAAGTAATTATCTTGCCAAAATAAAACAAAACCGTATAGAATGAAAGAATGGCATACAAAACTTAATATTAGGAATATGTTTTATTTCAGGTTTAATTCACTGTAAGTTTTTTTTCAAGGTAAACTTTAATTGTATCTTAATAAGTACTGCCATATGTTTTATTTTATATTTTAAGATAAACTTTCTAGTTAATGGTGTGAATAGCAGCCAATCGTTTATCAGAATGAATGGTTCTCTTTCCTTTATAATCTTACACATTAGATAACAAACTGTAGGTGCTATAATCCTGATCAGCCACTCACGCTGGTAGATTGAACCATATTAACTACAACATCAGTATATTTTTATGAGCACAGGTTCATTCTTGGGTTAAACTCGGATCCTTGAAGACTTTGCCACCATATCCCACAGAACAGCAAGTCTATTTCATGAGATCAGTTGCAGGGAATTGATGTTGTTTCCTTTCTGTCTGTCTCCTGTTTGTTGGTATTTTTTATTATTGCTTCTGTTCGTTTTATGGATTGGCTTATGGAGAGTCCCTAAGTAACATAACACTAATAATGCTGTGAGACAAGTTGTTTAGGTGTGTGGTATCACTCACCTTCTAGACACACACAATATGTTTTTAAAAATCTGTTTTTGTTGGTACTGTTCCTTTTATATCAGGGATTGAGCAACCTGCAATATGAGAGTCAGATGTGGCCCTTGCCTTATTCCACGTGGGCCCCTGCATATATAGGCTTGTTTCATATTCGTTAGTTATTATTTTAACTGGTCATTTCAAGCTCTGTCATGTTTTTTGTTTGTATCTCTTTAAAATAATTTAAGACAGTCTTGACAAACCGCAGGAGCCAGGGAGCCACAGGTCCTCAAATGTTACTGCTGGCCCATGACTGCTTAGTCATTAAATTGTACTTGCTACCTTCTTGTCAAAAAGGACGGGAATAAAATTGTAAGGCTTGGAAACTTTGCTGCCCATTGCAGGCCTTGTGAACCCTCAACTTTCATACTCCGCAATGATCACCTTCAGCGCTCATCGCATACCTCAACTGCTCGCCTTGCTTTGCAAGGCTCGCAGTTGTGTGCCTCTACTGCTCACCTCGCTTCGTAAGGACCGCTATTATTTATCATGTTGAGATGTTGGTCACGCAATGTTAAACACTGACAACTATATATGTGATTTATATTATCCATAATCTGCCTGTGATAAAATGTTTGTTGTCTCCGAAGTAAACTGTCTGGCTCCTAAGTTGCGGATAAATGTGTCCGTTCCTGACTTAATATATGCCTTCTTCTACATTACTGTTTTTAGTGTTTGTTACATATACATTGCAGTATTTTTCTTGTGTTATTACATTTATATCCCTATGTACTATGTAATTACTTTTCAGATGTTTTTCTTGATGGGGCGGTGTAGTTTGCTCGCCCGATGTATAGTCATTATCAGCGTTGTCCACCAGAGCTGACTATGATAGTGTTCACAGTACGAGTATTAGCAGTTCTGGATAATCCTACCCAAATAATGTGGTGATCTGTCCTTACATGAGATCTTTTAAAAGTCTTATATACATATTCAGACTACAATTTGTTGTACTTGGGAAAATGGACACCAACATTTCTCAGCCTATATTTGAATGGGGCTGAACTGACAGCCTCCAAATGCTATTTGAGTGGCCTCTGTTTAGGTACAGGGCTTCCTTGTTTCCACAGTATTACAAATCACATTCAGTGTACGTTCATTTTTGTTATATATTTTTGCATATATATGAAGAGCAATTTTGCATGATTTTTGTTATGCAGAGCTGCAGACAAAGATGAATAAAGTGTAATTTAACATTGCTGTTTTTGTTATGTGTGACATGGTCATTATATAATGACGGTCAATAACATTTTAAGCCTTAGTAATGCTGTTTGCCACACAATGTGAAGGTTTTTGCACGGTAAGGCCTTTGGCGCTCATTGCGAGCCTCTCCTCTGGTGTACTTTTGCTCCTCTGAACAGCCTCTGCGCTTATCACAAAGACAGATGCATATGTCTATTTTTGTAAATACTAATCAGTTAATTACTTAATTAATATACCTATTTGTAATTAATATATCCATCAATCAATAGGCTGAAGAGCTAACAATCTTTCATTTTCCCGCAGCATATAATGTCCAGTTGGACTGTTGCTGGCCTGTGTAGATATTTTTTTGAATGTCCCAACTGTGCATCAGAAGTAGGCTGCGTGCGCAAGGGGAAACCGGTGGTTTATTTGTGTAAAGCGCTACTGTAGATGCGTAATGTTGGGATTTACAAGTTCAGAGTGTAAAGTAGCGTAGTTTCTGTATGTGCTACGCGTCCTTTGTAGTAGTGTATTTTGTACCTCGTACGTTCCTGTACCTCGTACGTTTCTGTGTGTACAGTCAGGGTTCGTGTAGCCTCGTTTTCATTTTTTTGGCCACCATTTTTTTTCTTGCTTAGCCGATTTTCAAGTGCCGAAACTCTTTTCAAAATCGACTTAAATTCGCATTCCACCTCACCCCTGGCTGTTCCCTCCTGCTGTGTGTGATGTTTTTTTTTGTGTATTTTGTTTTTTGCTGTTTGGCCGTGAACGTCGTATTTTTCCTACCTTGTATTTTTTTTTTCTAAGTCCTGTGTCTCGTAATGTTTTTATTTTTTAGTTGCACGTTTGTCAACTGCAGCCTTATTAAATTTCGAATGAGGCAATTGAAGAGGACTGTATATAAGCACATAGCATATTTTTTTTTCCAGAAGTGTTTATTTAGTGAACTTCTATGCAAAAGCCAGGTCATCAGTAGCTAAAAAACGTATTTAAAAAAAAAGATGCTATGTGGTTATATAGAGCCCTATTCAATTGGGTGAATGTGAATTTAATAAGTCTGTACGGCGATCCCGCATTTCCTAAGTGTTTGTAAGTAAAGTCCCGTTTGTTTCATTGCCTCCACTGCTCGCCTCACCTTCGGCGCTCATCGGCCCAGTGCTGTGCGTGTTAGTGCCTTAATGGCTCTCTTTGCAGGTGATGAGTGTCTTTGGCGCTCATCGTCTAAGTTGTACGCACCACGCAAAGTGTGACAACGTCTTGTAGTTCGACAATTATAATATGTGATTGACACATTTTTCGAAAATTTCAGAAGCAGCCAGGTTTGTTAGGACCCAGCCATCCGTATTAAGAGCCAAGTTATGGATTATAAATATATGCATATTATCTATCTCACTCCTGGAGCCAGCAGTAAAGTTCTAGGAGCCATGAGTCACTGGCTCTTGGGATTTGTCCAGCCCTATAATACCTAGTATTTATTTCTGTCTTTACATTTCCAAGTTCAGCTCTTGGCTGCATTTTGGAGCAATACACACTGCAGGCTTGTGGTTGACCTGCAAGGTTATTTGTCAGTGAGCACCCTTACACTGCCTGGCCCGGCTAGATCATTGTGAGCCTCTGATTAAATAATTGATAAAGCTCTGTGATTTTTTTTTTTTTTTTTTTGTAGGAAGCTGCTGGTGTATATGTGATGCCTCATTTTCAAAGTTCAGAAATGTGTGTGGGCTTGTGAAGGATTTCACAGTCTTGTAGGTATCTTGCAGGGAATATGCTTCACCCACAATGAGGAATGAATCACAGCTCAGACACTGAATAAAATATCATTATCCTCTTTTATCCATCATAACAAGCTTACTGTGCTATATTTAACATTAGCAGCACAAAAACGGTGCCCAGGATATTTTTTCATTTTATTTTTTTTTTTTTTTTTTTTTTTTTTTTTTTTTAGTTCAGTGGTAGTTGTGAATGGGTTGGGTAGACAATGTTATATCTGGACAATGATCTGCTGGATACACAGTATGCTGCATAATCAGTGGAAGATTCTGGCACACCTACATATTCACTTTTTTCATGTGCGTTTGTGTATGTATTTTATATATATATATATATATATATATATATATATATATATATAAAATCACATATATAGTTGTGAGCGTACGGGCCGTTGCTCACGCTAGTCGTTTACCTGTCATAAGTGATCGTATAATATTACATGTGTCTCTTTCCCCCCTCTCCTTCCCCTGTGTCTCTTTCCCCCCTCTCCCTCCCCTGTGTCTTTCCCCCCTCTCCCTCCCCTGTGTCTCTTTCCCCCCTCTCCCTCCCCTGTGTCTCTTTCCCCCCTCTCCCTCCCCTGTGTCTCTTTCCCCCCTCTCCCTCCCCTGTGTCTCTTTCCCCCCTCTCCCTCCCCTGTGTCTCTTTCCCCCCTCTCCCTCCCCTGTGTCTCTTTCCCCCCTCTCCCTCCCCTGTGTGTCTCTTTCCCCCCTCTCCCTCCCCTGTGTGTCTCTCCCCCCTCTCCCTCCCCTGTGTGTCTCTCCCCCCTCTCCCTCCCCTGTGTGTCTCTCCCCCCTCTCCCTCCCCTGTGTGTCTCTCCCCCCTCTCCCTCCCCTGTGTGTCTCTCCCCCCTCTCCCTCCCCTGTGTGTCTCTCCCCCCTCTCCCTCCCCTGTGTGTCTCTCCCCCCTCTCCCTCCCCTGTGTGTCTCTCCCCCCTCTCCCTCCCCTGTGTGTCTCTCCCCCTCTCCCTCCCCTGTGTGTCTCTCCCCCCTCTCCCTCCCCTGTGTGTCTCTCCCCCCTCTCCCTCCCCTGTGTGTCTCTCCCCCCTCTCCCTCCCCTGTGTGTCTCTCCCCCCTCTCCCTCCCCTGTGTGTCTCTCCCCCCTCTCCCTCCCCTGTGTGTCTCTCCCCCCTCTCCCTCCCCTGTGTGTCTCTTTCCCTCCTCCCAGCTCTCTCGTCTTTGTATCTCTCTTTCCCCCCCTCCTAGCTCTCTCCTCTTTGTCTCTTTACCCCCTCCCAGCTCTCTCCTCTTTGTCTCTTTACCCCCCTCCCTCTTTCTCTCCCCCTCCTCTCTCTCCTGTGTCTTTCCCCCTCCCCTTCCTCCCCTGTGTCTTTCCCCCCTCTCCCTCCCCCCCTCTCCCTCCCATGTCCCTTCCCCCCCTCTCCCACCCCTCTCCCTCCCATGTCCCTTCCCCCCCTCTCCCACCCCTCTCCCTCCCATGTCCCTTCCCCCCCTCTCCCACCCCTCTCCCTCCCATGTCCCTTTCCACCCCCCTCTCCCTCCCATGTCCCTTTCCACCCCCTCTCCCTCCCATGTCCTTTCCCCCTCCTCTCCCTCCCATGTGTCCCTTTCCCCTCCCCCTCTGTCTCTTCCCCCCTCCCCCTCCCATCTCTCTCCTCTTTGTCTCTTCCCCCCTCCCATCTCTCTCCTCTTTGTCTCCTCCCCCCCTCCCATCTCTCTCCTCTTTGTCTCTTTCCCCCCCTCCCATCTCTCTCCTCTTTGTCTCTTCCCCCCCTCCCATCTCTCTCCTCTTTGTCTCTTCCCCCCCCTCCCATCTCTCTCCTCTTTGTCTCTTCCCCCCCCTCCCATCTCTCTCCTCTTTGTCTCTTCCCCCCCTCCCATCTCTCTCCTCTTTGTCTCTTCCCCCCCTCCCATCTCTCTCCTCTTTGTCTCTTCCCCCCCTCCCATCTCTCTCCTCTTTGTCTCCCCCCCCTCCCATCTCTCTCCTCTTTGTCTCCCCCCCTCCCATCTCTCTCCTCTTTGTCTCCCCCCCTCCCATCTCTCTCCTCTTTGTCTCTTTCCCCCTCCCCTCCTCTTTTTCTCACCCCCTTTCTCTCCCCCCTCCTCCCACTCCTGTCTCTCCCCCCCCCTCCCTCCACTGTGTCTCTCCCCCTCTCTGTGTCTTTCCTCCCCTTTGTTCCTTGCGCGATGTACACTGTGGCATGTACGTAAATCCGTACAAATAGTTTGTGAAGTGCGCATGCGCTCCCCTGCAGCATTACGCACACTTCTAAAACTATATTAGTGATATACATATATGTCTGGAATGATGCTCTATATAGGGATGTATTCTACTTTGTAAAAATGTTAAGGAGCCGGTTAAGTTTTAAAATCATTGTCTATATCTTCAAGAGAGCATACTTGTACACATTGGTGAATTTTATCAATCCATCATGTATTTGCTGCCCTGCAGGTTCCGAGCATGACCTCTTGTTTCCCTGAATTCCTTCTGTTCACTCAATTCTTTGCATGCATTTCTATTCACACATATATCCTGCAGCCAGCATAAGCATGTCTTTGAAGTTTTTTGAACTGCGCTGCTCCCTACTGCAGGAAGAGTTCTGCATGTTTGTCTGTAATATACCGAGCACTATTATACTAGTTAGTCAGACTGAGTGAGGGTGCAGCTATAAACTATCTGTGCCATAGTATATTTCATGTAAACATGCTCTTAAATACATGATAGCAATTTTACTTAGATGGTTAGTTCTCATGATGTTTACTTTATTGTTATATTGCACCTTGTTTTATTAGCTTGTTTTAATAATTTGTTAGATATATGTAATTATACAAATATTATACATTCAATAAAGTTGTAATAATATTTATTTAAATCCTGCATTTTTATCCCAGTTTTGTTTAATCACTATAATTTATAGTATTAACTGCCTAGTCCTGGTTATATACCTGCTGCTATATTTGTGTCCTATTTTACATCATGTGTTTTTTTAATCTTCTTCTGATATGAATATTTCATCATAAGTTATGTATAACTAATGCTCCATCTACATATTGTACTTTCTCATTGCTAGCCTCAATTGTATACCAGTGCTAATCAGGTGTTATACGACTTTGTTTCTTCTCATTCTCCAATCCTTTTGTTTGTTTCTTATAAAAGCTTGGTCCACTTAGTCCATTCCATAACCTCAAATACAACATTCAAGATCCGTTTCCTACTACTACGTCAGATAAACTCTGCCATTGCAGCTTCAATTGTTAATAAAAGTTACTTGTTCACGTTATAAAGTAAAATTTGGACTTCAGTGGCCCTTAACAAAAATTGTTCTCACTCCATTAAGTGAGACAATACATCCTAAAATACATAACTTATTGCTTCCCCCCCCCCCCCCGCTACATCACCTTTTTTAGTACATTAAGTCATGGGCTTATGTTTCTCAGCTAGTCCTGGGCATCTTAGAGAACTGCCGGAGTGGAGGGCGTTGGTGACTTGATGGGTCCAGTTTAAAAGTGCTTGTATCTGCTTTAGTAGACTAGTTCCTCTATTTTCTTAGATGTTTTGCAAATTCTGTGCTAAAAAAAGACTTACTGAAGTCTTAGGCTTTATATCAAATGGTAGCACATACATCATATGTGGAGATTTTCATGAAATTGCATTTTAGGGAATTGTTGCATTTTTTTAGTTTAGCTTATGTTAATGGTAGAAAAATAAAGTTGATATCTGTCTATTGAAAGTGTAGCTCTGGGAAATCATGTACCATGCATAGTGTAATATGTTTTACTACTGGCAGATAGTCAATATTACTGTGTGGTGTATATCTCTGAGAGTCTATATACTCCTACTGTCATTTTGTTTATATACCCCATGGTGCTGATTACTCTTGTTTATAGTATTTTTTTCGACTACTTCATTTCAGTCTTCTTGCAAAGTATGTATTCTCCTAAATACTTAGCAATGTGTCTTGGAGTAGTTACAAGGCTTTTTTTTGTTTTTTCTTCACTTCCTTGTTTGAGATCTTATAAAACCAGGTTGTTGCTAAGTACGCAATGTGCTGATAATGTGATTACCTGTCATTCAACGGGTCAGCTAATTGTGGTTACACAGCTCAGAGAATTGGTTTTCAGCGCTCGTGCCCAGAATCTGTTTGAAGATACAGTTTCCTTACAGCCCCAAGACTGAATCACAGATTCCAATATGAAGGATCACTGTAGTGCAGGAAATGTGTAACAAACTCACTTTAGCAGCTGTGACATTTTTTATGGGAAGTTTTACTTTTTAAAGACTATGGGCACTATGTAATTCTCAGCACAGTAAATCCTGCCTAGCTATGTTAATTCCCATCCCTGTTTTTATCTATCCATGGAGGGAGAATGGTAGGAGTAGAGGCAAGGAGAATTTATATCATATTTCCTGGACATGCCCAGAAGCAGGCAGCTTGCATCAATAAATGCAGACACCACTCTCCTAAACTCTCCTTATATCAGGGATTAGTGTGTTTGAGTTCAAATGTATTAAAAAAGGATTATGCCACTGTATATGAGTAAGTCTTTGGAAGCTGTTGCTGGATCAGGAGATAGGGATTACAAACTAGAGTCCTTTACAAAACTGGTTAATTTACAGTAAATAAAGATTTGATTCTTTGTTCTGAAATTCAATCCCAATTTAAAGCCAAAATAGAAACAGTTGGTGCAATAAAATAAATGTTTAGTATAAACATATCCTGCATACACAAGAACTACCTAGTTTATCATGCATCATGTTACATATAAATCTTCAGAGTACAAGGTGTAAGAAGGTAGTGCCAAAAAAACAGCAATTATATAAGAAAAGCTCAATAAAAAAAGTAGTACTTTCGCATATTGCCACCAAATGTTCCAGCTCAAAGTTGAAATAAAGAACTCTTTTTCTGAGATAAATTTAAGCTCAGTACATATTTTTTTTTATACAACTATTTCTTTAAAACACTTCAAGCTACTCCAAAAGACAAAGCCTGAGATTTCTCAGATCACTATTACACTGCTAACTTTCATAAAAATCAATTCAGCCACTTTTAAGATACAAGTGAGCAACAATTTTTATGCATAAACAACATCTAATCACCCCATAATTCAATATACATTTTTAATATTCAATATTAAACTTTTTTTTTTTTTTGGGCTGGACAGAATTTCAAGAAAACTGGAAAACAATCGGGTTCCCACTACCTCATACACAATTACTCACAAACATATCAAACGAATACAAAGTTGTTGGTTCATAAAAACAATGGAACGTAAGAGAGACTATTCAACCACAACTCTATAATGTAATTAAGGAAACTAATTATGAGTCCTGGCTAATGTGTACTGGATATCAAGATTTCTGGGGGTGGCCCTGGTACAAACAACTTTTACACTCCCTGTCCTTACAACGTTCAAGTTTTTTGCCATAACATACTTTGAACTATATATTTGATACTAGTCTACTATTAGCAATTAAGAATTAACCGTTTGTAATCCTATTTACCATTTAGAATGTTCATGTGAAATGTCAATTAAACCTAGGATGAGAGGCATTTGCAGCTCTGGATAATTTATATGTGACATTTGTGACGCAGATTTACGTAAAAAAATGTGCCCACATGATAACTATATAATTAGAAGTGTGAAAATCCATGACTAATTTGCATATTCACTGGTTGTTTGAGAAAATGTAAATGTAATTCTAGCTACTATAGCTACATATTTCCAATCAAAAGTAATTACTATTCACGTTGCACACAAGAAATGTAAAATAAGTGTGGACAGGTATGCTGTTTTTGTTTTGTGCAGTATTTTAGAGTTACAGCAGATTTTGAGGGGCATCTGATTCATATTTCCACCTTTGGACTGCTTATATCACAACATATTGCAAAGAAGTATATACTGAAATAAAAATAAAATGGCTTGACACTGAAAAACAAGATTCAGACAACTTGTAAGAGAGTTGCCTAGGTCCTGTTGAAAAATTAAAATGTTTATTTACCTAATATTTTAATGTCATATTTTAAAATCACATTCTTTATCCACAAGTCCAATGATGTGATATACAAATTACATATTCTGCTAGTGGAAAATCCTCCTGTAAATGTGTGCAGTATCTGCATGATTTCTGGTGCCAGCGCCGTCATTACAAAGTATTGTTTGTTGTGTATCATGATGGCCTGGGTTTGTGGTTCAGCTTTTACAAACCAGTCTGTTTGGTTACGTCACATTGACGTGGCTGATCCTGTTTCCTTGCTGTGTAGTACTGGTAACCCATCCTGTTTCTGAGTTACACTGCGTGTCATTGTGGTTATAATTCACATATCTTTCTTAAGACATATGTTGGTGTCCTAAGTAGCAGTGGTTTTACCTGATCTACGAGGAGTGTGGATGTGTTCTGTTATTACACCAAACACAAGTGGCTTACTAATCTGCTTATTACAGCCCACCCGGCAGTGATTGGGTTAATGTGTCGTGTGAACCAAGTGGGGCAGTAGTGAGCTATGATGACCAATTGTATTTTGCTTTACCAGACTGAATCCGTAAACAGTGGTTCACTTTTATTACATCTAAATGTCAGCACCAGTTTAATCTTACTGAAACTGTTTTTTCTCCACCTTATTTACTTTTTAGTAATTATTATATGAAGATCCAGTGTCTGGTTAGTACAATTACACCTCTTTACAAATGGTGCTGAAGGATTATCAAAGGACCACTGTGATGCTTTACAAGAGGAGCTAGTTATTGTAATTATTAATTGATCTTTAATAACATTTATGTTTTCTGATTTATAATAAAAATGTATTTTTCAGAGATTAGTTTATTGACCTCCAGTTGTGCATATGTTCTTCCCCAATAAGAATATGAAGGTGAGGATGAAGATTTGGCTAAAATACAGGTCTCCAGGGATTACACAATTGTTTATACACCGTCCATACAGCAAAATCTTGTTGTCTAGGGAAATCTGTTACACAATAAGGCCCTCATTCAATTGCAATTTGGCCAATTGAATAGGGCTCTAAATAATCACATAACATATTTTTTTTAAAGAAGTTTTTAGTTAGTAAAAACCTTGATTTTGGGTAGATGTTTACTAACTAAAAACTTCTTTAAAAAAATATGTTATGTGCTTATTTAGAGCCCTATTCAATTGGCCAAATCCCAATTGAATGAGGGCATAAGGCTCTAGCTAGTGAAAATCATTGTATTGGCGGTAAATAGGCACTTACAAATGTAATGGCAACCTGCTAGACAAAGCCACCACCCACATTGCCCTTATAGTGGGTGGACACCATCACAAACTGGGTATGGGCATTGACATTGCGTTTTTAATGTAATAATTGAATCGGTTTTATTTCTAATCAATGCCTAATTAAACAATCTAGCTCATTGTGTTAGGGCACACAGTGGCCCTTTAAGGACACGAAAAAACAGCCAGGTGATGGTGTAAAATGATGCAGCACCAAGACTATAATCACGAGTGCAAGTAGGGATGACATTGTAAAGGTCATAAACCAAGGAGTTGACAAAATTATAAGATATTTAGGGGTAAACAGCTCTGTAACATTACACTTTTTTTTATGCAGGAAATGGTATATGTAAATAATTATACAAATTAACTAAAAAGTGTTAAATGTTTTTTTTTTTGCAACCTACATAAGGTAATTGATAATGTGCAATAGTATTTTTTTTTCTTCAAATAAAGGTCTCCGAATTGTAACTGCTCTTGGGGGATCTACAGACTAAAGTATGTTCTCTGCATTTCCTGTTAGTTTCAATATAGTTTAAGCAGGTTATACTTAATATATTTTTTCATACAAAAACAACTTTTGTAATGTTTAAAATGCATGAAATTTGTTGTGTTTTTGTCCCTTTTTAATAGTAAAGTTTTGATGGCAGCCGATGAGGAACCTGACTTGTGCATTGTTATATCACATGATTAAAAAGTAGGCAAGAAATGCAACAGCGCCACAGGAAAAACAGGTAGTAAGGCTTGTATCTACTGGTAGAGGAAATGGCAGCAGATATAGGTACTAATGTCATAGATCCCTAGTTAGATCTCACCTAGAATATCCTCAAAAAGGCATCAACAAACTATAAACCATTTAAAGATGGTCAGTGACAATGGTGCATGATATAAAAACACAACTTCCAAGGAAATACTTAATGACCTGAATATAAATAAAATAGAAGACAGATGAGGGAGGGGTGATATAATAGAGACGTTCAATAAAAAAGACGTTCGTAAAATTCAAGAGTGAAGAGTCTTCAAGAAATAGAGCAGCAATGATAAGATGTCATGATTTAGAGGTGGACAATTTAGTGGTAATGTGCGAAAGTGCTAGATAAGTAGAACAGTCTTCTAGTGGATGTGGTAGGGTCAAACATAGTTAAGGAATTTTAAGTATGATTGGGAAAATCATAAGACGTCCTCAGGCTTATATAATAATCTTCTATATACATACTGCAGAACACTCAAATAAAATTCGGCCGTTACAAGGGCTGAAATAGAAAGATTTGTCTTTGGGAATGCTCCTCAAGAGCATGGGGTGATCGGTAGTGTAGAGGGAATAAGACTGTCCCCTCAGAAGAGGAGAGGTTGGGAGTTGTACACTTCCAGTCTGAAGCATTAAAACAATTATATCTTTTTTGTTTACAGAAAAACGTAAACTAGATTTATTTATTTTTATTTTTTTATTGTTCTAGTAGTAAATTCACTACTATAATTCCGATTGGCAAGTCTTAAATTTGCTGAACACACACCGACAGATTTGCTAATTTTCAGACTAGTTAACTTCTGTCATGTATCTTCCATGCTACAGTGCTCTAAATGATATGTAAAATATGTTACTAAGCTGTTGCTTTCCAGATGTCTACAAGTGATTTTTGCCAAGCAGTAATACATCCTAGAGTTAAAATCCATAACTGCTGATTATCTTGCAAACTGCACAAAGGCTATTTATAAACAGTACGTCACAGTGTAAGCTAGTTCATTCTTTCCATCTCCACAATCCTATATGTGTGCAATGTTATTTGTAGCTTTTTTTCCGCCAAAATCTTCCTCTGGATAATCTTTGGAGAGAAGTTCCGAAATGTATTGCACAATATAAACCACTAGCGGCTTGCCTTTGGCGCTCAGTGCGAGCGTCTCCTCGCGTGTCCTTTGGCTCCTCTCTATATTTTTTTAAATACGAATTAATGAATAAACTGAATAAATTAGTATAGTTAACCTTTTTCTAATTAAGATTTGTAACAATCAATAGCCTGAAGAGGTAGCAATCTCTTTTTATTGTCCTGCAGCATATAATGTCCAGTTGGACTGTTGCGGGCCTGATTAGATAATGCTATGAATGTTGTAACAGTGCATTATAAATAGGCTGCGTGCGCAACGTTACATTGTTGGTTATTTATGTAAAGCGCTAGTTTAGATGTGTAATGTTGTTAGTGGCAAGTTAGGATTGTAAAATAGCGTTGTTTGTGCTACGCGGTTCGCAAGCTTTTGCTGTCCTTTGTAATAGTGTATTTTGTACCTCATACGTTCCTGGGTGAAAGTGGTACGCGGTTGGCGGTGTTTTGCACGGTCCAGGGTCGTGTAGCCTTGTTTTCATTTTTTGGGGGCGGCATTTTTTTTCTTGCTTAGCCGATTTTCAAGTGGCTAAACTCGTCAAAATCAGCTTAAATTCGCATTCCACCTCACTCCCAGACATCCTGGCTGTTCCCCCGTGCTGTGTGATGTTGTTGTTTTTTGTTTTGCTGTTTTTTGTGTGTGTTTTGTGTTTTTTGCTTTTCGTGGTGCGGCCGTTAACTTCATATTTTTCCTAAGTCCTGCGTCTTGTAATTTTCTTTTTTCTAAGTACTGCGTTCGTCAACTGCTTGCAGCCTAAGGCAGCCCCGCGTTTCCTAAGTGTTTGGAGGCTAAGTTCCGCGTGTTTCATTGCCTCCACTGCTCGCCTTGCATTTGTGAGTCTCGCAGTCAATGAGCGCCTTTGGTGCTCATAGCCCAAGTGCTGTGAGTTTTAGTGCTTTAATGGTTCGCCTCGCTATGTAACTCTTTGCATTGTTGTTCTTTGAAACCTCCCAGCCTATTACACAATGATAGATAGGTAGGGCAGTATAAATGCTTGAGAGGTTACCCTATATAGGGCGCTAATATTTTTGCTGCCAAATATATTATTCATATACAGTCATGTGCCATGTAAAATACAATCAAAACTTTAAATAACAGTTCCTTTAAGTTCCATCTTAATTATTTGACTTTTTGCTTGGTGATAATCACCCCTACAATCAATACAAAACACCTATTTAACCTACTGTGCAAGTAGGTACCCGTTCAGGCATATAATGTACAGTTTATATATGTTTTCTGCATTTAATATTCTGATGTCACTATTTGTGCTGTTTACAGTCACAGTCTTCAAGTAATATATTGTATCTTATAGGCCTTAGATTATTTTGTTAAGGACTATAGGTGCTATTCTGTACAATTGAGGACAATATATATGTATTTCCTGTTGACCCTCATTATTAGTTCCACATGCTTCCTGTTTTTAATAGTTACAAAGTTCATTACATTTCATGAGCACCTGGATACGATATGAAAGCGGAAGCATATTTAAGACTGCACAGCTGGCCTTGTTCTTGGTGTATGGAGTGGGTTAATCGCTTGGGTTTCAGCCCAGCATTGGCTCAGCGTGAATGTGTTTTAATCTCTCTCTGTTCTATGTTATGTAGATGACCTACATAATTGATATATTTTACATACATTTGCTGGCATTGTAATTGAATGCATGGATTATTAGTTAAAGGGACACATTTTTTTTCTTTGTTTCATCAGAAAGAGGGCATTTGATGTGTCATTGTTTTCTTATTTATTTAAAATAAAATTGTATCCAAAGGTTTAACTGTTTTGTGGGCTTGCACTCTGTCAGCCATTGATATCTACAGACTAAAGTATGCTCTCTGCATTTCCTATTGATCCAGTGAAGTGAAGTTTTTTTGTGCGAACAGCAACTTTTTTAGTTTGAAATGTGCTCTTTGAAATGCATAAAGACAGCTGTGTTCCCATGTCCCTTTAAAAGGCATGGGATACATCAATATCACAGAGCACTGTAAATAGAGGAAACAATATTTTTTAATTGTTAAAATTGATGGTTATTTCAGTGTTTCTTATAAGAGCTTTGTTATTCCCATTTTTAACTACCTACGTCTCTGCTCATGATTGTGCAGAGCAGTTTTATTGACTTGTGTTGCCCTTAACTGTTGACAACAAATGCCCAAAGTTTCAATCATGCCTTTTAATAGAGGATATAATAAATGGCATGAAAACATGAATTAATATAATCTTACTTTCACATGCAGATTCCCATTGTCAATTTCAAGTTCTTCTTCGACCCCAGGAAGCAGGTCATTGGAACCTAAAATGTTAGATGTTCACATCATAAGTGCCTTAAAAAGTAATAAATTAACTTTGTTTTTTATCTTCTAAAATATGCTCCATATTTTCAAGTGTTCTTCAAAAGGATTTTTTTTTTTTATAGTTTATAACCCCAAATGGTCCATAAAAAGAATGCTATATTTTAGAAAAGCGTCACATTTGTATGTATGTAGCACACTTACAACATTAACATGTATGTAGGCAATGATTGTAAATCCTGCTAGCCCTGCTCTGTATCTGCCCCTTGAAGATGGAGGATTATTGTCATGTCAACTTCCATGCTCCACTAGAATATGCTAAAATCCTCAACCCCCCCCATCCTCAACCCCCCCCCATCCTCAACCCCCCCCATCCTCATCCTCAACCCCCCCATCCTCAACCTCAACCCCCCCCATCCTCATCCTCAACACCCCCCCATCCTCATCCTCAACACCCCCCCATCCTCATCCTCAACACCCCCCCATCCTCATCCTCAACCCCCCCATCCTCATCCTCAACCCCCCCTAGAGAGAGACACAGGGGGAGAGTGACTCGAGTATAAGCTGAGGGGGCCCTTTTTTGCCTTAAAAAAAAAAAAGGGCTGAAAAACTCGGCTTATACTCTAGTATATACGGTACTTGGTTATAGTAACATCACATTAATCATGCTAAATACTGTACAAACAATACAAATGCATGCAATATTTTTATGATCCTAATTCTAATGAACTGCAACATTTGTCTAGGAGTTGGAGTAATTAGACATTGTATTACCTCTTCCCATTTGTCAAAGGGCATATCTGTGGATTAATATCTAAATATTTTCTTACCTTCTCGTGTACTTGGAGCAGAAATGATCATGGACAATGAACATTATATAGTAACCATGGTTGAAAAAATACTTTTATTCCATGAAGTTCAACCTTTTAAGTCTTTTCTGATGCTTGTAATTAGGGAATTCTTAAATGATCCAGAAGAAGGCAAATAAAAAAATCCCCATTGAAACGCCTCATAAGGATGAACAATTCTGGCAATTGGATTACTCCCCGGATACTTCTCCTTCTCAAGCTATCCTACACAACCCAGTATGCCCGTATTATTAAAAATATATTCAACGCCTTTTTTTAAAGTTTTCTATTGATTCTGCTGTCACAACCTCCTTTGTTAGAGAGCTCCACAGTCTGACTGCCCTTTTTTTTTCTCTCTAACTTCAAGGGATGTCATCATGTCAGACGAAAATTTCTTGGCACAAAAAAAGTATATAAGGTAATCGTATCCCTATTGAATTATACCAGTCCAGAAGATTCATTGTTTATATTTGATTTGAAAATTGTTGAAAAGACTGCTTGAGCTAAAATCCCCACGGCCATCAGTTTTAGGTCAAGGCCATTAAAGATGTTTAGAGCCCATTTAGTATATTGTGTTCTCAAGTTCATCTGTGGAGTTGTTCTTGCTGCATGTTCATTACTCTTACTCAGCATGCTAGCCCATTCACACTGCCTGGAAATGATTTTCAGGGGACCAAGTGAAGTACTTCTGTCTTTATTACCCCATAGAGTACCATTTTGTGTTATACTTATAATGATGCAGGCAATGGCGGTAGCAGGGTGTTGGGAGGATAGTTCAGGTCTGCTCAGTGACCATGGGAGTATTTTCTGTACAGAATTATTGATAGCACATGAATCTTATCTCAGGTACTGAATACACATACAATAGGGTTTTATCTAGTAACCAGTTGGCAATAAAATTAGTTTTTGAGGAAAATTCAGTTTAGTTTTTAAAGTGTTTCAGGGACTAAGAGAGCTGTTTCTGTTCATCTCATATTAGGTGTCCAGGGAGTGGGAGGATATGCCCAGAAATCTGCCATCATGTTTTTCCAGGTATAGGGCAGGTAATCTATGGCCACCCGATAGGGGCATTTCTGCTGCAGTCTGGAACAATAAGGTCCAAATATAAGTTTTAAATATATTTATTTTATTACAAATTTTGGACCTATCCGATTATGTGTGCACACACAGGAAGAGCGCCTCTGTAGCTGTCTCTAAGTGGCCGGTAAGTGGTTAGGGTATTTTGGGTTAGGTTTAGAGGTTTAGAGGCTTAGGGGGTTAGGGTTAGGGCCCTGTAAGTGGTGTAGGAAGTTATGGTTAGGGGGTTAAGGTTAGGAAGTTACTTTTTAGGGGGTTAGGCTACGAGGGTTAGGAGGTTCGGGTTAGAGCCGGCAAGGGGTGTAGGGGGCTTAGGGTTAGGATTAGGGGGTTAGGTTTACGGTCGATAATTGGTGTAGGGGGTTAGGGCCGGAAGGGGTGTACGGGGTTTTGGGCTTAGGGGCTTAGGGAGTACATCGGGACACGAGCGCGCCCGGCATCAGGAGGGTTGCCGTGCGTGCACAGGATAGATCCCTAATTTGTTATTAGATACACACATAAAACCCTATTGTGTAACCAGCACAGTGTATAAGAAGTTTCCTAGTTACTGTAGTAATTTACACACAATCACATAGTGGTACTGTGTATATCTAGGTTATTACCTCCCTTGTCACACTGCATTGTAATATCCCTCCTGCCAAGTGCTAATTCCTGGTTATCCCTGTACTGTACATTTGCAGATCATGCAACTGCTTATTGTTTGTTGTAAAGTCTGTTGAGACACATTTAGCATAATGCCAGCGTCCCGTGGATGTTTTTATATCCTTTATTAGCTAGAACTGATGTATTATTCACAGTGTTTTTTATTGTTACTTTATGCAATACTTCGTAGCTTTTTTTCAGTAACAGCCTAATCAGCTACGGTTTGTTTGAGAAGTAGGTGCAGTAGGTTTATGTATTCTTGAGAGCAAATTAACTTTACAGACTTGACCTTTTTTAAAAAAAAACAAATTCTAGAATGCAGTCAATCTGTTTTCTGGATTACATATAGATATATATGTATATTTACTAAAAAATAAGTTAGTCTTCCTGAGAGTTTTGAAGCTCTGATATATACCGTAGGTCTCATTAGATTAAATTAAGATTATATGGCATACAGTATGAAGGTTTTCTCTAAAATATAGTAGGTTCATAATGAGTACTTAAAACTTTCAAATAAAAACAGAGTAGGTTTTGAATCTGTTAACTCCATGATGCTCATGTAGTGTATTGGTGTGTGGTACCTTGAATCTAGACACTTGTCACATACCTGTGCCTGTATACCCTTTTTACTACTTAGGTCATTCCTTAATAAAAACTCTTATCCACTTCTCTACTTCTTCCTGTCAAATTTGGTTGATTATCACCACTGCTACTAAATGTAAACATTGGGAAAACCCCTGATTATTTATTAATCACAGTATAGTTTTGTGAGTGTTACACAACCTGCTTATTTAAATAGCACATAATTTGACCTTCCTCCTCCCAGGATTCACCTTTTGCGAGGAGTGACTGACTCTGTATAATTCTGCTTTGATTGATGTCACTTACGTCAAGTGCTGAAATATCCATCTCAAATTAAGGTTTCCGCCATATTAGTGAGGAGACTGTTGTAATGTAATTGGGAGCCAGGGCACTGAGTGTATATACAGTAGAATCCCGGTTATGCGGCACCCAACTAACCGGGACTCTCAAGCAACCGTCACCGGCATCAATTCCCCATTTTCAATAAACTCCCGCTAAACCGGCATAACCAGCACTATATGGAGTTCAAGACTGCATTTGCGGACCAAACTGCGTCCTTTGCTTCACAAGGGACGCAGTTCTTGCGAGCTCGCAAAGTGTGACGACGATTCATAGTTTGACAACTAATATATGTGATAGTTGTTTGGCTCCTTTTTAAATCCTAATGATAGCCGAAATTACCCAAATGGCCATGATCAAAAGTTTACATACCCTTGTATGTTTGGCCTTGTTACAGACACACAAGGTGACACACCCAGGTTAAAATGACAATTAGAGGTTAATTTCTCCACACCTGTGGCTTTTTAAATTGCAATTAGTGTCTGTGTATAAATAGTCAATGAGTTTGTTAGCTGTCACGTGGATGCACTGAGCAGGCTAGATTCTGAGTCATGGGGAGCAGAAAAGAACTGCCAAAAGAACTGCGTAACAAGGTAATGAAACTTGATAAAGGATATAAAAAGATATCCAAAGCCTTGAAAATGCAAGTCAGTACTGTTCAATCACTTGGATCTCTTGATACCAAGCCAAGACAGTGTGGTTGTTTCAAAGAACATAAAATGACGATACTTGAACAAAAACGAGCTGCATGGTCGAGTTGCCAGAAAGCCTTTACTGCGCCAATGCCACAAAATAGCCCTGGTACAATATGCCCGACAACACCTTGACACGCCTCATAACTTCTGGCACACTGTAATTTGGAGTGAGAGACCAAAATAGAGCTTTACGGTCATAACAATAAGAGCTATTTTTGGAGAGGGTCAACAAGGCCTATAGTGAAAAGAATACCCTCCCCACTGTGAAACCTGGTGGGGGCTCACTGATGTTTGGGGGGGGAGGGTGAGCTCTAAAGGCGCAGGGAATTTTGTGAAAATTGATGGCAAGATGAATGCTGCATGTTATCAGATAATACTCGCAGGCAATTTGCATTCTTGTGCACGAAGGCTGCGCATGTGACGTTTTTGGACTTTCCAGCATGACAATGACCCTAAGCACAAGGCCAAGTTGACTCTCCAGTGCTTACAGCAGAAAAAGGTGATGGTTGTGGAGTGGCCATCACAGTCTCCTGACCTTAATATCATCAAGCCACTCTGGGGAGATCTCAAATGTGCGGATCATGCAAGACGACCAAAGACTTTGCATGACCTGGACGCATTTTGCCAAGATGAATGGGCAGCTATACCACCTGCAAGAATTAGGTGCCTCATAGACAACTATTACAAAATACTGCATGCTGTCATTGATGCTAAAGGGGGCAATACACAATATTAAGAACTAAGGGAGTGCAAACTTTTGATCAGGGCCATTTTGGGGATTTTTGGTTATTATGATTTAAAAAGGAGCCAAACAACTATATGATAATAAATTGCTTCATATGATCACTATCCTTCAATAAAATACATTTTTTTTTTTTTTTTGCTAAATTAGTCATATTTTCTAAAAAAATTCCAACATTTCACAATTTCTGCCACGGTATGCAAACTTTGGAGCACAACTGCATACAGAAAAAAATTAAAACTTAAGTAAAAACACAAGTAAAGTTTTTAGAAATGTAGCTTCCTGGCTCCTGGGATTTCTCAAGCCCTGATCATACACTTTGATAAACTGTTTATCATTTCAGGCATTGCTTTTTGATAAATTCTTTTTTAATAAAACCTTTATATTAATGTCCTATTATCTGAATATCTTTAATTCCATGCTTAATGCCCTATATGTAGCAGTGCGGTCTCCTTCAGGTGTAAGTACTCTGCCACAGTGTAATGTTAGTAGTAGTTTTCCCTTCAGATGTAATGTATCCCTGGCTTATGGGATCGTTGTACAGTGTATGTGTGTTAATTAGCTGCAGTATAAAGTTATGCACCAACCTGGGCATTGCAAACAAGGACAAGGTAAAGCAATGCCTTACATGGAGTCAGAGTTCACCTCATGATACAAGGCCTTCCCGGGCTATCTTCAGAAATCATTTTATTATGGGGTGGTACAAAATGATAATGACCTGTGATTGAATGCTCACTTTTAGTAGTAATACAATCTTACAAAAATGAAGAGACACAGAAATGTCCATCACTAGGGGTATCATAACTAGGATTGGAAATGTGTATTGCACTTAGTGTCACTGTAATGATCCCATTTGTATGACTTCTATGTAGTAAACATCAGTAACATTCAATGTATTATTAAAAAGTTGATTCTTAGGGAATAAGCTTGCACTGAAAATCTCTGGTTTCCTCACCATTTTCCCCAGGCCCTACCGGCCAATAGGCAACTGAACACAAACTTTGCTGCATATTTTGTTAGTTTGCAAAAAATAGGAGCTCTAGCCCAAAATTTTTATTTGTAACAAGTCATGTCATTGTTGGTTTTCTCACAAAATAATTGTGACTTAAAAAATACTGATACTTTTATTACTTAAGTTTAGAAGGTTGGATTATTATGTGGCTTTTTGAAGGACCACTGTAGTTTGGGAAAACTGTACATGTTTGTAAAGTATGTAACAAACTAAAACATTAACAGTTGTATAAGATTTATACTTTTAAAAAGCTGTTTATGTGTAATAAGGTTCCATGTTTCTGTCTGGCAATGCTTGGAGCCTAAAGTGCTGAAACGTATGGGCAGTGATTGGGAAGAGGGGGGATCTGAGCTTTTAGGAACAGACACCAAACCTCTTACACATGCTCTGGTGCTTGCCAAGAGCTGCTCCTGCACAAATATAAACACAACCTTCACCAGTGTATCATGGATGCTTCCAGGGGCCAACTGAAGCACCACAATGTTTGTGTTTACTATTGTATAGGCTTCCCCCTACCTAAGTATCTTATTTGCCACAGTTACTATTTTTCAAATTTTATATATTTAGTCATGCAGTGTTCATTTATGGATAATCATTTTGCCTCATCAAGGTGACTCTGTGTGGTTACCTCACAGGATTATATAAATGCATGCAAGGAAACTTTCTAAGGGACTTGCGACTCCTCTGCATACTAAAAGCTACAAGGCCACAAGTCCAGGGGCTTTGACAATGTTACCAGAACCCAGGGGAATTAATTATGTAAGAACGTCCTCTGTCTGATTTCCTATCACTTGTCTGTGGTTTCTAAGCTCTCATTAGCCACTGGGGAAAAAGCACAAGCACTAAGTGATTTGACTTTTAGCAAGGACACTGCATATGCTGCTTTAGCCTTTTACTATTGTATTTGGGTCCAGACGCTGTGTCTAAATGACCCCAGGTACTTGGACATGCGCCCCGACATCATGGTTAAACAAACTATAACTATCAGTATGTAATGCAGTGTTTGAGTTATAACATTAAACAGATTATTGCAGTATTTAGGATTACATGGGTACAATGGAATTGAATAGGTTACTTATAAAATAGTTGTCGGTGTCTTTTTTGTTGATTTTTTTATTAGAAAACTAATTTTAACAACAAATTACCCTGCCGTGCATAATGGTTGCTCCTGGGTTTATGGAGTTACAGGCTCTTTAGTTAGTGTTTTAGACTCCTCCGGGAACTGCTCTGTATGCACTTAAACCTCACCAGCCGAGGCATATGTAATCTGCTTTGCATTATGGTGTAGAATTATATAATAATAATACTTTCTCCTGTCAACAACTACAAGTAGTATCTGACATCTGTATCCCGTTGCTTCTGTGCATCCCAGCTAGGTTATAGAAAGACACGGGACACTGCAATGCCCAAGGCATAGCCAGCATCCTAACTTTAAAGATCACTAATAATTGCCAAGTCTATATTAGGTACAGTGCTGATGCATATTCACATGGCTACAGCATTCCTTTCACATCTAAAGCCAATCACTCACTCTCAGCACATAACTCTAAACAGACTATTATCCTATTGTGTTATAACTATGCATTCAAGTTTAGGATTTGCAATGTGACATCTTTAATGACATGAGCTTGGATGTTCTCTCTTCTGGGGCAGGCAACAAATATGGTTTTGTACCCGGTAAGTCTACTTGGTTTCTTACATACACTGATACATTCCAGGTACAAAATACTGGACAATCACTTCTGAAAACTTGAAAACTGAAAAGATTCAGAGCCATTAAAATCTGATTCACAAATAAGCGAAGCACAACTGCTTTAAGTTACTACTATACAGTGCTCTTCCCAGGCCCATTTTTAGGAGAGTGCGCCACCTACCTAATCTGAATAGCCACCCAGCGTGAGAAGCAAATAACAAACATACATTGTAGAACTATATACCCACCTGGCTACTCCTTCATGCCACCCACTGGGGAGAACACTATAAGTAGGGGTGTATATGTGTATATATATATATATATATATATATATATATATATATATATTGTGCTATGTGATTAACATTTTAGAAGAGTTCTCTGTTTTTGATGCACCTTATATTTTTAAAAGCCAGGATTCAGAAGTTACATTGTTTGTTTTGAGGTTCCATGTACAATGACCTGGCACTGAGAAGAGTGAGCATGTGTAGGCCCCAGGGAGTAATCAGCAATTATCAGTTATCACCCTGAAGACTTAGGCTCCCATTCAATTAAGGTTTCGGGAGATTCGGAAGCCCGTAACTGAGCTCGCAAGCTATTTTTCTATTCAATTGACCTCTTTTTGCGGGCTCGGATCTGCGTCAGAGTTACGGGCTTGAAAAAATGGCAATGGTTAAACCCATAACTTACAGCCCCCCCAGAGTCTTTGATCTGTCACTTTTGCAAGAGTTATGATGGCTAGAACCTCAAATCGGTATTCAAATGCTCAGTTTCCCCAAGCCCGCAAATGTTTTCACACCCGTAACTGGCAAAAGAAAGAGAAACCTGCAAGGGGGTTAAACACCTATTCATAGCACTTTAAATGCAAATATACAAAATCAATCCTGCACTGTAAATAACGGGGAAAGCGATGATAGACATTAGAGATAATTGCACTACAGTCTCAAGCTCGCAAATCGGCAGGAAATAAAAATAATTTTTATGTCATTTCAGGGTTAAATCGATCTTTGGTATCAATGAGTTAATACATATCAGGCCACCCATATGGACTAGAACAGTATTGGCATTCATTTTCATAATTCTTTATTTTGCAGGTTTGCGAGTCTGATCGCATATCGGATCCCCGATCCTAATGATTTGACATGTAACCTCCATGTTTTACTGCAGTAATAATGACAGTCTCATTTTCTATTGGCTGATTTGAAATGGGAGATTGTGGGCTTGCTTAATTGATCATGTTCCCGCCCTGAACTGCTACAAACCAGTGCATGGTTTACGGTTTCAGCTTTGGGACAGTAACTTGCGGGCTTGAGCAATTGAATAGCATTGCAATCTGAGATGAACGGGAGCCCGCAACTCACCCGCAGACATTCAGCTGTCTGTGATCGAGATGCGGGTGTCGAATTGAATGTGGCCCTTAGTGTGTGGATCGCAAAGCCTGATTGACAAAGTTCAATGTAAGTTTATTCCACATGAGTTCTGTTAAGATGTGTGATGTGAATCATGTTTAGTCTGCATTGCTATTTATTCCTTTGCTCACCATTGAAATTATTTTCTACACAAAGATGGTATTAATGGAAAAGAGTAATTTTTTTGTGGCTGTAGTATAAAAAACGTTTTTGTTTTTGTTTTGTTTTTGTCTCCATGGAATAGCAATATGGAGACAAATGCAGGTAAGGTAAACCAGGAACCCCTTCCTCTCACTCAAAAATAATTTAGATTCCTTTTAATATTTATATTTTATTCTATGAAGTAAAAATCCTTAGTGGAGAGTTTTCTTATTACAAATGACTGGCCATGCACTATTTTTTATTTATGTTTTATGTACTTTGAAACAAGCAAGGTATATAATTTACAATACTTATTTTGGTAATGTTGACTTTTTCTACTTGGATGGATCATATTGCTATAAAAGGGCCAATAAAATATAATATTTATTTTACTGACAATTTTTGTTTGAGCTGCTAAAGTTGTCTGATGGTTTCAGTAAGCGTTAGATTCTTTCTTTATACATGCTTTCACAACCTGTATGTTGAATGGGGTATGATAAGATCTTATTGCCCAAACCTCTCCCCACAGGTGTGACCGGTTTGTTTTACCTCTGTACAGCAGGAAGAACTTTCAGCCCTTGGGTTAGACTGAGATATGTCTGTGGTCTTGTGTAGCATAAGGATCTTTCTGAAAATAACTTACTCCAGCAAACAGAATTCCTAGCATAAATAACGAAATCCACACTTTAATTTTGTGAACCAGTATTACATCTTTATTACTGAAACCATCAGACATATTTATACCACAGTCTTAGCAAAAACAGACCAATTCATTCAAATGTGCATCCATGGTTACACCCAATCATCTTCTAGCTCACGTTATCACCCCTGCCTGCCAGTCTAAGACAATCGCTCATTGTTTTCCCTTGGCACCACTGTATTCTTGGTAGGGGGCAATTACATACAATAGGCATATAGACACCAGGCTGAGGCTTGTGATAAATATATAGAGAGATATTGGTGTCATGTGACTCCTAGGGGTCAATTATCTCCCTTACCTTGTTAATAAGGGATTAGTCCATTACTATGAAATATTGGGCATATACAATATTTCCCTTGTGCTTTGGGTGGGCTAGCACTTACAACACAGACATACATCCCATCACTCCCATCATGTTCATGCGCACACCCAAACTATAAACATGGGTACCATAATATGGACCTAGTGGTACCCAGGCAACTTTAAACAGGCATAACAAGGAATAACACATAAATCACAACATCCCCAATGTTACCCCATCTCAGTGAGCCCCTTTCCCATGGTACAATAAACCTATCTTATAAGGCTGAGGGCATCAGTCTGTAAGGCATTGCACAGCTTGTGCCTTGGCATGCTACAGCCATGACACTTGCCTAGTAGCAAAAATGAAGTTAATGTTTGTTGTATATGCAAATGACCCTTAGAGTTTTGTCTCCCTAGAGGTCACAGGAGGCTCCAAATGTGGACACCTTGCTCACTGTGCCTTATGGAGTACATCTACACCCCACTAACAAGCCCCACAGAGGCTGAAACGTTCGTCTGGGGTTGGCTGTTTCTCCTGTTCAGGGTTGAATTGCCTGGTATTTTAGGGCTGGATCACTCTAGTGAGTGTAACCAGACTGATATACTACATGATATTACTCCCTGTGAAGGGCACAAGTGAGCTAAAGGAGGCTGCTCTCTGAGTTGGTGACTGGGCCTATAGAACAATCCTATTAAGGCCAGTTCCTTCTCTAATTGACCACCTCTATTTATGTTTGTTGTATATATTTAAAGGACCACTGGTGTGTTCTATTTTTCAAATTTTGTGCTCAGTTTTGCTCTAACCGCTAGAAACATTTTGACTTTTTTCCTAAAAGAATTTGAAACCTAGGAAGAGTGTAAAGCAGACTGCAATCATATCAGATTTCTAACTAGCACACTAGGTAAACAGACACAAATATTAGACCTGTCCCCAGTAGAATAAAGCTCCCACACAGACTAGCAATGCAGAATGTCAACACCCATGATGCAAGCAGAGTCCGCTAAATTGAACAATTTCTCCAAAATGAGTCTATGATTATGGCTAACATAGCTGGTAATGTTATTTTGTTACATGCTATATGCATGTATAACTTTTTCTTCTGCAAACTACATTGATCTTTTAATTAATGTGTGTTGTTTTTCTGCTCTGTAGTGGAAGATGAATACACTTCCCACAATCCGGTGTGAATTGGTGTGTAATTATAACTCCATGCTACATATATTTGTAGTGTGCAGTGTATTATAGATTTTTATTTTATTTGTAATGCGCCAACATGTTACCTAGCACTATACAGGGGTAAGTTCAAGTCAAAACAACAAAAGAATGGAGGCCCCTGTCTTGGAGCTTAAAATAAAGTGTACACAGTCCTTTGCCTAAGGCACATCAGATTGAAAACTTGCAGACTTACAATCTAAAGGGTATGGGAGAGTTATAGAAGGGTTATAGATGTGATGTGTGTATTGGGGCTGGAGGTGATAAGCTTCTTTAAACAGATAAGTTATTAGTGAGGTTTTGAAGGATTTGAGGCAGAACGATAATTAGGTGGAGGGAGACAAGGAGTTCCAAAGAACAGGGGCAGCACAACACAATTCCTGAAGGCTGGAGTGAGAGGAGATAAGAGAGAGGAGGAAAGAAGAAGGTAGTTAGAGCGGTGAGGGCAGTTGGGGGAGTACTTAGAGATTAGAGCAGAGATATAAGAGGGTGCATTAATGTTGAGGGCATGATAGTTCAGGATCATGATCAGTGGAGTGACAGAGAGGTGCTGCAAATCCAGAGTGTTGAGTTTGGTGGATGCGTTCATTATTCACATAAGGTTTCTGCCACTTTCATCAGCACAGAAGAGAAGTTACTGATACAGTCCCAGCTGATCATGCTGTATGATTTCCTATAGTCATTTTTTTTATTGTTTTTTAGGGGCATAATGGTGGTATTATATTATGGGGCCTGGCATGGGAGAGGGCCCTCATCTAGTGAGTAAGTATTATTTCCAGGTAGGATTCAGACAGACAGGAGTGTGCTAAAAGTTTCTGGACTTGTGCAGTGACAGGGAGGATTGTGTTACATTGTGAAAGCAGTACTGCAGAACAGTGAGACTTGTCGTGAGGACAACATCTGCCTGCAGCTACATAGAGGCAGACAGACTGCAGCTTGGAGAGGCAGCAGACATTAAAGGACCACATAGATTTCAAATTAAATATTTTGAAGAACTGCACTTGAACATTGGCAACGTGTTTTTAGAGAATACAAATAATACAATCTCCTGTTTTCTTCCTCAGGTGTGATCAGGCAGAAGTTTCCCCTGTATTCAGTGGGAATTTAAAAAGGAAGCTAATTAGTTTACAATAACACCCCCAATTGAGAGAATTGATGCTAGTACGTTATTAAGTTAAGTTATTCAAAAGGTAATATAGAAAAAGCTAGAAACAGTTTCCATACCATCAACAGCACTTATGGTATGTTTCATTTATTCTATACGTATAACACGAGAGGCAGTTCCTGAGGGTATGCTGTCTGTCTGTCTATCTACGTATCTGTCTGTCTATCAATCTATCTATCATTTAGGATATGGCAGATTTGCTTGTAATATATACTTTACATTCAGTTTCAGCTCCCCCCCCCCCCCCACTAACAATTAAACAGCCTCATAGTCGGTGTCCTAGAAATAACTTTGCATTCCTCTAAGCTCTCTCTACCTGGTAATTGCGTTCCTTTTCCTCCTATGTTGGATTCTTACTTCCTCACTTAATTCTTGCGGCCCTCAATCTAAATTTCACAATTAAAAAAAACAAAAATCTGGGGAATATTTTCTGGAGCAAGATCCATTTGAATGAAATATGTGGGATTTGCAGGTAAAATGGAGAGAGAAAAAGGGTGACTATTATAAGGCACTATAAAGCTTTATTTGTATAAATCCAATAGATAATAAACCATTTTTACGGCACAGAAAAACTAAACCCTTTTAGTTTCCAATTTGGGCCCTTGTTAGTGTTGGCACTTGTAAGAGGAGCTTTCCAGTTTTCATTGCAGCAGGTTTGATCTTTTCCAAAGTCATTTATCAAGAGTTGCAGCCTCTGTCTATGCTCAAGGACAGACTGTAAAAAGTGTCTGTTCAGATGTCTGGCTGAGCACAGTCCTTGCAAGCGCTAAATCACTGGGAAGCTTTTTAATTTGGCAGTACTATTAGGAGCTACCTGCATTCCTTTAGCAATAAATACATTTGGCTATGAATGTCAGTTGTACATTTCTGCCCAAATCTAAAAGTCTTCTCTGTATTCTTATGTTCTGCAGAGATGGAAAAGCCAGGTCTGAGTTGTTAAATTGGTTACCTGGGTTTTGGTTTTATTTAAAAGAATGCAGTTCGAGAACTGGTCTGTGTGTGTATATATGTATGTGTATACAAAATGCAGTGTTATAAATGCTTTTCTTGGAATTCTGAGCAGGAAACTGTTTTTTTAACTTGTTTTAGACATTCAAATTTGAAAAATATACTATTTATTTACTGTACGGTGGAGGGCTTCTATCGCTCTTTTGCCCACCATATATTAAATGATTGTTGTGGTGAACTACCTACTCCATAAGGTCCACAACACAGATGGGATCCCACTCCACGCTGATGATACCCAGTAAGCTTGAAGCAGCTGTACATGGATAGGATTCCCAGCTTGTGTATAATCCAACCTTGGCTTTGCATTAAAGCGGTGTAATGCAGTGAGTGTAAGCTTAAAGGAAGCCGTGTTTAAAATGGTTATGGATAGAAGAGCAAGGCATTTGTGGGCACATTTGCATGTCTGCTCCGCTTCCCAGAGTGCAGTGTATTAACTGTATTTCTCGGAACTCTGAGCTGAAAGCAGGTTTTTTTTAACTTGTTTTAGAAATTCAAATGTGAACACAAATGTACTATTTATTTACTATATATAGATATATTGTATATACTCGAGTATAAGCCGACTTTTTCAGCACATCACGTCATATGTGCGTCGCGTCATTAGCATATGCCCGTACGGAAGACGTGCTGCGGCGTCAGGATCAGCATCAGCTCATCGGAGTATAGTAGCAAGTAAGGAGAGAGGGGGATAGGGATTGGAGAGGGTGCAGTGAGGAGGAGGTTATGGGGGAAAGAAGCGAGGGGCCGCAATTGCGGAGGTGGAGGCTCTACGTCGCCTCACGTGCGGTTACAAACACACACAAAGTGACAAAATACGAACCGCGGCTCTTACAACGCAAAATTTACGGACTTCGCCCCAAAAAATACGAGAAGCGTGACTTAGAAAAAAAAAAACATAACGAACTCGCAAAGTTACGACCTTAACGGCCGAACAGCGCGCACCTGAAAACATTAAATACACAAAAGACATAAAAAGCTTACCCACAGCGAGGGGGGGGGGGGGGGCACCCAGGACCTCTGCAAGTGAAGTTACACCTCAATTTAAGTCCAGTTTAGACCCCGAAAATCCCCTAAGCGAGAGAAAAAATGGCCACTGAAGAAAACGAGGCTACATGACCCTAAAGCCTCAAAACACCAAGCACATACAGATTTTCAAAAAAGCTGTTCGAGGGTAAAGATACACTTTTAGCTAGGACGCTAAATCATCCACAGCCGCGTACCACATACACATTCGCCGCCATTTCACAACACTAACTTACACAATGCGGTACACCGTTACACTAACGGCTTTCCCTCGTGCACGCAGCCTATTTACACTACACACTGCACACATTGCTGACACTTACACCTCAGCTCCACAACAGTGCAAACCTACATTGGATGCTGCAGGAACATCAAAACAGATTGTCAGCTCTTCAGCACAATACCTATTTCTAAGTAATATATGCAGGAAGCAAAGTATATTAATGTATTCATTATTCCATTGGCATACAAAAATACATATACACAAAAAAAAATAAAAAAAATAAAAAAAAAACAAGGTTTGCAATAAACACAAAAGACATTCACTGCGCGCCTCACAACAAGCGCCAACGCTGCTCATACCACACAAAATACACCGGGGGACAGCCTTGCAATAAGTGCAAAAAGCAGATCAGCGCCGACCTTACAATGACAGCAAAAGCCCTTCTAATAAAAAAAAAAACTGCCTCGCAATGAGCGCCGAAGGCTCAGCGCAAGCCTTGCAATAAACGCCAAAGGTCCTCAGTGTAAAAAATGTTTTACATTAGGTCTCAAACAACATTCCCTGGCTTCCAATTTCATGCCCGTCATATATATATTACACACACATGTACTGTGAAATTCGTCTATTTTCTCATTACTCCATGAGGAGAGGAGGAGCTTCCATATACTTGTTTCTTTTGCTGGTGTCACTAAGATAACATCTTAGATTCAGATCTCTCTTGATTAACTTCTTTTTATGTCAATTTGCAACCACTAACATACTGTTTACTGATTTTTTTTTTAAGCCTTCGCTTTTAATTTTTTGTTTGTGTTTATTCATGTTTTCCCTGGGTTTCTACTATATTTTGCATCTTTATGTTCATAGTACAGGAGGGCTACATCAGCAATATACTGCACAATGTACACTAGGTGAGGCATTAGGGATAATTAATAAAACACTCATATAACTTGAACCGGTTGTTACAGATTGCTGATTGGAATTTGTGTGAGATGGAGAGTTTTACATTAATCATTATACAGTTTAATAATGCCCTCTAGTGGTATTTTCTGTTTTTTCACATCTGATCCACACCATTCGGAGCCTATTATGTTATATTTATTATATTATATATTTAGCTGTATTAGCACTTTAATGTGATTTTGTAGCTGTCCTTTTATATATTAATATGTGCCAGGAAGGAGGGGAATGACGTGGTAACTTTAGAACTGTCATATACAGGTTACTAATGTGAATGAAAGTTGTCATTGAGAGCTTCCGATAATGACATCACCTAATGGTACCTATAAGCACATATAACATTTATGTGTTCAGCGATTAGCAGAGGGCCCCTACCTTTTGGTGTGCATCCGCATCTTTGGTAGGTCTGCAGGTTGCCTTCTGAGCATAAGCCGTGCACACGATGTATGATATGATGACATCACTTGGTTACTTCTTTACCCAAAGCCTTGTTTATGTGGCAATGCTGTAACCCTCATGCATGGGGTGTGTGAATGTGTATTATGGTGACCTCTAGGTGTGAACACAAAGACCTTTGCAGCGCTCATTTTTATGCAAAGAAAACCTTCCTAGTGTTTCAGTACACTAAATTGATTGATGTCTTCATCACTGGCCTATATTTTCTTAAGGGTTCACAGAAAAGATTCAAAATATAATGTAAATCTGTGGTTGGCATCAATATCTATATTAATTGATCTTGCCAAAATTTTTTTTTTTTGTAATTATTGTCTGTCAATCAGTCTTTCCAATACTTCCCTTAAAGGGACGTGGAAGATTTCTGGCTTTCACTAGGAATATAATGTACCTATGTACAAGGACCGCATTGTTTCGTAGTAACCAGTCCATAGCAACATGCTGCTTGAAAGAGGTCACTGATTGGCTAATATGAAACGCTGCACTTCACAGTTTGTGTGTTCATGAGCTGTTTGAGTTAAAGAGGGCAGACCCAAAAAGGTGCGAATTGTATGATATTAGGTAGAAAAAAAAGAGCTTGTAAGCACTTCCTCATAGAAGAAAGCACGTAAAAATAAAGAGATCCATAGGTATATTATATTCCTAGTGAAATCCACAAATCTTCCATATCCCTTTTATAGTCCTGTTTTTTTTTTTTTTTTTTTTTTAAACACATTACAAGAAAAAATACAATACATAGCAATTACACTCAATCCACATAAACATCCAGCAACCTAGTAGGATAATATTTCAGTAGAGATCCGATATTGTACTTTTAGAAATCTATCACTCTTTGTTATGCTTCATATAACGATCCCAATTCAGCCATTTCAACATAATATTTTTAGAAATCATGGTTACATCGTTATTAGGTATTTCTATTTCTAGTCACAATACAATGAACTTCTCTCCATGAAGGGACCCAAACCTGTTTCCAGTTTTTGACCAGTAGCCATTTGGCGACCAGTTCAACCTTTTCGATAAAGGAAGATATGACACAGTATCATCTTAGGGTCAATCAGTAGACAATTGCATACTTCGCTGATCCCAGAAGGCCTTAATAAACCTACACTCCCACCAAATATGGGTGGGGTACCTAAATTATTACATCCCCTCCAACACAGTGCGGATTGATCGACATCAAATCTATTTAATTCTATCTGAACCCAGTACCATCTCTGGACTTAAATTGAAGTTCTCTGTACGAGATGCATTGAGCAGCTTTTTTCACAATGCTAAATCCTCCCCACCATTTATCCTCCGGGCATTCAGTTTTCAGTTCCTTTTGCCATTTATTAATTCTGTCTGTTTTACCTGTATATTAAATATTTCTCAAACTATCTTGGCATAATATATGCAATATGTTATCCTTGATAATCAGTTGTTCGTATTCTGACATTTCTTGCTCATAATTTAATTGATATCCTAAGGTAGTTAGATTTTGATTTATTATATATATGTCTAACCAGGAAAGAGTTTTTAAATGCGGAGCTTTCTGAAACCTTTCTTGCTGTTTTTATCTATGCATTGGAGACTAAACATTTTTAGATACCCCTTGGATTTTTTGCATTTAAGAGTATTTGACGTACTTGGCACTTGAAATGCTGAACATTGTTTTCAACATGTAATCCAGTGCTGGGCATTCATATCAGGTCTACCAACAGACCAGGTTTTCAGTATCTCTCTCCATGAGCACAGGTAGACAATATAGAGCGAGAAATCCTGGACAGTTGTTGGACCTCCTAGGACCAAGTTGCCCAGCAATAAACTAATCACTTGCTACAGTTTCTTGTGCATGTTCAAATCCATAAGTAGTAATTAGCAATGATTAGACACAAAGAACAAGGCGTTAATGGGAGGATCAGAAAGGCTGACAGGAAACTATAGACATCACTTTAGGCTTGCTATAGGAAAATACATGAAATTATACCATATTTGAAATCTGCAGGCCCAGGACCGCATGCCTAGTATTTTTTTTAAAACAAGTTTTGTCTCTGTTAGTTTGCACGTGTGTACATTTCTAGTAGATTTCTCACTGCTGACCCTTTTTTTTTTTTTTTTGTACAGCAAGAAATTATAATTGTAATTGTTAAAGAACCACTGTAGTAAAAAAAAGAAAAGAAAAAAGCACTCAAGCACACAAATCGGCACCCTTAACTCTCAATCGCGCAGATCAGCAGTAATTTTACGGTCGCAAATATAAGCCGCACCTGTAACTCGCAAATGCAAAAATCTGGAAAAAGGTGTGGCTTATATTCAGACTAATATGGTAATTCAGTGTTTAGGGCTATCATTTTGATTTGTTTTACCCCCAGGATTCTTAAAGGACCACTGTATCCATTTTTTATATGTTCTTTTGAATAACAAAACGTGATAATAGTTAAAAATAAGAAAAGAAAAGAAAACACAGCCTTAACGTTCTTCATTTTACATGCAATTATTCTTTACAGCAGGCTTCCATTTTCCTTATTGCTGCTTATAGCTACTCTCTTAACAGGGTGTGTCCTTCTAAACTAATGAGCATTCCATTAGACATAATGAAAGCACTGGCAGTTGTAGATGCTATATTCCCACTGTGTAGACAGGTTTCCCTTTATATTCAATGTCTCTTCCCATCTTAGGAAGTAGATCACTCGAAACTAAAATGGTAGATTCCACAGTTGCAGAAATGCATACAAAAGTAAAACATTAGAGGCAGTATTATTCTTTTTGGTCTTTATTCTAAAAACTTGTTGCCTAGTTCCAAGTGTAGCTCTTCAAAATAGGATATTGTTCATTCATGAGCACAGACCAAGCGCTGCAGAGGTCAGTATATCTTATAGATAACAAAGATATCGGTGACTTTTATCTACAAAATATGTGGCTTTGTGATTGATAAATCATTGTATTTTTATTTTGTCACGACTCAATATAAAAAGCTTTGTATAGTGTTTATCCACTAGATGGAGCTCTCTGACTCCGATTCCAGCGCCACCAAAATGTCTTCAGCATAGCAGTATTATTTGTGGTACCTTCTGGTGTGATATACTGCAGTAACTTGGTGATATTATACTGAGCGCAATGCTCATCTTACATTCTTTCACTTAATAGCTGTGGTCTGGATTCAGCCATAAATTCATGTTTTTAATAAATATTTTTGAGCAAATAATTGGAAGTGCAAATTAAAAGCGAGTTATTGTGATAGACGTAATACTTCTTGTATTAGTGTAATGTGAGGTGCTTGGGATTTAACATTAAAATAAGTATATATGGATTTCTCTGTACAACATATTGTCATATTAACTAAATGCATGGATATGCGGAGGAATATTAGAGAATGGCCCAACATATGGGAAAGGAAAGCTGTGATGCATACCCCCCAATTTCACAATAACTAAAATCGCTTTCTGTATAATGAGCCACACATGAAAATGTCTGGGACACAATGTGTGTATGCAATCAATTTAATGTAAAGTTAGGTGCTTGGTGCCCTACTTTTAAGCTGTTGCTTGGCATCTCTTCATTAGGAAGAATTAATGTTGTTGTACTGGGTGAAAGTGATGCAAGATGATCAATATTTATAGATGCAGCGCTGTAATATAATATATGTCTTATGGCTGCTATAAGGAGACCTGATGCTGTGTACTAGAACATTCACATCCTTAGATCATAACCTTCAATTTTGTTATCTTCCTTGGAAAGAATATAATCTTCTACCCAATAGCATAATGGTGCTTTGTGGCCGGCAGCATACTGTGAGCATCTCATTCACATATCTCCTTTATATATGACTGACCTTCTGTACAGTGCCTTGAGGCTTTTTATATTATAGCATTGACAAATAATGATTATTTTATGTCACTGCTGTTATGGTTCAGAGATTTATATTAAATATATACAGAATGTCATTTTTCCCCTTAGACATTTGATAATCTGTGACATATCCAATACTTATTTTATATCCACAGGCACTGGACATTGTTATAGTACAGTATAGGCTAACACACATGTGCATGTATACACTGTGTATATATGTATATATATGTATATGTATGTATATATATATATATATATATATATATATATATATATATGTATATGTATGTATATATATATATATATATATATATATATATATATACACACACATACACACATATATATATATATATATATATATACATATATATATATATATATATATATATATATATATATATATATATATATATATATATATACATATACATATATATATATATATATATATATATATATATATATATATATATATATATAAAATGTCATTATTCTGGAACCAGGAATACTCCACACATTTTCTCTGACAGTATCCTGCAGTTCACAATGTTTTTTTGCCTGGCATGAGTCTGCTTGTCAAATGAAATTTTGCTATTAAAATATTTTACCTCCCCATCCTTGTTAATACTGCATGGAGGTTTAATACAGGGCTTGACAAATACTGGGAGCCACTGCTCCTACAATTGTACTGCTGGGTCCTAACTTTTTAGGTTATTATACATACACCTCAATTCATAATCCATAACCTGTCTCCTAAAAACAAATATTTGGCTAGTTCCTAACGAACCTGGCTGACTCCTAAGTCTCAAATGTAACCTCTGGTTTAATATATTTTTTTGAATTAAGGGGAAAATGTGGAAATGTATAGTTTTTACAGCTTCTATATTCTTTTTGAAGTAGGGTTTAAATTACTGAGTCTCAGTTATGGAAACATGCAGTTGGTAAAAGAGGGGAAAGTGCTGAATATCGGACGTGTGAATGGTGATATCTGTAAAATAAATGTACCATAGGTATGAAGCAGCTCTTCCTTGTTATCTATGAAGAGTAGTAATATTGTTAAAGCGATGTAGCAGAATATATGGATCCAATATAAAACCGGCATCTTGTTCTCCTGAGAAGGGTACGTCTTCTTGGCGGCCATTTTTAATATAGCTCATATGTGCTGAATGTCAGGACCTCTAAAGGCAAAATCCTTGACCTGTGTGGCATCCACTTTATGGGATCATTGCTTTCTGCAGTTCAGCTGTATATATAGTTGAACCCTTTTTAATATCCACCATCTAACAAACAAATAACAGTTTCTGGTGTCTCATTGAGACTTCTTCTATGGATTTGACTCTCAGGAGAATGCACTACCAGAGGCCACTTTCTGTGTTCTGTAAAAATTCATTTAAAAATGTCTTGAGGCCCAGGTTTATCCGAGTAGAGCGAAAGAAATCACTTCGCCCAGTGATGCTTGTCCATCAGAAATCCTGAGCAGCACAGAAACACAGCACCTCAACAAAAATCATCTTTCCTTTTGAAACTTGTCATCCCGCTCCCTTTTGTATTCAACTACTACCGATTGCCAGAGAAAGCGTAAATCCTTCAACTTGAAAAAAAGTTATTGAAGGCGAGGTAATGGTCCATTTAATGTTAGATCTAAGGCCATATTGAAGGGTAGCTGCAGTTCCCTAGCTGCTTAAAAGGGAATAAAATCTAAGTAACCGCTGGCTATTTTTTATCTTACTGTCAAGCAAGTACCTTTATTCTTATGTTTTTCCCTGCTGCAGACACTTTCCATTTATATTTATGGGAGTATCAGGATGACAGCTCAGTATGATTGAAATTTAGTTACTTGTACAATTTATCTAATATAATGGTGAGTATTACAAGTAGACATTCATCACCGTGGATCAGTAATCTGAATACTGTAAATGAAAGTGCCACTGGGGTCATAACATTATAAGAATTCCTCTGTAGAAGAGCTACACTTGTATATAGCCAACATGTTTTTACAATTTAAATTTGGCTCTTTCATATGAAATTATACAATTTTAGTTTCTAGTGATCTACAGTGTCCTCCTGAGGTAAGAGTAGATGTTAAGTGCAGAAAAAAATCTTCAGGTCTAATGGAAAGCTCATTCGTTAGTTGAGATAGAAGCAGACTTGTAAAGCAAATGGAAACTGGCAGAAAAGAATAATTGAGTATGAAAATAAACAGTGTTTTTTATTTTACTTTCTAAAAATATTTTTTGTGTCGTGAAATTTAGTTATTCAAAAGACCATGTAGAAGAGAATTGTCCACGCTGTTCATTTAAATAAATGGAATTAAAATGATTTGTTATAAACATGCTTACAATATTACTATTGATTTGTCTTTGTGTTGTATATAAATAAACTGCAGATATTTTAAGCAAGACAGCATGCTTTCCAGTAGCATAACTAGTTTTTTTTAATGTAGGTAGTAAACCCTTGTAATGAAAGGTGAATGAGGGCATTGTGATGCCTATAGGTATATAAACCCTCATTAATTCTTAATGGAATGTAAATGGAGAAGTCTAATAGTGTTCTATGTAGGCCTTCGTCTAACAATTAAATGGAAATGTGCTCCCTTGGCATTAAAGGAATACGGAAGGTTTACTGTATTTAATATTAAAATAAATTACCTAAATGTTAGTTTGCATATCTCAGCATCACTAAACATCATAAAATCTCTGTCTTTACTTACTGAAACCTTCCAAATAGCCAATACAGGGGTCTACCCTTCTCATACAAAGTGTTTCTTTAGTACTAGATGTACTAACCAATCACAGATTGTCTTTCCGCCGCATCTCCAAACAAGTACTTCTAGTACCAATAGAAACACTGTATGTATGAGCTATGGGGGAAGACCATTGTTGGGACTATTTGGAAGGTTTTAGTGATTAAAAACAGAACCTTCCATGTCCCTTTATGGACAAAATGTGAAACATATTAACAAATCTTATTGATTATTATAGTAATAGTAAAAACATATTTCTTTTTATTGCTCTTTTTTTTTTTTTTTTTTAAATTGGCATTGCTGAAAATATAAATGTTGAAGTGCATAGTGATAATGTTGTGTATTTCTGTCATTTCAATAGATCAATCACATTTATATATCATTAGCTCCTTCACTTCCTCGGAGACCAACAATGCTCTGATGTAGTTACACATTTCAGCAATGCAGAATTAGTTTACAATCTCTGTGTCCTGGATCAGATGTATTTCTTATGGGATCAATAATAGGCTTGTGATTGGAATTAAAGACAGATAGTTTTCCCTTTCCACACGCCATTTATGGTGGCTTTGTCTGTCCTTCATTAGTCTGCTTATTGTGCTTTGTCCATTATTTATGTGACTGAAAAGGAACACGGATGTAAGCCCACTCATTATCATCAGAGGCTTATCATGCTTAATGCTAATATATATGTATAAGAAATCAGATACATCATTTGTTCCATAAAACCCAAGTAGAAAATATGTACATATTTATAAAAATAACATATATATGCTTCCCCTGTAGAATTACTATGTTTTATGTTTACCACTTTTCTTTTAATAGTAATCCCAAATCATATAACCTTTATCAACATACACCAGGGGTTGTCAACATTTTAATACCTACCACCCACTTTTGATGGTAACATTTCCTTACCGGTGCCACAGTAACACATTTCTGATTAGATAAATCTTATGACCCTAGCTATGTATCACACTATACTTACTAAATAGTGATCCGGTCCTGACCGCTGTCCCGAGGCTCTCTCACCAGCTCTCCAACCAAGCGTGGTGCAGCGGGTCTCTGGCGTGTGACGTCACTTGTCAGCGGCGCCACCTAGCGATTACCCGCCGGCCACCATGAAAGCTTGAATCGCCCACTAGTGCGTGGTAGGGACCAGGTTGGCTGCCACTGATGTACACTGTAATCATAATTTGTAAATTAAGCAGATCCATTATAAAAATATTTTTAGAGTGCCAGGAACTGCTGCATTTTTGCAAAATGGTCCATGCTTTCTAAAGGTTGCATAGTTCTCTATCACTGTACAGTAAATATGTAGAAAAACATGGAATATCAGATATGTTAAGTTTGTCAAGAAAATCCTATTTATACTTCAGTTTAATTTGTAGCAGATTTATTTATTATTTTACTTTATTCCATTTTCTGTTGGAGGTGTGTGTGTTGGGGAAGGCATTGTACGTACATTTTTCTTCCTAAACCATATTTAAGGGACATACAACATGTAATTGTCCTCTCCTGCTTTCAGGGATGTTTTTAAGAATTTTCTAAAGATCCCCAGTTCAGTGTATTGGCTCTGCTACAGCTTATTTGCTATAGCAATGTCATTTTAACCTTTAGCTTGTGAGAAACTTCCATCTTGATATGCACATACTTATTCTTAGTGCAAATTAATTTACTTTCATAAGTAACATACCCTAGTTCATCATATTCACATCACACTATAGAAAACCAACTGCATTTTAGGGAAAATAAATTCTGTATTTACACTGATAATAAATTCCTGGTCTCAGATGGTCATCAGTCATAAGAATCACTGCACTCTTCTACCACTTTGATCACCCAGATAGAAAGCCCGACAGATTGGATATTCAGTGGTATTTCTAGATTGGTATGCTTAGGCTGAAATTGAAGAAATTTAGCTGAATAAGTGTTACATGGATGAAAGATTCCCTTGATTGCAGTACTTCTTCATATGCACCTCTGTTTCCTCTTGGCTGAGCATCTGCAAATATTAGGATTATCTGATTCTGACAAAGCCACCAACTTTCCAGTCTAATGTAACTTGGACACATATGCTATGATTATCATCAGATGGAACCGCAGACCTCTACATGGATTGCAATATTATGCAGCTTGTGCCAATCCATAACCTTATCCGCTGGTGGGACAAGAACGTATGCACCCTACAGCTTCTCTGTGAAATATATTGTGGCAAATTATCTGGCCTTTATTTTTGGCTTAATTTTAAATTTGAAAGCCATTTCATTTTTAACTTAAGCTGTGTTTTTAATTTGTGAATGAAGTCAGGATCCAAAGGAAGTTTGAAACCTGTCCCATGTATGTACATGTTGTAGCTAGAACATATTTTGAAACTTGAATGTTAGTTCTTGTGTATATTTGTAATACTTATTTTAAAAAAATGCATTGGTTCCAAGTCATCACATTATATGATAACCTATTCAGAATATTTTATGACCTATTTATTTACATATTAATATTGTATAGAATCATTTCTACCTTGCATAAACTGTTTTGGGTGAAATGTAACTTTTCTGATATTCTTAAAATCAGTGACTTGATTTTTCCCACTATGTGGTAGATGACTGGATTATGAATGCATCCGTGTATAAAAAAAAATGTTTTACATGAAAAATACCAATATAAACCTTAACAATCTCATCCTGATGTGTGCCAAATCTCTGAGTTTGCAAGCAGTTCTTTTTCAGAATTAACACCCCTTGAAATTTCTGGTAAAATTAACATAAAATTCATAATTTGTTTTGTCCAAACACAGGCAGCTAATAAATTTGTATCAATCTGTAAAGACAGTTTGTGCACCAAAAGTATCATGGGACGTGTAGTCCTTTTTTTTTTACCCGGCAACAGAAAGTAAGGAGGCGTCAGACACTGATCTGTAGATCTCTGCATTGAGCTGTTGCTGGCTTGAAGGTTAGTAAAGAGTTAACATCTTTACCCAAATGCAGCATTTCTATTGGTAGGTACACTGTACCTATGTAAGCAGCTCTGGGGGAGTGGAAAACATGTTTTATTTTGAAGTAAAATATGTCTGTGTGTGTATAGAATGGATCAATGTAATGTGTGTTATAAGCAGCATGTGTTAGATTGGAAAAGGGGAAAACAGGGAAACTTAGATATACCTTTAAATCTGAACCCGCAATCAGATCTGTGTGTTTTGGTGATTAAAGATACCCTGTCACCCCAAAATAGACCTGTTGTTTTTTACGTTGTTATTATAGAACATGGGAAACTAGCTGTTCATTGTACAAGTCATTTACTTCTAAAGTGCATCAATCATGAGCCAATAAGGATTATTTCTGCTGTATCCTTATGCAAATAGTTGGCTCCCTCCTTTTCTACTTTTATAGATCCACCCTTGGTGCCCTAATACATTTTGTGGGATTTCAGTATTCTCTATATGCAGATGACACCCAAATCTACCTCTCAGCACCAGATCTACCCCCCTCTCTTCTAGCTCAAGTTGCCAACTGCTTCTCTCGCATATCCTCTAGGATGTGTGCCTGTCCACTCAAACTTAACATGTCAAAGACTGAGCTCCTAATCTTCCCACCCTCTAATACAGCTTCCACTCCTCAAACATCTCTCGCTGTTGACAACACCATCATCACTCCCACCTCCCAGGCCCGTTGTCTTGGGTTTCTATTGGATCCTGCCCTCTTACATTCCTCACATACAATTAATCACTAAATCTTGTCATTTTCACCTAAAACATCTATACAAAAATGTCACAATCTTACACACGACATAAATTCAAATTCACTCTCTCATCATATCTCGCCTCAACTAGTGCAACTTTCACCTTGCTAGCCTCTCGACTTAATCCATAATTAATGCCTTTGCTAGACATATATACCATACCCAACGCTTAGTGTCTGCAGTACTTATCTGTTAATCACACCACTGGCTTCCCTTAGCCTCCAGAATAATTCACCATCTTACATCTCTGTGCTCTTCTCAGAGTACTCTCCATCCCTTCGTTCCGCTAATAACGTTCTTCTGTCTACCTCTCCTATCACCTCCTCTCATTCCTGCCTTCATGACTTCTCTTGTGTTGCCCCTATTCTTTGGTACTCCTTGTCTCGCTCCACTAGACTATGCTCCAGCCTCAAATCCTTCAAAACCTCACTCATCTGTTTATAGAAGTGTATCACTTCCAGCCTTAATATGCACAACTCCTCTATCTCCTCTCTACCACACCCAAACCCTTTAGATTATGTTTGTGAGTTTTCAATCTTGTTGGCGCTTTAGACAAAGCACTATGTACATCTGATTTTAAGCTTAAAAACAGGGCCTTCCAATTTGCTAAAACGGTTTTGTTTTGTACTTAACCCTTGTGCAGCTCTATGGGATTTGTTGGCGCGTCACAAATAAAGGATAATAATAAAAAAATAAATGTATTGGCATACAACAAATGTTCCCTAAGTACTATTTATGTGACATCAAATGTATGGTAGGAGTTCAGACAAATAGGTAATTTCCCAATTTAATAGACCTGTTGTCAACATTACAATTTGTCTTAAGGTGGAAGGTTATTTCATCTTAAATCTGCAGTAGTGTCATATTGTAAAGTCCAAGTTCTCACTTCTGAAGTGCATTATCAGCTTTTATACACCGGACATGCCTGTAAAGCTCACTTAACTCCCTTTTGGCACCCTCCTCCACACCATTAAACCTTGTTAAAACATCACTTTGGATCTCTCTTGACTAATCAGAGCTTCTATTGGTAGCTGATGGAATGAAGGAGAATTAGTGATATCAGATGCAGTATTTCGTTGAGCTTAATCCATGTATTTTTAATGTCCATTGCCTCTGCTTATATATTCAACACAGCAGTCATTTAAAGACTCCTTTTACTCATTGAACTTGAATATGTGATGCACCTATTCCTTTAGTTGTCAACTTGGCTCCATTTAAAGACAATTCTAATAGTATTATTAAATAATTTAGCAGTGATTAAGTTATTTAACAATTTGTGTTTGCCCTTTAGGCACCATGATGTACTCAGCTAGAAAAAGTAACTAAAAAAATGGTTGCTCTGCATGTCCTGATGAAATATATGTTTCTTTACACTTTCAATTTTGTTTAATATAGGTAAACATTACAATCTATTGATAAAGTCAACTTTAATGGAAAAATAAATATTTTCCTTTAATTGTTTACCAAAAAAGTTTTTTTTTTTTATGGTCTAGACCAGAGTTATTCGACTTCAGCCCTTTATCTGTGCAAACGAAAGATTTAAAGATTTAAAAATAAAGGCTGTTAAAATGAAAGTACATGCATGTACATAATGTGTAAACTGTTAATGCTAGTAGTTATTATTTCAAGCTCTTATCTTTATAGATTTCTGCTGGTCATGCTGTGCCTTTTGCATAATATGGGCGTGCAGCTTTACCAGACATTCTGGTGTCTCACTGGTGTGGATCATACCTCAGATCTATACCAGTTCGACACCTGAACATACAGCAGGAAGTCTGCTACTTCTGCCCCCTCCACATTATGCAAAAGAGGTGGAGGTAAGGGTCACAGGCAATCTGCAGAAACTTTGAAGATCTGTCTTTTTGTTCTTGAGCAGAGGTGAGTTGATCCAAGGAGAGTCTTAAATGACCTCTTCAGTATGCTCTCTTGAAAAATCTGTCCTGATAAGGGGTATAAAAAAAAAAAGTTTTAATATTTTGTCCCCCTTTGTTTGTGTATACTTAAGGACAGTGATATTGCGTTTTTTGTGCACCAAATCTCGTTTGCCCATTTAAATCCCGGATTGGCGCTCTCCGATACGCCGTAGCACTGTGTGAGCGCCAAGGCCATAGAATTCCCCGCTCGTGCATTCGCTTTGGTCTGTGAGATGTTGCCATTTCCCATAATATACCGTATTTTTCACCATATAATACACACTTTTTCCCCCCTCAAAAGTAAGGGGAAATGTCTGTGCGTCTTATGGAGCGAATGTGTGTGCCCTGGACCGGAGTGCAGGGGCGGGAAGCATACTGAGATTGTGGAGCCCCCTACTGAACCTCTCTCTGCCCCTCTGGATCCTCTGCCCCTCTGGATCCTCTGCCCCTCTGGATCCTCTGCCCCTCTGGATCCTCCCCTTCGACCCCTCTGATCCTTCCCTTGGCCCCCTTTAGATCCCCACTACTGATCGCCCCCCATTGGCGCTTCCTACGGCACCAGCAGCATGCCTCTGAACTGCATTTCGTCTGCCGGCGCATCTTAGTGACGTCACACACGCGACGCAAGGGAAGGCTGCAGTACAGGTGGAGTGCTGGCAGTAAGCAATGGGGTGAGATCAAGATGGGCCAAGGGATGATCATGGATGGGCAAAGGGGAGGATCAAGAGAGGAAAGGGGAGGATCAAGAGAGGAAAGGGGAGGATCAAGAGAGGAAAGGGGAGGATCAAGAGAGGAAAGGGGAGGATCAAGAGAGGAAAGGGGAGGGTCAAGAGGGTCAGGGAGGGTCAAGAGCTCCTGGAGGCTCCAAAATGCTCCAAATGTGTGTGTGGTGTGTATGTGTGTGTGTATATATGTATGTATGTGTATATATATGTATATGTATATATATATATATATATATATATATATATATATATATATATATATATATATATATATATATATATATTTGTGTGTGGTGTGTATTTGTGTTTGATTCAGAATACTTTTTTCTTGTTTTCCTCCTCTAAAAACTAGGTGCGTCTTATATGGCGAAAAATATTGTACTTTCTTAACAATACAGAGTCCTTGTAAAGTTGCAGATAAAATGCATGTATATCACTGACTTCTTTGTTTGTTTTATTTATGCAAAATACCCTTAGGGTTTAGTCTCCCTAAGAGGTATAGGGGACTCCAGACGTGGACCCCTTGCTCACTGTGCCTTAGGGAGTTCAGCTGCACCTCACTGACGAGGCCCAATGAAGGCCGAAACGCATCTGGAGTTTGCTGTTTCTCCCGTTCAGGGTAGAATTGCCTGGTATTTCGGGTCTGGGTTACTCTAGTCAGTGGGACCAGACTGATATACTACAGGATATTTCTCCCTGTGAAGGGCACAAGTGAGCTAAAAGAGGTTGCTCTCAGTGGGTTATCATGGCCATAGAACTAACCTATTAAGTTCTCTGAGGAGCAGCTCTGACTTCTTTGTTATGTATATCACTGTATAAAGTTAAAACCGAAACCGATATTTATTTTTATTTCTTCAAATGTTATTTTAGTATATATTCTTAGATAGTTCTCTGTCAAAATGAATAATTCGTGTTTTCCTGCTACTAGCTGTATTTGCTATATTTGTTCTGTAGTGTATGCCAAGTACATTAACATTTATTGGAGATAAATACAGGAGAGAAATCCCACGTGGTCAAGCAAATTAAATACTTCTAAGGATTCATTAACCGCTTTAATTACCAGTGAACAGTTTTGCATTTATTTACTTGCAATACTCTATTTGTACACAGCACATCAGCAATGTTCATTCTCTCTGTAACAAGACCTTTCCCCATAAAACTATTTTTAAAACTCAGTCTCCATATGTGTTGTTGCGGTTTTTGGTGCTAGGATGATTATTAGTACAAAACATACATTATACTTATGACAGTGTAAACTATAACATACTATTACCAAATTAGTTTAAATGTCTAAAAAGTATTGTAATCGTATTTGTGAGTTTGTCGGTAACGCTATGTTAAAAGTTACGGGCTTACGCATGTGCAATGAGCTCCGAAGGCCTCATTGCAGGCACGCCATGAGTGCTGAAGGCTCGTCTTGACAATTCCAGTGCTTTTGGATTTGGACATTGGAAGCATGTTGTAGTACTGGGGAGTGGTTAAACAGGATAAATATTTAGGTTTTGTGGTTCCATTGATCTGCAAGTTATTTGACTGTTTTTGTGACCTTGTGTGTGCCCTTCATGTTGCAGCATGCATCTTGGCCTTTTATTATTTGATGGCCCCCATAGTTCTGCAATGGGTTCCCTGGTAGTCCAGTGGTTAGGATTCTTTACTTTCACTGCTGCAACCTGGGTTTAATTCTAGTCAGAGAACGAAGAGGTCACACCACCTTTGAAGCCATGCAGGGCCGGCCTGGTCTGTATAATGGATGGGAGACCACCTAGGAATACCAGGAGCTATATGCTGTGGCCCACTGGAGTAGGAAATGACAACCCACTGTAGTATCTCTGCCATGAAAGCAAGTGGATCAGCATGACCATAGACTTAAAGATGGGCTTGGTGTGTTTTGGTCCATGAGGTCACAGAGAGTTGGGCATGACTGAACAACAAAACAAGAACAATCCTGCTGCTGTTGGTGACAGTGCAACATTTCCTGCTGTGGACTCCTAACAGTCTTTCTGTTTTATTCACTGGAGCATTCAGCTTATTTCTGCAAAGCTTCCTTTTCTAATTACACTTCTATTTTTAGATCTATTTCTTCATAATAACAATCCCAGAATTCCTTTATTTTTGTGCAGTAACTCCCCAGGCAGAGATTTTCTGCTAGTCCTTTCCCCCGATATTACTTTCAGTCAGATAAAGATGTAAATTATTTATTAGGAAGCATAATGCAATTTGTAAATAATGATTGAATAAAATATGAGCAAAGCAATTCACATTACTTAGAATAATGATTTTTTTTTTGTGGGTGGGAGAAATGCTGTATCCAAAAAAGGATCCTTCTAAAAACCTCAAAGTAACTGTGTGTGTCTCATCTAGAGAGAAACTTGTGAGGCGGTGGATTTTAGTTTACACTGCTATTTTTTCCATGTTTTGCATCACTGTAAGCTACAAGTCTGCATGGTTCCCATAAGAAATCCTGCAAGTAAAATGTTTGTCTACGCCCTAAAGTAGCTATTACATGTTACCTGTATCAAACCCTTATGTATAAACTGTTATAAGTGATCATTACGTGCGACCGGCTCTACCCGTTGTTTCAGTGTCATTACATGGCTCCTGTAAGAGCTTACAAATAATGCTAAGTCTTCTTGGAAGGCTGTGCGTCTGCTTGTAGTGAGACAAATGCATATAGAACCTTATATAAAAGATACCAGTACTGGAAAATGTGTTTATGGGTCTTCTAATAATGTAGCGTGCAAGGGCAATGGGACGATTATGTAGTAGGGGGGTATGTGTGGTGCAAATGTAGTATGTGGTCTGTAAGGTGGGTGGGTGTGTTGTATGTATTAATGCTTCAGAAATCCCTGGAGCCACCTGAAATGTTACTATCAGTATTAAAGAGAAGGTTGTATCGCTTAGTGAATTAAGTTGCTCAGCATTACCTGTGAGTGTTTGGCTTTCACTAGTGTTTCTGACACCATTTAAAGGCACACAATTCAGGTTTTTAGAAGGTGACCATAAATGCCAGTGCCTACATTTGTCTTGTATCCTACAGTAGGAGAAAAATATTTTTTTTATCTTGTTTGTGTATTTTGAAAATAGGACATAAACTTGTATCAGTGTGCATACTATATTGTTCGTGACGCACGGACATCCCTGGGTAGAATACTTGTCAACAGTCACCTTATCCATGTTTTAACTTATTGGATCTAAAAGCTCTTACTAAATAACAACTACCCAGGAATCTTATGCTCTGACCATCTTTATATTTTCTCTCGTTATAATCCTAGATTAAAATGCAGTTTTAGAAGCAAGTTTTCACCAAGATATATTTCTCAGCCCAAACAAGGCAGTGGTTGCCCATATTAAAGGATAATTGTGTATACAACTTACCAAGGTAAAGACTAGGATTTCTTCATTACGATCAGACTTGCACAGTTTTGGATACAATTATTTTGGTATTCTTTCTTTTTTTTTTTTTTTTTCAGCCAAACAAGTATTGGCAGTCTGCAGACAATGAGACTCTACAATTTAATCAGCTTCATCAATTATCAAGATAAAAATAATACATTTTATAGCATAAACTCTTAGCTTCTCATATCGCATGTGGAGTTTGAGAACTGTCTCCCAAGTATGTTTTCTATATGTCTCCAGTGATCACTTGTTGTAGTTATACACAACACCCTTTATTTGGGCATTAATCATTATTTTATAATTTTCTATAAACATGACAACGTAATAACCTAATGATAGGATGAGTGTAGATTTGACGTTTCTTTTCAGATTGCCCTTTGAATCCTTTACACATCCATCATCTCTTTCTGGAGCCATGTATAAACACTAGCATGCTCCTTGCTGCTTTCAACATTCACTGCAAGTATCTAAAAGAGACTTTTAATTGGTTCCAACCTACAAATATTGCTGCAGTTGCAGATTAATGAAGCCGAGTGCTGATTGATGTGACGCATTCTGATTGATGACAGAATCATTTCTACTTCTAATCTTGTGGCAGTACATACAAGATGCAACTTCAGTGGAGCCGAAAGCTGATTTATTTTCACAGCCTTTAATTGGCTTGAAGGATTGCATTGTCCAATTCTGTCATTATTTACAGATTTCAAAACAGTTTGCTTAGAGAAAAGCCGAACAAAAGCAATGATGTGCTGAACATGTAAATGTTTCTAATATAACTGCGTTTGGAATTTACATATCAATCATATATCATTTAAGTTATCGCTTTCATGCTTGCGTATCTCCGTCTTCAACAACTACTAGCAGACTTTACCTGTAAATAAATGGTAAAGGACCACTGTGGTCTATTAAAAAGTATGCAGTTTAAAATAAATATGTTAACATGCTTTCTTACTTTTGAAAGAGCTGTTTCTCTTAACCAACCTGTGTCGATCCGGGCCTTGGTCAGCTTAGCCTGGGTACTGGACTGAAAAAACTCTAAAAACTCTTGATTTGGGTTCAGACTGAGTATGCTATGTAAAGGGGGTGGGATTCTGAGAACACATGTAGTAATTGGCCTGCTACTGAGATGCCCATGGATTGAACCAGTGGGACAGCTGCTAAGAGGTTTAATACTTTTACCTTTAAAAGGTAAGAAAATGCATTAACTTTTATTTATTTTAAGCCGTGTATTATTTTTAATAGTCTCTGACCAACAAACTAACATATGAGCTTTACTTTTAAAGGTACATAGAAGTTTCCTGGATTATGAATGCGTCTGATAGAGGAGAATCAGTAGTGTATGCAAACATTTTTTTGCTGGTAAAAATCCCAAAATAGATATTATTACACTTGCCCTAAAGTTTGCAAAGTGTCTTTAGTTTTCTGGCAGTTGATCTTGAGAAGGAATATATCATTTTGTCACCTTTGCCACTCGTATTCTTATAGCATGAAACACATTTATAGTACAGTGAAATCTCTATATTCGTTAGCCCCTGTATTCGTCAGATCCAATATTCAATGCTCCAATATTAGTCATGGTAATCCAATATATAAACTCATTCAATGATCATGTGTGTCACGCCCGGCAAGTTTGGGGCACTACACTCACCCAAAGTCAGTCTCTCTCTCTCTCTCTCTCTCTCTCTCTCTTTCTCTTTCTCTTTCTCTTTCTCTTTCTCTTTCTCTTTCTCTTTCTCTTTCTCTTTCTCTTTCTCTTTCTCTTTCTCTTTCTCTTTCTCTTTCTCTCTCTTTCTCAGCAGACACTTCAGATGACAGCATCATTTTTGAAGAGACAGGCACCATCAAACCCCTTTTCTTAGGATCTAAGAATCAAACACCATGTACCTTTGATTAGTACAAGCAGACTCTGGCACCACCTTTGTTTAGTGTGTCCAAAATCAGACTGGAACTTCTTTATTGTTACAGATATATGTAAAAAAAACAGAAAGATGACACAAAAGACTTCCCCCCAGTTCTAGCCCATCCTCCTGGGGAAATAGCTTGCTACCCCCCCTTACCCACATGATTTCCCGATGTATAAAGGCGTCTGGCTTTCTTTTCATTACACATTTTATCTCCCATAAAACTAGCTCCCCCCTTCATGACTAAAGCCAGAACCTTCACACGTGGCTGATCGTAGGGCCATATAAATTATTTAAAATCTTTAACCCTTTGTCACATAAGTGACTGCATTAACCTTATTATTTAAGCATAGCCCACTATCCTATTTCTAACACAGATACAGTATTCCAATGTTAATCAATGACAGCACCACATGCACCAACCACATCCATGATACAACTACATGTATGCACCACACCCATGATACAACTGCCAAGCAAGTCGCCAGCACCCTCCAACCACACATATAACAACCGATTAACCCCAAACAGTCCAGTGGGCCCTTCTGTTCATAACAATGTGATTTTAATTTTGTCCGATTCAGTATTCTCCTGTCCCTCAGGAACTTATTAATGACAAATATAGATATTCCTCTCTATTTTAAAACTAGCTCCCTTGTCTCATTTGGTATGTTAGGCTTTTTAATGGCAACCGTGATAATAGTTTCACTTTCAAGAGCGGCTTCTTTGTGTCCTTCTGTTTGTGTGATGTCACTTGATCATTTACCCTGCCATATTCTACACTTTGCATGTTATATTTAATGTTGAACCTCTGTCCTCTTGTCAGTTGTACTACATACATAAAATGAATTGGTTTTGATCCACATGCTTTACAAGGATAAAAACATGGAAAGAAGGATCCTTAATTGTTCTTTTTGGGTTGTTTTACATAGACAAAAGCTATAATCTCTTTAAAGGACATTGTTGGTAAGAAAGAAATAGTCTCAGTGTAATCACTGTTTGTTGTAGCTATAATTATTTTTCTTTTTTGTCATGCCATTTGCTTAAGTCCTTGGGTGTAATGTAGGTGGTGGCATTTTGGCAAAAAAACTATCTACCCCATCTGCAAACTAAGATGGACTCCTTGGTTAATGAAGTAACAGACACAAGTAAGAAGGTCATACATATGACATTCTGATTTCTATAACATGTTTTCTTTTACCATTGTATAGTGTTTCTATCTGATTTGTAAGACCTTGCTTATTGATCTGCTGGTTGACTGTAAGGGTTCACAACCTTCAGCCCACAAAGAGCACTTTGTTATTAGAAATGTACTTCTGTTGTCCTTTGTCTAGAATTGTAAGTTACAACTTGTACTTGCTATTTACACTAACATGCCTGTGTATCTGATATCTTGATTCTTGCTTCTAATTTTGTAAGCATTCAATGTTTCCACAATATAGAATAAAATGGAAAACATTAATTCTATTGTAGGTGCACCATTTTTTTATAATACTGCTTCAGTCACTGTATACTTCATTCAAACGTCTTACCTGCAATCTGTCACATCACAGAATGCTACTCAATAGTATAGAAATGATAGTGCCTTGCAAAAGTATTAACCCTTTTGACGTTTTAACCATTGTATTACATTACAGCCTTAAGTTCAATGTTTTGTTTAATCTGAATTTTATGTGATGGATCAGAACATAATAGTCTTCAGCAGGTGAAGTGAAATTAGAAAAAAAAAAAAAAAAAAAAAAAAATATATATATATATATATATATATATATATATATATATATATATATATATATATATATATATATACATAAAACTATTTAATAGAAAACAGAAAATTGGCATGTGCATATGTATTCACCCCCTTGTTATGATGCCCATAAAAAGCTCTGGTGCAACCAATTACCTTCAGAAGTCACATAATTAGTGAAATGATGTCCACCTGTGTGCAATCTAAGTGTCACATGATCTGTCATTACACATACACACCTTTTTTGAAAGGCCCCAGAGGCTGCAACACCTAAGCAAGAGGCACCACTAACCAAACACTGCCATGAAAACCAAGGCACTCTACAAACAAGTAAGGGACAGTGTTGTTGAGAAGTACAAGTCAGGTTAGGTTATAAAAAATATCCAAATCTTTGATGATCCCCAGGAGCACCATCAAATCTATTATAACCAAATGGAAAGAACATGGCACAACAGCAAACCTGCCAAGAGACGGGCGCCCACCAAAACTCATGGACCGGGCAAGGAGGGCATTAATCAGAGAGGTAGCACAGAGACTCAAGGTAACCCCGGAGGAGCTGCAGAGTTCCACAGCAGAGACTGGAGTATTTGTACATAAGATGACAATAAGCCGTACACTCCATAGAGTTGGTCTTTATGGCAGAATGGCCAGAAGAAAGCAATTACTTTCAGCAAAAATCAAAATGGCGTATTTTTGAGTTTACGAAAAGGCATGTGGGAGACTCCCAAAATGTATGGGGGAAGGTGCTCTGGTTTGATGAGACTAAAATGTAACTTTCCGTCCATCAAAGAAAACGTTATGTCAGGCGCACACCCTACACATCAAATCACCCAAAGAACACCAGCAGCCAGACTGGGAAACTGGTCCAAGTTGAGGGAAAGATGGATGGTGCTAAATACAGGGATATTCTTGAGTAAACCTGTACCACTCTGTGTGTGATTTGAGGCTAGGACGGAGGTTCACCTTCCAGCAGGACAATGACCCCAAACACACCGCTAAAGCAACACTTGAGTGATTTAAGGGGAAACATGTAAATGTGTTGGAATGGCCTAGTCAAAGCTCAGACCTCAATCCAATAGAAAATCTGTGGTCAGACTTAAAGATTGCTGTTCACAAGCGCAAACCATCCAACTTGAAGGAGCTGGAGCAATTTTGCAAGGAGGAATTGGCACAAATCCCAGTGGTAAGATGTGGCAAGCTCATAGAGACTTATCCAAAGCGACTTGGAGCTGTGATTGCTGCAAAAGGTGGCTCTACAAAGTATTGACTTAGGGGGGGGGGGTATGTGGATAGTTATGCACATTGACTTTTTCTGTTATTTTGTCCTATTTGTTGTTTGCTTCACAATAAAAAAAAAAAAAAAAAAACTTGAAAGTTGTGGGCATGTGCTGTAAATTAAATGATGCAAATCCTCAAACAACCCATGTTAATTCTAGGTTGTGAGGCAACAAAACACGAAAAATGCCAATGGGGTGAATACTTTTTGCAAGGCACTGTACATTCAAGTGAGAAAATAAGGACATGAATTGCATGCCACCACTCTCTAGATCAGAGTTGTACTACTGAACTCCTCAAGAAGTAAGAACTCTTTTTGAATAGATGTGAGTTAATCTGTGTTTTCTGTATTTTTGCCTACCTTTGCTCACAAAACAATTTATTGAAATGATGTACTCGCGGTGGCCCTCAAGTATTGTAGTTGAATGTGTCTGTTTTAGAACAACCTTAAATATTCTCCAATAACAGTAATCGATTAAGCCAACCAAAGATTTGGTATTATTTGTTGTTATAATGAAAGGGCTCTATATAAGCACGTAGCAATTTTTTTTTACAGAAGTTTTTATTTACTTTACTCCTATCCAAAAGCAAGGTCTTCACTAACTAAAAACTTTTGTAAGAAATATGCTGTGTGCTTATATAGAGCCCTTTTTAATTGGCCAAATCACAATTTAATAAGGCTGTTTATCTTTACACAGTACTATTAAATTGGGCACATAATTTGAGGTCATAATATTTCTATGTGAACATACTTCATCCTTCTAAAAAAGAAACATCTTCTGCCTATTTGTAAGGTTTTGTAGTTAGATCAGCAAGTGGAAGATTGTAAAATAATATCTGAGGTAGAAGAGCTTAGGATCTATTAAATCCATTCTGTACATGGTACTGGGGTTCACTGGATGAGTGCACTCTGTTTAGAGTAAAGGATCTGAGTGTTGGTGAATGTGCTAAAGTGTCATTGCATTTTCCCAAGACTGTCTCTCTTTTTATTTTTATTTTCTCTTGCTTATTTGTTTGCATTTAGTCATTTCATTTTTGCTCATTAAAATTACTGCTCTTTTGAGCAAAAGATGGATGGATACCTATTAAAATTCCATATATTTATTTGTTTGTTAAAAAAAACCTATAGAATAGATTTATTTCTCTATTTTACGGACCTAGTACTGATAATGGGCAAAACCATTTTAATGAAAACAAAAATATAAATATTTAAATGTTACCTATTTATAAAATTGCATGCGGTTCTACTGTTGCCTTCTACTACCTCCCAGTACGTGGGAACCATGTATTGGCTCACTGTCAATTAATTGACTGATTATCTACCCTTCAGGAAGAAACTGTGAAGGTTAGATAGGTACACGACAATATATAATTGGTGGAAAATTATTGACTGTTTTATGTTTTTAAAACTGTAAGTATAAGAATCTATCAACCAAATAAATCCTAAATTGAAAATAATAATCCAAACATGTTGGAGCGATCCAAGAAGCACAGACTATAGATACTTATGCACAATGAATATGTAAACAAGTTGTACATCTGGTGTATACCAAAGATTGTCTTTTGGCCATTTGCAGTTTGCAGTTTCTTTTTGGTTATCCCCATGTGAGGAGATTGCACAGCGTTTATTTGCTGTTGTCTACTTAAAGGGATATGCAAGTGAGATGGATTATGAATGCATCTGATAGAGAATAATTAGTAGTGTATGAAAAAAAAATGCATGAAAAATCCCAAAATTAATTAGCTTACCTTGAAGCTAGCAAAATTTCCTATGTATTTTGGCATTTTATCGTGTACGCCCCTAGAAAATCCCACCTGAATTAGCATAACATTCAAATTCAGAATCAGGCTAATACAGTGTATCATTCTTCACCTCAGTGGCTTCTGGCATGTGCTCAGTACAAGAACTGCAACAGTAACATCCTGTGCGCTATACCAGAAAGGTCAAAATATGTATCTTGCTGTATTTCCTGTGTGTATCTGGCTTGTATAGGCATCCTGTGGGTGTGAACAGCTGGATTTTACTTTAGTGCAAATAACTTTTGTAAGTAAACTTTTCTATATAACACATGTTTTCATACACTATTAATTCTCCTCTATCAGCTGCATTCATAATCCAGCTCACTTTCATATCCCTTTAATTAAGTAACTGAGTATGCATTATACGCATTCACTCTTTCCCATTATTAAGCAGGATTACACAGTGACTAGGCCTTTATATACCAATTTAACACTAGGTGCTCACCCTGGCTCCAGGTTTTTAATGTATACCAATTTAGAAGTGATTTTACCTTTTTCTCAACCAAAACAAATATGCCTTTTAAAGGGAAGTATTAAACACTATAACACCAGTGCCATGTCCGTTTATAACGTTCATTTTCAATTATTTATGGACAGTGCTTTCTGCTTTGTCAATGTAGTTCAAAGAATACCTGAGATAAAAGGCATTTTTGTCTGAATGTTTTAGATTTCTTTTTTTTTTTTGTACATGCCTTATTTTGACGAGGTCAAAGTTGATGCTGGACTGCCTTAATCAACCAAGTGCATATATAATCCATGGACCACCCAAACAGTAGACCTACTATAACATGTATTTGAAGGTCATATATTTTAGGATATTGTTAATAGGACAAAGCTGAGGTTCTGCATATGGTATAATGTTAAACTATAATTTAAAATATTTTTATCAATTGCATTTTCATTATAAAGTGCATTTTCCTATATTAAATATGTGTATGTGTCAGTCTTTCTGATCCACCCAGCAAGCTTGTGCAGTTATCGAATTGTAAAGGCTGATGGCTGATATTATGACTCTCTTGGCTCTGTATTCTTGTTTTCCAGTTTCAATGTTTTTAGTAGTCATGGGTCAGGGCATATACAGACCTCAGAGAATAATTAGTCCAATAGGGAAATGGAGATAATGTACTCCCTTAAAGGCTAAGCCACTTATATTTTATGTCAGTTAGAATAAAAATGAAACTTTCTTTGTGAGATTTGTCCGCTCGTAAATGCAAATATTATTTTTGTATGTTATTTAATGAACATTAGGTTAAGTGTTCTTTCAATAGCTTCACAATGCTTCATCGTCTCTTGTCATGAGAAATCCTATTACCTGCAGAGAAGCACCATAATTATATGCATATTTGTTGATTCAGGCTTTGTGTCATAAATATGCTTTGGAAAATAACCCCATATATTGTTCCTTTCAGAACATTTTCTGCTAGTCACCATAATATGTATATTTCAAGCAGTAAATTGTGCTCTGCAAGTGAAATAAACTCAGAAAATGGGCACCTTGAATAACGGTAACGTGGTTGGCAGAGAAAAGATAATTATTGAGTTTAAATCAAACTGCAAATATTTCACTAAACATAACTTCTAAATACATTTAAATTAGCCATTATCATAACGCTAGTGATGTACAGATGGTTTAGCGTGTGTAAAATTGTCTGAGCAGTACAGTGCTGGGAAGGAGATCAGTTATATAAAATATGTGATTGAAGAGATAAGAGACTAGATAGTTATAAATGAATCATTTAGACATTTACATATAGAAGAACGGGCCAATCCAGATTGATAGGATGATCTTATCCATATAATGGGTATTATAATACATATTTATGGAATGGGCTATATTAAAATTCTAATGTTATGGGCTGTGTGCTTTGTTGTTTGGTATGTGAAAGGAAATTATTGCATTTGTCCATAAAATAATATATCTGCTTATAAAAAAAAATTGAGAGACTGAGGATATAGATTTACTTTTTCCAGTCAAGTTCTAGATATTGCTATGAATTGAATCCGCCTGCCAAAAAAAGTCCTATAAAGAAATAGCAATTATTACAATCCCTGACTGCCCCTAGAGTGGGTGCAGCGTGAATGACCACTGCTGGTATATACTTAGGGCCTCATTCTATTATCGGCCGTAAATCGTCCGTAAGGCTGCGATTCCTTGCGGGGGTTCAGTTAACTCGCGATTCTATTATACGGCCCCGCAAGGATCTCATCTTACGGCCGGCCGCATATCTTGGAACCGGCCGTAATCTCAGAAATATAAAAACTCAAAAATAAATTCAAGCCTGCACTGTACAGCTCTGTAAATGCTAGGGATCATATTGGGGGACATGAGGATTAAAAGGAACCCACTCTCAAGGTTGCACATCAGCCCAAACCCGAGTTCAAATTAACTGTTTATTTTCCGGCTGCGGCGTGGGCGGGTCTGAGGTGCTCCAAGCACTCTGGACTTTTTACATGGATATTTTACGGATATTAAAAATAAAATATTTTACGGATTTGAGTACAGGATAATTATGTGCTATTTTTTCTAACACCTAAAATCCCTTTATAGTCTTCTCAAAGTGCAGGATGGCTTTATTTGAGCTATTTTATGTGCTTAATTGGTGCTAGCGAGACCTCTTTCCTGCAAGTAAGCTGCGGCTCGCTTTTAGCCTTGCAGAGAGGTTTCCCGGAGCAATTGAATTGCAAATCTCTTGCGGCCGTTTTAGATCAAAGGCTTTCCTCCGGCGCGAGCGGCCGCAAGAGATAGCAAGGCACCGGCCGCAAGCCTGCCGGAGCCTCTGGCCATAAGGGAATAGAATAGCCGAATAGCTTGCGGCCGGTCCTTGCGGCCCCGCAACGGCTGCGGCCGCTAATAGAATGAGGCCCTTAATATTTACTCTTTTATACTTGAAAAAATGCAAAAAAATGTCAGCATTCAAAAATAGAAAATACAGCATCTAATTTATTATCTTTTATATGCAGTTATGCCTAACATTTTTTGTTTTCTGGCTATAAACTTCCTGATGTCGGAGGAAAGTTTGAATACAGAGTAAAATTCTGTCTGCAGAATGAATATGTGGCATCTAGAACTGCCAGTGCACTAATTGGATCTAATGAAGTTAATTTTGTTTTTACAAGGACACACTCCTGAAAACGTAGCAGACAGACTACGTTCAGAAGAGAAAACGCAGCCCTATAGTATATTGCATATAAAAGTTAAAATGTAAAAGCTTGCTCCCATTCCAATCCATAATGCACGCCTCCACTAGACTCATCTCCCCATACCCACTCTGTGTCTGCAGCACCTCTCTGTCAGTCACCAGAATAACATTTAAAATAATAACCTTATCGTATAAAGCCTTCAACAACTCGCCCCCTTGTATCTGATCTTATCTCAAAATACTCCCCCACCCTCCCTCTTCACTGTGCTAATGACCTTCAACTTCCCTCCTCTCGTTCCTGCCTTCAGGACTTTTCTTGTGTTGCCTCTATTCTTTGGAACTTGCTTCAGTAGACTATCCTCCTGTCTCAAGTCCTTCAAAACCTCACTAAAAAATCATCTATGTAAAGAAGCGTATCACTTTCAGCCTTAATACGCCCAATGTACCTATTACCCTCTTGTTCTACAGCCAAATCCTTTACATTGTAAGTGTGTGAGTTTTTAATCTTATAAGGTGCTTGAGAAAGCACTCTGTATGCAAGATTATAAACTCACAGGACTTTCTGTTTGTTACATTTGTATTGGAAATGTTTTTGCCTTCTACTCGTCCTATGTATAATAATTATACAAGAGGCATATGACCAACACAATAGGGTATGGTGGTCATAGTAAATGAAATGCATGCACTGTATTTCTCTCAATGTTGTAAGGCTATGATATGCCCAGCTACATTTAGATATATCTGTTTACACATGAATTACTAGTTTTAATGAATGAATCTTAATTCATGTGTAAAATAATCATTGAAACGCATAACAAGTATAATGTAAAATCAGGGTCAGACTTTTCCAGGGATTTCTGCCAAAGCATGTTGGACTACTTTACAAGTGCCCCCAGATAACCTTTCCACACTGTGGCTTCAGCCATGCACATCCCATAATTACAAACCATGACCCTCCACCCCATGTTTTTTTTCCATTGCTTTAAACTTGTAACATTTTATTCTAAAATAAAAACACGACTTGATCTTATATTATAGTGATTTGTTTACCCATCAACACCCTGCCTAACCGATACTCAACTACAGCATAGGCTTGCTGCTTGCCTCCATCCCTGTGTCCCTCTATTCCTTGCGCACACTTGGTGCCTTATTCTATTATCGGCCGTAAGGCTGCGATTCCTTGCTGGGGTTCAGTTAACTTGCGATTCTATTATACGGCCCCGCAAGGATCTCCTCTTACGGCCGACCGCATATCTTGAAACCGGCCGTAAGCTCTGAAATCTAAAAACGCAAAAAATAAATTCAAGCCTGCACTGTACAGCTCTGTAAATGCTAGGGATCATATTGGGGGACATGAGGATTAATAGTAACCCACTCTCAAGCTTGCACATCAGCCCAAACCCGAGTTCAAATTAACTGTTTATTTTCCGGCCGCAACGTGGCCGGGTCTGAGGTGCTCCAAGCACTCTGGACTTTTTACATGGATATTTTACGTATATTAAAAAATATATATTTTACGGCTCTGAGTATAGGGTAATTATGTGCTATTTTTGCTAACACCGAATATCACTTTATAGACTCTGCAAAGTGCAGGATGGCTTTATTTGGGCTATTTTATGTGCTTAATTGGTGCTAGCGGGACCTCTTTCCTGCAAGTAAGCTGCGGCTCGTTTTTAGCCTTGCAGAGAGGGTTCCCGGAGCAATTGAATTGCAAATAGGATTTTCTTACGGCCGATTTCCTTGCGGCCGTTTTAGATCAAAGGATTTCCTCCGGCGCGAGCGGCCGCAAGAGATAGCAAGGCGCCGGCCGCAAGCCTGCCGGAATCCCAGGCCGGAGGGGAATAGAATAGCAGAATAGCTTGCGGCCGGTCCTTGCGGGCCCGCAACGGCTGCGGCCGCTAATAGAATGAGGCCCTTGGTATCTAGTCTATTTAGCACCAGGGTTATATAAACCATCTACTTCATCCGTCTGCCTGGTATTTGTGTATCATGGCTACCCTGGCTTCCATCATTGTAGTGCTAGCTGTTTCACAGGTAACCTGCTTCCTGTCCTTATCACCAGCATTGCCTTTTTTCACATGTCTTAAGCACCTTCTTGCAACCATCTTTGATGTGCTTCTCTTGTCACCTACTCACCCATGCCTTTTTATCTCCTTCCTCAGGACTGTCTGAATTACCAGGGGCTTCTGTAGTTGCCTTTCTAGCCCATTGCTAACAGTGAGACTTTTAGCAGTAGTTTCCTTAGACCTAGTGTTGCATCTTGTGCTTGCACCCAAGTTTTGGTCTTGCCAGTGTTCCTGTCTGAACCCTGACATTATCTATACCCTGCTGCCTGGTTCCAGTGTCACTCTACCTATAGGGACTCATGGATCACTGTGACACAAACCCAATACACATATACAGGGCAATCTCCCACATACAAGCACCATAAACCTCCACAGACGCACACACACACTCCCTATTAGACACACCTACCTTAAAGGGGCACTGATCCCACATAATTTTCAGTAGTCTTTATAAAAAAAACGAATTGGATATAAACATTTTGTAGAATGTTAAAACAAATAAAAACATCTTTATATGATTACTAATTATTACCAATTATGTGCACTTCTTGGCAGATTTAGGACATCTTCCAGTCTGTATCCTTATCTGTACTGTTGTTTTGGAGGGGGGTTTGGGTATTGAAACCAATTTTTGCATTTGCATGTAATGTAAAAGGTCATTTATTTTAACTTTTGCACTTAATTTTAGTTCTTTCAAAATACAATGCATTTGTAGAAACCAAAACACTGTATGAACAACTGCAGGTAATGTTCTCATGAGACTAATTTGTTTGGCAGCCCTCATTAACATGAGAGTGAATGGCAGAAAATGGAGTTCTTTCATGTCTGAATTCAGAAGGAGTCGGCCTCTCATATTCACACAATATTGTACAAGGTAGTTATTTTTAATATTGCTGTAACAATCCAATCCTTTTAATATGATTTTCTTCTTGAAAGCTCTTGTACTTCTCCCACTCCTAGCTCAGCATTGCAGTTTGGTCTTGCAGCAGTTTGTAATTACATTCATCTTCCAGGCTTGTCTTCCCGATGTGTTGCATATGCAAGAATGGAGAAGATATCAAGCAATTGAAGACTATCTGTATTGCTTTTATCAGTAAAATCCTTTCTTTGCTAGTAACAGCAAATAATTTCCAGATTTCTTTGTTAAGGCTCAAATTAATATTGATACAATTTTCTCTGCATACAATTTCAGCATTTAAATACATGATTCTGCCTTGTTTTTAAGGAATCACAGTTTAAAGAAAACAGATTTCTAAAAAAAATAATTCTGCTTGCAGTTTAACACCCCACCCATGTTCGTCAGTGTGTGGCAGTGACAGATTGCGTTGACATGTGTATGTTTTATGTTTACTTGACCCTTGGCTAGCTGGCAAACCTTTCCTTTCCATGAAGGGCTTTACATGGGAATTGACTGTATTAAAATAGATGTGTTATGTCCAGCCTTTATCCACATAAGGTGCCCAGGAGCATAAGCCGTTTTTGTCATGCAAGCCACACAAAGATTATACGTTGCTGCTGAATAAGTAATGTTTCTGGGTGCCTGCTGACAGTGATCCTCCAGAGAAACAACGTATGTGAGCTGCACTTCAATTAGCATCCCTCGCATCTCCTGGAAGGAAGGCCCACAACAAGATTAGTCCACATCCTGCTTATTGACTCTGCTTTGGAAGAACTGATACGCGTTAATGGAATTGGAAGAAATGGCTTTGTGATTCAAAGACTTTAATATATTGAAAAACATGTTATCTTTAACAGGACACACATGCCGCCTTATGTCTGGCTTGATGTTTATTAAAAAGTGGATGGTTCGGGTGCTTCTTAAGTTTTACAGAAAAACATTCAGCAGGAAAGACACAAATCAATACAAATAGTATACTGTAGTATTAAGGTGCCAGTTAAGTTGGTTAAAAGGCAATTCACAATTAGATTAGTGACAGAATCAAATCTGTGCAATTGAGAGTATAGTTTAAATGTGTATCTGAATATCGTCTGGTCACCAATACTAATGACGCTACCCGTACAAAGTATGGTATCCTGGTCTGTGTGAATGCGCAGCAGCCAAGGAGAGGGGCCTGGGAGCCCTCATTATGTTTTATGTGCCTCTTATAGCAAAAGAGTGCTATGTCCAAAAAATGGATACAGTGCTTGCCAAATTCACTAAGCTTTGCAGTGGTTTATTAACAGCTCAGTAGAAAGTTAGTGAATATGGTCATTGTTGACATTGCCAGTGTAGAGTTCAATATCTGTTTACAGTGAGTAAACAACCTGCCATAATCGGCCCTTTTTTGCTTTTAGTGTTTAGTGTAACCAAAGAGACACCAACATGTGTTCCATAACTATATGAAGGCTTCTGGACTCTTATTTTGCATGTAACCATAATTGACAGTCATTTTTGTTTTCCGAACTACATTTCCTGTAGTTAGGCTACTGTGGCTTTCATGAAGGTAGAAAAAAACATTAGTCTATTTATGCCACTATATCAATACCCCATAGAAAAAGATTATGCTATATTCTCTCTTAACTGACCACTACAGTTCAGGAAAAAAAACTTGTACCAAACAATATTGGCAGCTGTGTAAGACATGGCCATAAAATATTTTTAGTAAAATCAGTATTTTCAAAGACTATGTTTATGAGTACAGGAATCCATTTTGTATTTATTACATCACATCCAGAGGGCTGGATTATGTGTGTGTGTTTGTAGTTATCAAGGGTGAGAGGAGGGAACAGACAGCAATTCAGAACTTTTGTTTGATAACTGGATTTGGCTTACATTGACACCACACCCTTCCCATTACTGGTCTAGAAACTGGTTGCTGCATCAAAGGATGTAACCACAGGTAAATGCCTTCCACTAACACATCAAAGGATGTAACCACAGGTAAATGCCTCCCACTAACACATCATGGATCCCTCCAGGTTCCAGCATAGGCATTACATTACATTTATCTATTTGAAAACTAATGATATAATATTTTTCCTGCTTAATTGTGTGCATAGCCCCCTGTATTTGCTTTCATTGTGCAGTGGTCCTGTAATGTAGTGTTTAGTTATATGTATATCCCAAGTGAATTGTGCACCTTAGTGTTGTATATACACAGCTGAAGTGAAAATGATTTGTGTTGATGCTGTAGAGCAATAAGATACTTTCCCCATTATCTGTGCATAAAATATTCATAATAATTTGAACTTTTCAGCAATACTAAGAGTTCTCATTATGTGTATTCACACAAAGATTAGTGAGTCATTTTACATATAATTTTTTTTCTAAACTGTAATATTTCAAATTCAATTTCTGTAACATTTGACTTAAATAACCAAACATGCGGGTACATTATCTGCATTATCTACAGAGAGAAGCATTGTATAATATCTATGATGCGTACAGAAGAATTCTCTTTGTCGTGACTTGAAGACTGATAGCTCTAAATGTTATAATGTTCCTTCAGCAGCGGAGGTTTCAAACCCCACACAACAGTGAAACACTTGCATAGTAATAGGTACATGAAACAGGTATTGAAATGTGGTCCCTTATGTAACTCCTTACTTGTGTTTCAGAAAATAAGAAGTCTATTAGCATCTGTGACTTTGCTTGGGAGGGGGTTTCATGACCTCATTAAACAAAATATTGATGCATTGTTCATCCCCGTATTTTGTAGATTTAATTGTATGGGCCAGTGGGGAATTCTGAGTTACAAAATATATTCTGTCTCTTAACATCCCAGACCAGCAGTAAAGATTGCAGGCTTTATAGTTTGGAAGGAGCGGTGATGGCAGTTAAAGATGAATTCATATAAATGCTATGCACCTAGAGGGATGGCAGGTCGCAATAGCAGATTGTCTCAGCAGGGACTCGCCTTTCTGTGGAAACCTAGCTTCATGATCAATTGTGTTACCGACTTGCAGGTACTTGGGTGGAATACACTAATCTACCTTTTTATGTTGTGCCATAAACAGTCATTTCATTTTCTCCTATTAACCCTCTTGATTTTTTTTTTTTTTTGCTTATTTTATTAACTTTTAATTAAATACATCTCAGAATTAAACAACCATAGATAATAAATATATAACAGAAATAAGTCAATACAATAAAATACATTGAATAGTTGAATATGTCATTAAAAAGAATGCTCTACCAGTTGACTAATGCACCCCACCATTTAAATAACGTCTTAATTTAAGTCCACAATGATTTTTGATATATCCCGAGTTCTTAGATATTTATCTATGCCATCTGTCATTCTGCTTTTCGACTGTTCCATTTTTGAGACACAATGCACCATATTAGTCACATTTCCTTAGCTTGTCGTCTGGTTATTTCAGTGCCATATGCATGTTAATTCTCTTCTTCATGCATTGGGTATATAAGATATAAAGTAGTTGCAATCTTTCTCTAATAATAAATCCCATAGTGGATCTGGACATATTTGTATACCCGTTAGAGTCTTAATCATGTTAAACATTTTTTGCAAAAAGGCATTTGTAGTGACCATTTTGCTCTCCCTATGAATATGTGAGGGATTTTCATTTGTAGCCAGCAAATTTTAATTTTAGAACTGCCAATACAATTTATATTAAGCTTGGAAATAATGAGTTCTCTCTGGGGGATATGGGAAAATTAAATTATAAAAAGCACAATCACCTCAAGATAAAAACAATGAATGCTGAATCAGCTGGAATTAGGCCGCATATTACATAGCTTTCAAGTTAAATAAACTGGAATATCACAGAATCGTTACTTTATGAACTCTAAACTATGTAGATCCTAACTTCTTGTTGCTACTAATGTTACATAGAAAAACAGGTTGAAAGACTTCACCTTGATACAGCAAATGTTTTGAACTTGCGTTAATGCAGGTTTCATTGCAATTAAGGATAGCAATATATTATAATTACTTTTAATTAAATTTATCTTTATAAGACTTCTTTGTATTGGTCCTATTTATAGCATCAATTTTGTGGCTTAGGCATCCTTGTTGCAAGAATCAAATGGAATATATTGTGTAGTTATATTCATGGAACCTATATTAACTCCCTCATACATATAATAAAAAGTAAGTTCTGCTGCGGCCTGCAATGAGTGCCGAAGGCGCTCATTGCCTGTCCCGTAAAGTAGAGGGAGGTTGGGGGAGAGGCTCGCAATTAATGCCAAAGGTGCTCATCGTGAGGCTCACAAGGTAGAGGGGGGAGGCTTTGGAATTAGGGGCTTGGCGGCCTTGCGGGTCTAACTGCCGCCATCTTTTTTCAAGCCCATAACTCTGTAGCCGTTGGGAGGCCGCAAAAAGACACCAATTAAATAGGAAATTAGCTTGCAACTTCACTTTGGGGCAGTGAGTCCGTAAGTGAGGTTGATAGCTAATTTGCTATTCAATTGGAATCTTTTGGCGGCCTCCCAACAGTTTCCAAGTTACAGGCTTGAAAAAAAATGGTGGCTGTTAAACCCGCAACTTTTTTTTTTTCAAGCCAGCAAGACTTTGAGCAGTAGCGATTTAAGATTCAAGCCTTGTGGGCTTGAAGAAAGTTACGGGATTTTTTTTTCCTTCTTAACATATATGTTTATATATATTTTGTTACTAATCTTCTTTGTATTTTTATTTGAATGTAAGTATAATGTTTCTAAACTGTTGTTTTCTTCTATTTTTTGAAAAGAAGTTACAAACTTTTTAATTTGTAGAAATATGAACATATCACTTCTGAAATAAAACCCCTTTGTTAAACTTTGAAAGTATCTTGTATTCCTATCTTTGTTTAGTAGCTGCCACATTTTGAAATGCAGTGCTATCTAGGCCCTTTGGTAATGATTTGTTGTTAAACCTAGGAGAAATAATTAATTTGTTGTTTGTCCACATAAGTAACCTACAACATATGTCCCATATTCGTAAATTATTTTTAATAATTGGGCTTTCTAGCCATATACATTTAGTTCTTGTTCAACCAAACATGTTCACCGCACTTTTAAGATCCACAAATCAATATATAACTAATCCCTTTGAGTTTTCCTTGAGCACCATCAAGCTAAATAGGCTGTTGGATGCTTCATATCAATTAAAATTATGAGTTTCTATGGGTAAGGCTGATATCTGCCATTTTGCTCTTTATTTATCAGCCCATACAAACCTGTATATCGAATTCTGTGAATCTTTTATATGTACTTTGTTTGGATAGCCCTGAAGTAATAATGTATTAGAGGCAGTATAATCCCATGCTATTTTACCCGTCCATGAAATTGAGTATTCACTCAACGATTCTTCCATCCTTTTTTAAAAACATTTGTATAACGTTATATAAATACCATCTTAAAATATCTCCAATCTCACAGTATTTTATTTTATCTGTTGATTACTTAAATTTTAAGTTCTTCTTTATTTGTTCCTTAATTCTATCACACTGTGCGATACATATTATTTCACTTTTTTTAACATTTATTTTAAATCCTAATAATCTACCAAGTCAGATTTCCTTTAAGTAAGTTCAATAAATGAGAGTATTTAATGTGTACAGAATATCATAAGCATCTATTGCAGGAGTAAATAATAAAGGTCAAAGGGGAATACTTGTCTGGTTCCATTTTTGATTTTTGTTTACTTCTTCTTTACCCCCTGGAGGTCTCAATGTAGCTGGTGAGGAAAATTGTATAATGCCTATAGGCCAGATATCATTTATTGCATCTAAAGAGAATAGTATTAGGGCACTACTTGCACTCTCCCTAAAACATCCACAAATTTTCATTTTTTTCCAAAATACCAGAATTAGAATTGAGATGCTAATCACTGAATGTATAAAAGTATTTGACTATGGTGTTTTACTAAAGTGTATGATTATAGTGATTCTTAGCAGGCAAACCACAACCCTTTATATAAAAAATCAGTATCTCAAGTAGGGAAGTCTAATTCTAAGTCTAGTTCTTAAAAACATAGTGTATATTTTAAAATATGTGTTTGTTGTGTAATGCAACATTTAACATTTTTGTGTGTAAATGTGTTTTAAGATTATTATTGTCATTTATATGTTTTTGTATTTTTTTGACATAATGGAATCAATATGCGGTATGTCAAAGATAAAATGCATGAGCAAAAATGAATAAGACTTTGTTTTAGCACAAGGTTACATAGTATTTGAGACTGATTGCCAATAGTTAGAGGTTACTCCTTACTTTAATAAGGGGACACCTAAAACCTCATAAATACACTCCTAAAATGATCTTGTTTACATTCAGTTTTCAGCTCTATCATGTAAGTCACAGGCTGCTCCTGCAGAATTCTATAGTGAGGGCTATTCAATTTAATACAAGCCAAATGTTACAAAAAAAAACATTCAAAATATTTGTTCTTTCAGTCATTGTACAATAATCTGAATCCGTATTCAGACAGAAATTCTCTTTTCAAGAGAATGAGTCATGGCAAACAAATAAGTGCTTCAGCCCCAGGTGAAAGAGAATGTAGATGTTATGGGTACAAATGCTAAAAAAAATATCACGCTCAGAGACATAAATGGAATTGTTATTATTGCACAGTGCTTCTTAAAGGGATGTGGAAGAAGCCATGCTTTAAATTTAAAATAAATTACCTAAATATTTATTTGCATGTTTAAGTATCCTTTTATTAACAAATGCCACAAAAAAAAATCTGTTTACTCACTAGAACCTTGCAAACCATCCCTGCAAAGGTTCACCCATCGGTAACTCACTTATACAGTGTTTCTATAGTACTAGATGTGATAGCCAATGCCAGGTGCACTTATGTACTGCCTTTTAAGATATTTCTATTGATTTTCTTAAGTTAATTGGTTTCTTGAATCTCAGCATATAAATATCATTGAAAAAAATAAATAAAATTTAGATCTGTGTTTCTGAAATGTCCTACCCATAGTAATATGGCATCTTGGAGAAACTGTAGTTTTTCATTTTAAGAATCATCCTATTACATTTTATGTCTGTAACATAATTGAGATGATGGTGATAATGACTAACTTATTTATATAGCTTCAACATATTCCATTGCATGGGGGTATATTAAAACATGGGTATGGCAATGCATAAAAGGAATTGATGACCCTGCCCTGAAGCTAACAATCATGCACAAGCTTACAGACTTATATATACTCCAGCGTGCCGTCATCAGGGCGCAGACAACTGCGCTCCGATGACGCTCTAGCCTGTCAAGAGGCTGCTAAGGTAAGGGGCTATATATTTGTGGGGCAGCGGCACTGGCATGTGTAACACCATTACCTTAGCAGCCTCCAGTAAATATGATTTGGGGGCCTCTGTAGCAGATGTGATTCTGGCTGGCATTCTATTTGTTATACTTAGAACTGCAGGCTGGAGCGCAGAGTGCCCTGATGATGGCGCGCTGGTCTCCAGCGCGCGAAAGACGTGCCACCATATACTCCAATACAATCACTGCATCTACTTGTGTATGGGGTTTGTCAGGAATAACATCACATTACTTTTATGCACGGATGGAAATGATTGTACTGGAGGCTTTAATAATAATATTTGTTTTTTCCCTAACCAGAATAGTGAACAGGGAAGTGACCTTGGATGTAAACGAGATCTCTGTTCAGTTATATTGAAAGGCTGCCCCAGTAATGTGCAACTCATATATGACTGAATAGAAATGCAGCAAGCAAGTACATTGTCTGTTAAACAAATCAAATAAAAGAATGACCTCTGATGCTAATGAATAATGCATATTATAGACTATTTTTTATATTATCGATCTATCTATTGATCTATAGATCTACATACATGCATAGTAGCATACTTACATATATACGTGCTTCCATATATACATATGTACTTGCATGTTTACTTTGCATATGTACAGCTGTACACTGTCAATCTCTCAGGCAGGTTAATGGCCCTGTGCATTATTAGTGCTCAGATCTCTACTCTGCATGGTACCCTTTCTTGGCCATGCACCATAATTATAAAACTATATTTCTCTACTTGAGCTCTCAAGACCACATGCCTTCTCTTTCAAATTCATCTTGAAATTTGAAAAACAAAAACAATAACATCCTAAAAGGTGGTGAAGACAGGAAATAAACACCACACATGTTGTCAGCGGCACTCATCAATCCTTGCCCCTCACCGTGCTAATTTCTTTTCTTTGAATTGCTCCAGCTTTGAACAGACCACGTGCAACTAAATCTACTTACATTTGTGTTCCTCACCAGCAGTAGGTATTGCAGTATCGCACATTGTAAACCGCTTAACTCTTATACATGGTTATGCTTGGCCAGAGCATCGCACCTCTCACCATTGGAAAAAAGGAAATATAAAAACAGAGCACTTAGGGCACTTTTTATTAATGTTTTTATTTCACTTACTGTCAGGTTATTATGCTGAGGGTTCTGTCCCTTTTAATCACAGACTGTATGAGTATGGGCCAGTCATTTAGTTAAATAGATTTTGGGAGGATATAATTGTACCTGGTTTTCTTGATACATTTATTTCTTGGTAACAAGTTGTGATTCTACATTACGGTGGACCATAATTATCAACTTATTTTGAATTTCATGCTTATGCTCCTGAAATATAGGTTTATTGTGGTAATTTATTTTTCACTTGTAGTTTGTATAATTTACCAAATATATCCATTTGTAAAGATGTTTCATCAGTTGATCACATAATGAGCTTTGTATTGGTACTTTTATTTGTTGAATAATAAAATAAATAAATAAATAAAATATATATTTATATATATATATATATATATATATATATATATATATATATATATATATATATATATATATATATATATGTATAACAACTGTAAGAAAAGAAAAAGTCTAATGTAAGACAATAATACGTATAATACACAATAAATAAATATTGGATAAATTGGGCCGCAACATAGGTCCCAAATATCATATAATAAAGTACCAATACAAATATCCTTATTTTGCAACTGGCAGTTACTAAAAATATAATTTAGTCATTTGAAAAGCAGATTTGAATTTACAAAATTTTGGCTGTTACTCAGCTCAAGAGATCATCCCACCAGGGTGATCTTGTTTTAAGTGTCTAATTACTGAATTTAATGGCCTTGTTTGCATATGACTTCTGTGATAACAATAGATTCTGGCGGTACTCTTGCACACCTTCAGTCTTTGGTATAACAGAGCTATTTAGTTGTAAGCACTAGTACAAGAGCAGGGACTTCTCTCCCTTTTAATGAAATAGGTATAATTGTATTGTCATAGTATTATTTAAACTAATGTATCCCTAAAAATCAGTGCTGTTTTTTTTTTTGGTGATTTATAAATAAAGATTAATAATAGTAACGGAAGAGATGGGTCTAAATCTACCAGAAGATCTTGGTGTTGCTACACCATGTTTAACTTGCATGTAGATTAACATTTATTTTAAATAACTTAAATTTATAATAAGCAAAATTATTTGGGATTGTAAGAAAACAAGACACAACCTTTACATTTTCAACTATTATATATAATTATTCTTCAACCGGGGGCTCCATTATCATATGATTCAGCTGCTTCCTCATCAGTAGAGTGTGTCTTTTTGTAAACTAATGATATTTCAGTTAGTTCCGTTGGAAGTACTGGCATTTGTAGTTGCCATATCATTCCAATTCTGCAGATAGAAATTTCCTCTACAGTGAAAATCCCCTCCCACCTCTTGAAGTTGATAAGCAGAAACTAAAATCCTGCATTGCACAACAGCATATTTGTATATAAAAAAAATAGATTCTGTATTTTTTTAAAATGTTTTCCATATTTTCAAGTAAAGTTCTTCAAAGGAGCATTTTCTAAATATATGACTAAGAATGGTCCTTTAAATGTGACCGTGATGGATTGACACATTGTTGGTAGGGTGGTAGGTTTTAGGATTGCTAACAGAAATGTAAATCCCAGGTTACTTATTTTGGATCTGGGAACCTCATACCCATAGCTATATGATATCAACACAGGTTTATGGATGAATTGACATTTTTAATGAATATAACCAGCATTGTTACAGGAAATCTCTGGAGCACTGTTCTGTCCCAATCCTAAATATTGACAATTTGAGTAGTGACCATTTTCCTGTGTCTAAGTCACACCCCGAATGAAGCTAAAGTTCTATTTTAATCTTAAGAAAGATATAGAACTTGGTAGTGATGAAGTATGAAAACCTGATTTATATTTTCCTCCATTTTAGGATGATAAATTTCTCGACTTTATTGCCAAACTCAAGATTTAACATAAGGCAAGGAATATATCACTGGTGATTTACTTAAATTTAAGCAAACCAATTTTCGCTTGGTGCAGGAGAATTTATCATTTTCTAGATTCTCTTGCATTTTAGTTTAGTTAAATAATTAAAAGGGCTATACACCGGCCACTAGAATTACTTTTGGGTATCGGATGTAATAAACGGAATTGTGGTATAATTTAATCAGCCACACACCCACTGTATTCCTGGTAATGAGAGGGGAAATTCCGGTGCTGTATAATAGGATGACATCGGACCTTTCTGTAGTAACTATGTAGGGGTTTATTTAACGGGAGGAATCCATTTTTTGTTTCCCATGTGCACTTATAGAAGGTAGACTTCTATTGGAAAGTGGAGGAGTTTGGAGTGTATATATTTACTGTGCATCAGTTCTTGTGTATGTTTTATATATGTCTGACTTTTTCTTTTTTTTCTTTATTCTCATGACACTATTGTAATGTCATAGTAAAATATCCTAACAAATCAACTCTAAATCAAGGTGTAATAAACTATGTTCCCTCTAATTTTTTGGAGTCTGTGTGCGCTGAAAATTTCTGTTCAACATTTTGCAAGGAGAGTAAACTTTTGTGCGCATTGGCAAGTAAGGTGATAATCAATGTTATTGTGTCTTAAGCCCCCTAGCATACATTACTTGAAATTTAGCATTCGTTTACAATATAACCGAGTATGGGTTAAGAAATGTAGCAAGTTTTGTATGTAGAAATAGATTTATTACCAACATTAAAGCCTCCATTCAATTGCAATTGAATCGCTCTGTAACTGTTGCAAATTTCAAGCCCACAGACTTACGGCCGGTATAAAGTCCACTGCGGGCATGACATTTGCAACAGTTACAGAGCGATTCAATTGTTCAAGTCGGCAACTACCTGGCGGAAAGCTTAAAACGTAAACCATGCACCCGTAAGTAGCATTTCAGAGCATGATCATGATCAATTAAGCAAGTTAAACACTACCTATTTAGAAACGGCCAATAGTAAATGAGACCGTCCTCATTACGTCAGTAAAACATGGAGGTTACACGTCAAACAGTTAGTGATTAGAAGGCCGATATGCGATCAGACTCGCAATCCGGCAATGTACAAAATAATAAAAATGAATGACGATACAGTTCTAGTCCATGTGGGTTGCCTGATATGTATTCACTCTTTGATTACCAAGATTGATATGGAAATGAAACCTAAAAAATAAAAGTAATTATTGCAGATTTGCGAGCTTGAGACTGTTGTGCAATTAATTCTAATTATATCATCGCTTTGCCTGTCTTTTTTAAAGCACAGTATTGATTTTTTATTTGCATTAACAGTTCTACGATCAGGTTTTTAACTCCCTATCTGTACTCATAGGAAACCCCAGGGATTTTCAGCCTGTAACCCGCAAATCGTTTGCAAGTGGCTAAAAGACGCTAATTGAATAGCAAATAATTTTACAAGCTACATTACGGGCTCCAGTAACTAACATTTGCTCAATTGAATGAAGGGTTTCCATTCGCTTCCACATGTAATGGGAATTCAGCCTTCTTAATCGTATATAAATAATATTGGGTGAACTCTTTTCACAATGCTGCAGAGCTATTGAATTTACAATAGATCTTTTATAATACAGTAGACTCTACAGTAGTTATCCGGCACCCAAAGGGATTGGAAGATGCTGGAAAAATCTAGTTTCTGGTTGCTTGAGAGTTAATATTAAAAGAAGCCTAGATTAGCTGCACATAGGATGCTCTGCTAAGTATATTCGTCAGTGAGGTTTGTTGTAGCAGCAGCAGCAGCAGCTTTCACTCCTCACTTACACACAGGTACATTGGGCTGGAGGGTGCGGTGCTGACCCCAGGGAATGTAATGCCAAAACTGTACTGACTCAGTCACTCAGGCCTGTCTGCCTCCAGATAAAACCGAATTGCAAAGACATACAGTGGATACAATCTAGGTGCCTGTAAGCATTTTATGGCATACCAACCTGGCTCCTGGCATTTGTTGAGCCCTGTAAATCTTTTCATTTAAAGTACAGGAGTCAAAAAAAATTCTGGTTGCATGAGATCATGTTGTAAGTGGGCCCTTCCAACAGTGACATATTTTTCACATATTTGATTGCAAGTTAAAAAAAAAGATGGAGTAGGATATCACAGAGGGAGAATGTGAAGGGCAATATGCCTGCCCCTATATTAAACAATATGAGTAGCAATGTTAAAGCAACTAAGTCAAAATATGTAATATATTTCAAATAAAAGTTTTCTAAAAATATAGAAGTTATTGGATTTTTTAAAACTGAATCAGTTAGCCCTCAGTGTGCCTTATATTTTATAGTACAAATGCTCTCAAAAGAGGAGATTTGAAGAAAAAAGTCAGTGCAACACATTGTATAAAAGTATTTTACATGAAACATACAGTAAAACTTCCTCAATTTGCTATTTACAGAGAGAGAGAAAGCCTGTTCATAATGTACTGCATCCATTGATTCTTGTGATATGGGATCGAAGTCTTCATTAATCACCATAACATAGTCTATTACCCAGTCAGATGGGTATCAACCATCTCTCAATGTTGCATTCAGACATCTTTTACAGTATATGTATGCCCCCTGTCTCTTCCACATCTACACTAAGAGCTCAAGAACCAGTGAAGAGGTTGGTCTTCTGGCCGAATGTAATTTGAATATCGTGCAAGGCTGACCTTATGTGATAGATACAACCAACCATGGGTGAAAATGTCCTAAAATCTGTACTTCTGAATCTTAAATATGGTTCCATTTTATAATGGGTCGCTCTGTGGGCCTGAAAGGAAGCCCTTTAAAAAACTGTCCGACTGTTACGTGTTACAATTTTTTTTTCTCCTGTGACCAGGCTGTGGGGTAATTTTATATTTTGTACTAAAGTAATTACAGAATAACATGCATTGGGGGAAAAAAAGAAGCATATGCTTGATTATATGCTGAGCCATCCTGTGAAACCTCTGGATATCTAACAATTTTATTTTTGTTTTCTACAGGTCCAAGATGGGCTTCCTGGAATCTAGGAGTTTTTATTTGCATCCGATGTGCAGGAATTCATAGAAATCTCGGCGTTCATATATCAAGAGTCAAATCTGTCAACCTGGACCAGTGGACTCCAGAACAAATCCAGGTGAGACAGGCTCATCCAAACATAATAAATAGTGTATATACCATGCATATCACAACATAGACACTGAATTTGAAAAAGATAATCAATGATTCAGGAGATCACCCACTTCTCAATTCTCAAGTGTTTATTGGTCCGATTTATTTAGTGCTCATATTCTTGCTGCTGAGGATCTGCTCATAGGATTTAGAAAACTACCTAAAATATAATTTAGGTATCTATTTTTTTTTTCTCTCCAAATATAATTTAGATAATTCCCTTGGTTTTAATGTTTTTATAGAACTTTGATATCTCTCCAGGTGATAATTTGGATTATTTTGTGTTATCACATACATCAATCTGTATATCCAGGGGGAGTAAATATGAACACATTCTGTAATCAACACAGCAAGAAAACATTGAGTTTTTAATCTATTTATTATGAGCATGATTTCATTAATTGTTTCATGCCTTTTATTTGGTTAATGATTTTTAATATTCCTACTCCTTTTCCTTATTGTAGTGCAAGTAAAGCCATTTGTCTCCAGAAGGTGTTGCTGCTGACCTATCGTCCATTAAGATTTAGGCTATTCTGTAATCCACTAATTTAATTCTCAGTGAAATGGCTGCATTTTCTTTTGAGGTTTATCTGCACTTGGAATTAGTTGTGCAACGTTCATCAAACTGTCAGATTAGTTAATCCGATGTATAATATAGAGAAGGGTTGTTTTTCCTCTTCTGATGGTGTCTACATGACAATTCAATATGTTTGTTGAGATGATGTGCTGAATGTGATGTCAAAGCCCATTGTAAAGTGCTGTACAGTATCTTTACAAAAAAACCCATCACAAATATGAACATACAATTAAAAATGTATATATTTATATTTTAACTTTTTTTTTTTTTTACTTTTCTATCTATGCAAGCAAGCTAATGAACAATAAAAATCGAGTTTCATATGTAAAGCTTGCAGGGGTAATATGGGTGTATTATTTCCTATGATTACTCTACCTTTAGAACTTCTATTACTCCAAATTTCGTTTTCTTGCAAGAGGAGCTGTGTGATGCGATTTTGTGATTTTCTTTAAATGTCCGGCATGTATTTAAAAATAGAAAACCTGTAAGTATTGTCTTTTACCTCTATCTGCGGCAGGTCATTTGAGTGTTGCACGACTAATGCCTTTATCCATGAGGGTGGCAGAAGGGTGAAGTGGTGCTTAGAAGGAACAATGATAGCACTTATGCCCAAAGTATATTTGTAATGCTAGGATGTATTTTGTGCAGAGATGCGTTTACTTTTAGATCCATTCACTATTTGTAAAACCCTAAAAATAAGTCTTCAATAGCTCAATAAGTTGATGCTTGGCTCTGCACTTAGGATTTAAAGCACAGCTGTCTCTGGAAAGTGCAGAGAAGTCATGAAAGCAAAACTTCATATGTGGACCACTGTAGTTTAGGAATATATACTATTATTTTGGGAGAAAATCTCCATTTTGCATAGGAGGTGTCTTGAGGTCTGTACAGAACGGATAGCTCAGACCCTGCTCTTGCTATTTCCCTTGCTTATGCTCGGAAGCAGGCAGTGGGAAGGTACACTGCTAGCCCTGCTCCTACAGAGATCTTAAAGCCTCACTCATTCTTGAATACATTTCTGCAATCTTGGCTGCAGTTACTCCTATACAAGATGTAATGTGTTGAGATGATTTCTTGCTCTCATCTTTTGACGGTGTTTATATTAGGGATGTACTGGCTTTGCTCCTTTATGACATTTTCTATTGCAGGATCCCTGTACGGCTGTGCATCAATTGTCTCTTTTCTCAATATGCGCCTTTCCAGGTGATGTGAATGCTATTTTATCTTTGGAAGTCATGATTAAATCAGACCATACTTAATATAGCATTGTGGTGGTGTTGTTGTTTAGTCATTCCATTGTGTCCAACTTTCCGTCACCACAACACTTACCTCTCTATAACTTAGATCATTCTGGACCATCCTTCTTTCACCTGCGATAACTTCTAAATGAATTCTATATTGTGTCTTGGAAATGGAAGCCCTGGACTGTCATGTTGCTAGGGGGCGCTGCTGCTTCAGTGAAGCCGTGTGTGAGGATTAGAATCATTTTAGCTCAAAACACCTTGTCATGAGGGCTAAATTCTGCTATGTTTATAGCTTACTGCATTATGGCAACATTTGGTTTTCTAACTAATTAGCTGTTTACAATAGATTTTTCTGGTTCTGCCTTTTTTTCTATAAAGAAAGGGATAAAATCTATGCTATATTCAGTGATTTTCAGGTGTCGTATCTCCTTCTTGCAGTGATTATTTTCAGAGTAACATAATGGCCTTTGTGTATTTTTCCTGAAACATATTTTATAAAGTGTCTTATGTCTGGAGATTAATAGCTTTGTATCCCCAACATGTCTTAGAAATGCACCAGATTGAAATATTGTATACATATGTGGGGTTACACCCAGTATTTGTGTTATTACCCATGTAAAATGGCTATTTTTTGAGCCTACTTTGGCGGCAGTTGGTCCCAGTTTTAGGAGTCATCTTCACAAATAAATAAGCCTGTTTCATTTCCAGATACAATGTGCTGAGAACAATTATATAGAATACTTTTTTTTACCACAGGATATTTGAAGTGCAAACTGTATTTATTTTTGTGTGGTATGCATCAATGTTTTATTCTGGTTCATTAAATACTGCTTCTCACTACTACATCCAGAGAGAATGAAACCATTATGTTTGTTCTGATGCTTCCTATTGATTGTAGTGTTTTCTTTTTAATCTTTCTTTGCATCCTTTTATTGCTAATATAATGTAATATATTGTTTATTCGGATGTCATCACTCTGTTTTTTGGTTCACGTTTGAAGTAAAATATATGAGAGGACACATTTTGAATCAACTAGTGTTCTATTTTACATCATAAATTGGTGTATTTGGGTCTTTTGAAAATGAAATGAAGCAGAAAAAGTATCTGATGGGAAAATGCAATATATTTCTTCTGCTGTGTCTCGTTCCTTCCATTTCCTCAGACTTTTGATTGTTTCTCCACTGCCAGAGGTTGAGGCTTCTTCATTACTTCACATGTAATGTAGCCTCTGCTACACCATAAATCTTAGGAAAGGCTTTGCCTGTAGCTCCTCCAGCTGAGATTTCCCAAAAGTTTTATCTGTTTGTGCCTTTTGTGCTGTACTTCTCAAGCGTGAGCTGCATATTTATTTTGCAGTGCCATTAGTGAATATTTGTAATCTACCAGTACAGGAGCAGTAATATGAAATCATACCTGGAGGGAGTGCATGCTAGCAGTGCTTGCTTCCCAAGAGATATCCTTCATCAGACCCAGAGGGGACAAGCCCTGAAGTCCATGATAACTTTAAACATCCTCTCATGATATTTCATCTCCTTTGTGCTTTATTTATCATTTCTTTTGTTATGCTAAAACACCCCAGCCATGGTTTCTTTGTTATAAAATGTATCCTATCATAACAAGAATAAACTGTGCTGTGTAATATATGTACGCCAAACTATTTAAAGAGAAATGTCCCCAAGTTGCCCTCATGTGAAACTACTCTTAGAAGTTCAAAAATGGATGGAAATGGTGGAGAATATGTATTCAGAACCTATAAGGATGTGCAGGAGAACAAGGACGGATCTGATACTCTGCTGGAGGTTGTGTTGTGAGCCAATTACATTACAGCTTTGTGTTCTTAGTGTATCAGTGACATACATACAACAGGAAACTAGGAAAGTGCCTCTCCCTTATTTCTCTAATAGGCAGATTTATTGCATTATCAAATCACAAAATAGGTCATAACAATCTGCATGTACTCCTTAATATAAGAGAAACTTGTGTTTAGGTCTTTGGTTAGTTAATATATCTACTGGTTTTCTTGCCCCATTTGTAATGCACCAACACATTGTGTATCACTGTACAGGGGTTGTATACATGGCAAAAACAACATTAACAGCTTATAAAGAATAGAGGGCCCTGTTTTTGATTTTAGAATCAAATGTACATAGTGCTTGTTTCCAAGGCACGGACACAAGATTGAAACCTCACAAACTTATATATATAGTTAAGTGAGGAGTTAAGTGAGGTAGCTGTGCATGTCAGTAATCTAGATTAATAATCAGAGTATTGCAGTATATATTGATGCCTTTTTTATTGGCCAAACAATTATTATGACGAGCTTTCGAGAGCTACCTCTCTTTGTCAAGTCAGGAGCAATACTGATTTTAGGTTTCCGAAAAAATAAAGAAGTTTCAGGCTTCACAATTGTTTTTTTTTTTTTTAATTTAAATTATCACCTGTATATTTATATACTTAATGGCTATACTGTGAGATCTAGACTTGGTGCTCAGTTCTAGTGTGTCCCTCCGGTGAATCCTAGGAATATGGTCTGGATACATTTCCCCTTGAGGTAATATGTTCTGTGAGATAAGGGAATGTTGTCTAATATGTTGCTTTCACATGTCCCTAATATTTATTCCTGTTTCAGTTATTTTTCTTTAATAATCCTCTACAGGTGCTTCTTTTGTCACATGGAAGTCTATGTAATTATACTTGTGTCCTGACAGCTTAGATGGGGGTCAGGCAGAGCACATACCCTGGCAATGCAGGTACATGCAGCTTGTGAGCATCTGTGCCGCTGGACAGAAAACCTGTTGAGTAGAATATATAAAATAGTTGGAAAAAAATAACCTGTTTGGCTGAAACATGCAAATTGTATTTAGACATGCTTTTATTGGGTTGTTCTGTTACTGGACAACATATTCATTGTGCTTAAGTGGCAATTATTCCAAAAAATAAACAAAATCAGCAATTATAAAGTGTTCTCTTAATTTCATTAGCATTTCAAAAGAAGTAATTGAGTATGCTTAAATGCACTGATTTGTATTTTGGAAATGTAGCACTGAAAGCGATTTTTATAATGAATTTTTGGGGTCTATCGCACAGTGAGTGCACCCCATAAAATTAAAATACTAACCCTGTTGAACATTTTGTATCGAAAGAGTTTGTTAGAAATTCTTACCAAATGAATCTCTCCCTCCCCGTTACTGAATATGCAATGCTTACATCAAACAGACACTGATTGAAGCCATCTTGCAAATGTGCATGTGGTAGCCTTGTAATGGTAACTTCCCTGTTATCTAAACTCCACTGAAATTAATTTGACTGAACTTGCCCCTGGAGACCACTCATATAGTAGCATCATAGGAGACTGAAAGACTTGCACATGTAGAAAGTATTTGGTTTGATGGTGTTTATTGAATTTGCCATTGGAGAACATCCATGGTTTCCATGTAGACTACAATCACAGGAGATTTACAGCCTTATTAAATTGCGATTCAGCCATTTGAATAGGGCTCTATATAAGCACTATAAGCACAGAGCATATTTCTTTTACAGAAGTTTTTAGTTAGTGAACTTCTATCCAAAAGCAAGGCCTTCACTAACTAAAAACTTCTGTTAAAATATATAATCTATGCTTATATAGAGCCCTATTCAATTGGCTGAATTGCAATTTAATAAGGCTGGTAGAGACCAGAAAATGAAGAAATGACCTGGATCTACACAATAATTACATAAAAAATGCATAAAATACCATTTATTAAAACAAATTATTTTATTATTGCCATCCTCACTATTGCCTGGTTTCACTAAATTATAAACATATCTGAAAAATGATTATTGTCCTAATCATTTCTGTGTGTTTACCTAGAAAAAATTTACAAGAATTGACAAAGAATGTGTTTCATTTACAATTATAATTCTATGGAAGTTATGGTCGTAAATTAAAATCTGTACAGTTTAACAAGACTACTTTTATTTATTCCTGTAAATCTCACAAAGAAGCCAATATATTACCATATGGTATCTGTAAATAGAACAACAATACTCAAATCCCTTGTCAAAGGTCCAAGTAAGTTTGGGCAAACATTGCCTCTCCAATACTAATACTCTGGCTGATCTTATATTGGGAACTAACTAGTTATAAAGTGTAATTTCTATTCTCTTTCTTTATGCAAGATCTGGTAATTGTTATATCTATCTTGCTCCAGCCAGCTTTACAAATTTATGTTGAAAATATGGATCATAAGGGAGTCCTTTCTTGCTCCATGAATTTTGAGGAGCATATTATTCATGAAAGAAGTGATCCATACTGCGGTATTGTATATTACAGTAGATGTGAAGTGTTTCGAGCATATAGAGTAAACAATGTAAATATGCTGGTTTGTGAGATCTTGACCTTCACTTTCCTAACTGTAGCTTTAGCAATTGTATAAGGACAGCTTATAAAATATAGTAATATAATCTTCATGAGATAAGATATGGGGATATCCACTGTACTCTAAGTGGGAAGGATGCATTTGATGTGACTTGTGAGGTAATCTATAGATAGTATCTCTTTGGATTTGGCTACTTATACCACAAATAAATAAGCTGCCCCTTCGGATGGTCAGACAAACCATATGCTCCTAAAGTGCCAAAGCTATTATTCATATTAAAGGCTCACTGAAGTGGCATGTGTGTTCTTCACCATTGCATTGAAGTGAATGTGAGAAAATGTGTTTTCCTTTTATAAAGCTAGTGCTAAATTGATTGTGTTGAATAAGCAACAGTTGTGTTTCCTTTGTTAGTGGTTAGTATTGTTGTTTATCACCAATTCCTAGTCCTGTAGAGAGATGGTGCAGGGTTTAAATCTTCTTTGATTTTGAAATTGTGGGTTCAAGTCACATCAGCCCCCATCCTTTTTTGAACAATTAATTTTATTTAGGTTACGGTATAAACCAAATGGAATTCCTGGTGGTCCAGTGGTTAGGATTCAGTGCTTTTCCCACTATGACCTGGGTTTGATTCCAGTCAGGGAACCTCACCCTGTTCCATGCAGGGTTGGGGCTGGTCAGGACCCTGATGGCAGACCACCTAGGAATGCCAGGAGCTGTGGCCCACTGTAGAAGGAACTGGCAACCCACTCCAGTATCTCTGCCATGAAAACCAAGTGGATCAGCATGACCATGGACATAAAGATGTGCCTGGTGTGTTCCGGTCCATGAGATCTTGGAGAGTCAGAAACAAGTGAATAACAGTATGTAAGGGACGTTATGTATAATTTTAAAACATATAAAGGCATTTCCCACATGATTTTCAAGCCTCTGCCTGATGTGGCACAGAGAGGTTTGGTGACTCCAGTGTCCCTTTTTTCATCTTTATTATTCTATCTACTTCAATTTTAATAACATATAGGAACTCAACTGCATAATAGAGTGGCGCTATCATATTAAAGTGAAGCAATATAATTGCTCCAGCTTCATAGACATAAAATACTGTATTGCACCCGTGCTGTAACTGTAGCAATCAATCACTCCAGCATGGAAAGCTAACTCACAAGTTATCCATCTGGAATTTACTTATTCAAAGTAAAAGCCCATGGATCACTGGTTGAACTGCTATATTTAAATAAAGCAACATTATCTAACAAACTTGGTTACACTGCCAAGTGCATAAACCCTGTGCGAAGGACACTTACCAATGCTGTGGTTTCTTCTGCAGCCAGAGTGATCGAAACGGAAACTCAATGCAGTTACATTTGGTTTCTATGCAATTTCATAAGCTGCTTTAGAAGACATTTCAGAGCATAGAGTGGGTTGGAAAAAACAGATAATAAACCTGCACACATTTGTGTGAGTTATAAGGTTTCTGATTTCTACAGATTTAAGACTGCACACAAATGCTTGCCAGATACCGGTAGGTTAAGAGCTGGTTACTAGATGGTCAGTATTCATGTGTTGAGCTAGGTACTGATCCCTACATGTCTATTTGCATTATTAAAGTACGCATTTTAATATGTGTATTCTTTAAATATTGGTGGTTGTCCTTATTGGTATAACCCCACTTCATACACTTGCATGTGAATTTTAGATTTTCTCATTTCAGTCTTTTTTTATATACTTAAACTGTGTTCAATACATTAATGAAGATCTGAAAAGCTCCATTTGTGATCCAATAAAGAAATAAAGTACATTCCATCTAAGCTCTGTCACACAAATAAAATGGCATTGTTGGCCTCATTGATGTGTAATCAAATATTTTTTTCAAGATTGGTAATTCCTCACTGCTTTTTGAAGTATACAACACCAATTGCTTTTTAAGAGGTTTCAAACAATATAATTATTTTATTAGTGGCACACTATTTCTGTAAAAATTGCTACCAATAACCCATTAATTACATAGAAAGTGAACGGCTATGTTTTTCAGTAGCTGCATGAAGTGCATTTACTTTCAGTTTCAAATTTCTTTGTCAATTTTATTTCCTAAACTTCTAGTACTTCCTATCACTTCTTGAAGACCAACAAAGTAATATATGGGTAAATAAAGTATATTAACTTTTTATTTAAATGTTTGAATATTTAAACATCCTTCATAGAAAGTTATTGCACTATAAACTGGCGATTTCCATGTTGCACAGATATTTCTTGGAAGCACTTCAAAGAATAAGCGGAAATTGCTTTGTAGATGATTTTAATGAAAGTGTTGCAAGTAATAAGCAAACTGCTAGTTTCAAAAGGAAAATACTGACTGTTCCGCCAATCAAGCTTTTGTAACCCCCTCCCTTCTTTGATGCTTTTTTTTGTTCTTTTAGAGTAGTTCTTTTTAAAGGATATTTATTTATATTTTACCAAAAAATGTATTTATGGGTCCCAGTCATAACAGATGGTTTTGTAATGCTACAATATTCCTTTCATATAACCTCTGTGCAAACCTGCTGCTCACATGGATAGTTATAAATTGATGGATAGTGGGAAATTGTGCTTATATAATATTGTGTAGTGATTACGTTATGGAAAGAGCTGTTTCAGTTAATCAATTGAGGCAGAGGGGATATCAATTGCATGACTTATCGGTTTTAGTTTGGTTGAAAATAAAATGTGGTATTTTCCAGATAATCTAATAACCCATCAACGTTTGGCAGGGAATTCACATCATGGTAAGGAATGCTACTTTATGCTGTGAGGACAGAGTTAGGATTATATATGGCAGGGAATTCACATCATGGTAAGGAATGCTACTTTATGCTGTGAGGACAGAGTTAGGATTATATATATATATATATATAATCCTAACTCTGTCCTCACAGCATAAAGTAGCATTCCTTACCATGATGTGAATTCCCTGCCAAACGTTGATGGGTTATTAGATTATCTGGGAAATACCACATTTTATTTTCAACCAAACTAAAACCGATAAGTCATGCAATTGATATCCCCTCTGCCTCAATCAGGGACGCCCCTTCTGCCCTTACGAAGGGGCGTCCCTGATGCATGCCATTGTGTACAGGGATAGTACTGGTAGGCTTATCTGGGATGCTAAGAATCAAGGGTGACATTGTATACAGTTTTATATTAAGCTGTGATGCTTTTCAAATTGGAATCTCCAAAACCGTAAGCTGCTAAATACTTCACTGGTCTCACTAAACAGGTTTTCAGTGTCAAGAATAAGGACAAAGAGCCCAGTGGAGCTAAGGTCATAATAGAAAGATTAATTTAGATACATTTAGCCCACTTAGCCTCAAATCTTATGTGATCCTTTATTTCTTTTGCTCCTCCTCTAACTTGAACTCTGTATCTGTCGATGAAAATTGTTGTTGTGTTCTTGTGTGATGTTAACCAAAACAAGCCTAATCTCTCAGTGCTCCTCTCTTCTGTTTTCTGCTCCCCTTTTCTATCCATCCCCATGTACATATTCTTCTCTCCTCCTTCCCCATATTTTATAGTATACAATATTGCATGGCTGTATACCATATATTTTTGTAGTCCTGATCATATTACTCTTTCCCCTAAAACCTTAATTTCTCACAAATTGTTTGTAGATCATTTTTGGTGTTAGATCACATGGAAAACAATTAACCATTGTCACGACCCAGAGATGAGGGGTTCATGTTCACCCCAAACTCTCCTGCCTTCTGCTACAGTAGCACACCTGGATTGTGGAAATGTGGGGTTAATATCAGTCCCCAGCTCTAACTATCACACTGTCAGTGTCTCTCAGGCAAACTCAGGAAAATCACAAGAGCAACACCATTCCATTAGTATAGAGACAGACTGGCACTTTATTCTTTCTTGTAGACACATTTAAAAAAATAAACCATAAACCTACATTTCCCCCTCCCCACTTTCTTTAGCAAAACCCCCTCTGGTTTTGTTCTGCTGTCAGGAGTGGTGGGGGTTATCAGTCGATAACAGTGGAATTCCCATTACATATAATAATATCATATTGAATAACTCACTTCCATTCCCTCATAATCAGTAGGCATATCAAATGATTTACAGGATTAATAAAACACAGACTAAATACCCTAAGACCCTTTTGAACTATGTCTTCGCACGCTAGAAGTTTTTTTTTTCTCTCAAAATAACCCATATTCCTTACCTTCTGCCCCCTCTGTGAGAACTGGCAAATTCCAGGGGTGTCCTGGTTTCAAACTCCTGCTTATCTTAAGAAATAAGTGCCTTTGTGGGGACCATTAAGCCTGATCATAAAATAGAAGTGGCCATAAGAAATACCAGATGACAAGTGTCATGGCAGAACAAAATAGTTCATTATGGTTAACTCCTTCCAGTCCAAGGCCATTACACAATACGTTATAATGGAGAAAATTACACTGCGCTATCTAAAGAGACGAATAGTGTCATATATTCTTACCTCATTTTGAGTGCACACACATTTATGAAACATAACACATAAATGAAAGACTTGCCACAGTCCTTAGCACACATCTCATGTCCATTTTGATATTGGCAATCACATGGGATGGGGTTACAAATAACAGAGTCCTTGACTTCAGCTACCTCTCATGGTCCACAACAGTCCAGTGGGCCTTCCTGGGCATCACAACCATGTTTTACAAAATGATCTTACATTGGATAAATCTAATAGAGCAAAAATACTGCCAACACTCAATATTTCTTAACTATGTTAACTTAATTGTAACACATTTTTCAAGGCTGTTCATAACTCTATAAACCTATTTTGTGGCTCAGTGTAACAGACCACTGTGTTACTGAAGCTGGATGGAAGGAAGATATCAAATACTGCATTACTAAATAATATTTCCCCTATGCTCTCCAACCCGCAGCAGTTTTGTAATTGGGTTAATAACACTGGAGTTCAGATTGTGTTTGCATGCATGTTTAACAATTTGTGTTGTGTTTTCTTTCCAATGCCTGCTAATTAAGCAGTGTAGAGTTTTCTCCTGAGTTTTTCTTCTTTGCAAAGACAGATTATCCAGCTGATAACTCCTGGCACACTTGACGGATCCATCCATCAACATGTTTCAGAAACTATAACACTAATAATTATCTTTTTGAATCTTCATAATTATATAGACTTTCTCATCTGCTAGTGTGAAGGCTTGGCATATAAATTATCTTATAATGTTTACAGTAAAGATGATTGCTCTAGCACTGTGCTTATATGAATACCTTTTCTTGTATGCTCCTTAGATTAATACTGCTTTGATTAATGTACAATATTTAAATTATCTTTAAACTGTGCTGCTGAATAAATATAATAACACTGATTTATTCCCACGAGCCGAATGTTAGAGCAATGCTGTATTTTATTTTTGATAAAGGTATATGTTCATTTTTTCACTTGAATATGATTTTTATATTGAAAATATTATTCTGCATTGTGCCTAGAGCAATTACTTTATGAACATTTGGAAAACATCTGAAGTTTTTAAAGAGGCAATGACTTATTTTGCCTAAAATCTGGCAAGCAGTGGCGGTGAGCATCTGCTAGGTGGCGCTGCCTTTATTCCTGTGCCATATTGTAGGATTAGGGTCGGGGTTTGGCTTAGTTTAAGGGTTACCCTAACATTATAAGCTTAGAACGTCTCTCACATATTGCCAGCTCTGCAAAATTTTGGCAGCGCCATCTAGCGGTTGGAGGCTGCACTGCAGCGGCGGACCTGTCCCGACACATTAACATGATAGATCCCAGACTTCATTTGGAGCAATGTATTGGTCTCCTTTTTAACTTAAATTAAGGTGTGCCGGGGAATTGCCCCAGACGATTATGCTCTCTTAGTGCAGACAAAGAAAATCTGTGGAATGTCCTAATTTTGTCCCAAATTTAGTTTGTGCTTATATTAAACCGCATAAATGTTTAAAGGGCCATTTACCTCAATGTAAGTGCTCTTCATGGTGTGAAAGAGCACAAAATTGCATGCTAAAATAATCAATTTTTTTAATTACACTAATAAAAGCTAAGAAATCTAAGTTTTAAGTATTTTTACAATGTGCAGCCTACCCTACTGGCAGTTTCATGATTAATACCAGATGCAGAGATGTCCAGTGAGGACACTGATTCATAGCATTTTCTCTGCACACAGGAATGCACTGAAAAGATAAGTTATAACGGACCTTTTTAGGTAATTCCACCATCCCATGCTCTGCACAGATAGATGAGGTGAGGATTAACCTCTGTTTTTCTTTTGCTCGTTGCACGGAGCTACAACATGAGCCTGGCTGGGGGCAGTCAGATTTAATTTATTTTATTTCTTAGTGAAGAATGCACATATTTAAAAAAATCAAGAAGTATTTCAACATGCTTTAGGTGATATTTAGTGTGATGTGGTTCAAATTGTAATGAATTTAGTGGCCCTTTAACCATTGTAACACTCCTTTTTCATGCAAAGGAAAACCCTTTGTGATTGTCGGTGTCCCTTTAACTTGCAACAAATGAAGGTCTTTGTAGACTTGAGCATCCTTCATTCTTACCAAATGGGAATTCAGTGAATACCCACTCGGTACAGCTGTAAAAAAAGCTAATTGGGTAGATAAAAACGTTTCTCCAATTGTAGTTGCCTGGTCAAAATAGTATCTGATTGTGAATCATTTGTCAAACCGAAAAAGGAGGAGTTGTGTTACAGTGTTACAAGTAGATAAAAACTAAGACTTATCCAACTTATCTGATATGCATTGATATTAGGTTTCCATTATATGTGTTCCTACCTTTCCATTTATTTACATAAAGACCAATATATTCATTTGGTTTCACCAGGAGAAGAGTACTCAAGATATAAATCATTTGATGTAAACCATATAATAACGGAGCTTAGTAATAGACTTTAGTGACGTATAAGTGGGAGTCATTGAATCATAATTAGTTGCTTCTCTGAACCATGGCACCCTCTCCTGCACGGTAAATGGTATTTCATTATTTTGTAAGTGGAGTGGAGACGTCATATGTGATGCAATCAGAAAAAAAGGACACGCTTTGTAATTCTGTTCTATTTCACAGGAACAGTTAATTATCATTCAACAACTTACACCTGTTCTGTGCACCTCTTTCCTTCTGATTAGTTTGCAAATTATACTATTAAATCTTCTTGTACAGTGAAAAATTAGTCTTGGGGTTGTTTCGTGGAAACAAAGCATAATGCTGCAATTCTAAGTACTGTTACTTAGTGTATTCAGCTTTGTGTATATGACTGAGAGATACTGTATGTAATTGTGATTTTATACATTTGGCGATTTTTGTGAGGTGCTCTGTGGGCCCGAGAAGCGCCTCTCTGTGGGCCCGGAAGGCGCTGCGCCTCTTTGTGGGCCCGTGAGGCCAACATTTGATGTGTTTTTTTTTTTCTTTGTGGCTGTTTAAAAGGTGGTGTTGCTACAATAGAGGGGCAGTTGGCAGTATGGCATTGTGTGCAAGACACTCTGGCTCTAGTGAAATTAAAAATAAAGTACTCAATAGAAAATATGCAGTAAAACGTTTTTTCACCACCTACTGTAAAAAATCTCTCCGGGGGGGAAAAAAACACTTAAAGAAATAAAATGTCGTGTACCAGCCAGTGATTGCTGGTGCTATATCCTCTATTCAAATAAGCATTTTGAGGTGAGCCTTTCATTTTGCATATTTTTCTACATTTTTTACAATATATGACCTTTAAAAGGCTAATGGCATATAACTAAAGTTACAAAGCAGTACTGTGCATAGAATGCTTGTTTATTCTATGTACCCATTTATGTTGCTAGGTTAAAAGAGCAGACATTCATAAATACATAATAACACCAATAGAAATATGCAAAAAGGAGAAAAATAAGTTGAAAAATAACAACGATACATAAAATATAATACATTTGTCATCATTACATATATGAAACAAAGTATAGAATTCTAATCATGATATTTGATATTCAAGTAGTGTTAATAAAACAAACAGAAACCATTATTAGAGGATTTAAGGGCACGATTTATCAATATATGACCTCTTTTTGGCCACCTCTCAGGATCTAGACTTAATATACTGCCATCTGTTCAGCAAAATCCCTAGAGCAGTGGTGCCCAAACCCTTCCTCAAGACCCACCAGACAGACCATGATTTAGGTCAAACACTGTGTGATTGAACAGGCAGTGGAGTCCCAATTTGCTTCACCTGTATTTGACCTAAATCATGACCTGTCTTGAGGATTGGTTTGTGGACCATTGCCCTAGGGCATATAATATCGCCGTTGCCCATAAACCAAAGGTATTTGTAATCCCTGTGCCTCCTTGAGCCAGAGCTGAAGCCTTCTACATCATCAGGTAAATGCTTTTTGCCATTCATATGTTAAAAGGCTGCAATAAAGTGAGCTGCCTTGTTATGTATTCATGCGATGATTTGCTGTTAAAGTATAATTTAGAATCTCGTAGTGGCGTTTGTGATTTTTCACAATTTATAATGACTTAATAATTGGTCTAATTAAACTGCACCATAAACCAACGACTACAGTTTTTCTCACTCAAAGTAAATACCATTCAGATCATGCTAGTCAATTTTCTTTGTAATATCCCAGACTCACTGTTTGGTTGGTGTGATTTGCAGTATCATTCTAGGTAGGAAGGACTGTTCTAAAACATATACTGCATAATCCTATAGACTAACACTTTAATGATCTAATTGAAACATTGGTAACTCATTCCTTGTCCTGTCTTGATGTAGCTCTGACACAAAGTAGTGATAGATCTACAGGAAAAGTCACATTGGTGCTATTCATACAACTATCAGAGTGGTTTTATTGTTCTGTAAAAGTGCCTTAGATTCAGTAAGTTCTTATTCTAAACTCAAAGGATGATGACTGTTGGGATCTCTGTACTCTTGCCTAAGTTGTCATGCTTATTATCTCTAAAGAAAAATGGGACTACATTTTGTACTTGCATTATTTTTTGTTGTTGGATTGTTTACATGTGACATTGACCTAGTCACTTAAAACAGAAATCTAAATTGTTTTGTATGAGGAGGTAAATAACAAATGCCATTTTGATTTTACAAAGGTTTTTGATAGTGACGCATAAATAAGTATTGTACATAATAATGAATACAGTAATTGCTGTAAATCTGTGCTTTATTACTGGTTAAAAGACAGGAAATAAATTGATGTTGTGAATGGACTAATATTATGCAATTTATAATCTAAATTGATCAAATCTTAGGGTAACAGTGCTCAATGCCAAGCAGCAGCTGCAAAGGCAAATAAAATATTAGCATGGGTTAAGAAGGGTATAGAAGCCAGGGAAGCAAATATAATCTTGCTACTATATAAACTTCTAGTACTCATGCATTTGGAATATGGAGTACAATTTTGGGCACCACTTCAAAAAAGAAAGGACATTGTAGAGCTGGAAAGGTACAGAGAAGGGCAACACAATTAATAAAGGGAATAGGCTAAGCTATGAAGACAGACTAACCAAATTAATGTACCACTGTAGTTCAAGGAAAAGGGCACTTGTTTGTGAAATATGTAACAAGCAAATAGCATTAGCTTCTTTGTAAGCTATGAGCATAAAAACAGTTTTTGGAAAAATGTGAAGTTTATGAGTAGAGGATTTTATTTTGTGTTTGTTTTACATAACGTCCTGATGACTGAATTAAGGATTTGTTTTTATATCTCAATGGAGGAAAGGGGGGAGGAGCATGGAACAATGAAAATACATAATAGATAATTGGATCTGGCTAAAAATTGACACCACACCCCTTCCCCTTCTTAGGCCTATTACAGACAAATGTAAACTCCTCCTCGTGCACATCTACCAATGTATCATGTATACCTCAGGGTCAAACAGATCTAATTAAAGTACCTTAATGACTTTACATAATTTCTGTTTTCTTTTGTATAGTGCATGCAGGACATGGGAAATACGAAGGCGAGGATACTGTATGAAGCCAATCTTCCTGAGAACTTCAGAAGACCTCAAACGGACCAGTATCCTTTGACATTGTGCGTTATTATCTGTGTGACCAAATGTATGGTTATGGAAGGTATTCTGCGGTAAGACTTATTTACATGCAGCTAGTTTTGTACTACTGTGGGTCTCTCGGTATTGTGTCTCTGTCACTTTTTGTGTCTTGCTATTTTTATTTCACCAGATAGTTAGTTGCTGCATGTATTTTGTCTTGATATTTATTACATTTGCATTTAATTAATGACTTAGTGCAGAATTTGTACAGATGGAAACTAGAAAACATCCCTTCTTTCTACACCTCTAAGCTCTTCAGTCCTTATTACTATAAATCATGCCTCTTTTTGGCTGTGTATTTGATGTGATTGTTTCGCCTCTCTCTGTAGATGATGAGCTATTGGTCAGGACCTTGTGATTACTACATTAGCAATCATGCGTTGCAGAGTTGGAAATGACTTGATAGCCTCTCCTGCCTCTGACCTTTTAATCAGCAGCCACTGTTAGCCAAGCCTGGCGCTGCATTGATTTTCCATTGTTACAGAACAGCTGTTTATATGCACTTTGCTGACCTCCTAGTTGCACTTGTACCACACTGACCATAACGTCTCAGGTCTGTTGAAGTAGTTAAGATTACCCAGACACCTTTTGTTAACAGGCCTATAATAGGATCCATGTATCTATTTACCTTGCTTATTGTATAACCCCAGCAATTTGCAAAGAGCAAGCAATTTCATGTGTGAAGTTGGGAATGTGTAATTTCTCTTGTGGGATGCAGTTAATTATAGTCTGCACATACCATTTAATGACAAATGATAGTTTTACATTAAGCTTTTCATTATTAGGATTTCAGGTCTTATCTGAAAATTTTAATTACTTTAGTTTCCTGAGATCTATTGTGCAGCAGACCTAATCAACAGTTCTGCTCCTTTGAGGTTGTTTGATCTTTTCAAAGTTATTCTGTTGTCAATGGGATGTGCCTGCAAATGTAAGATTTACTTCACTATGATTTACTTTTCTATGGGACTAAATGGTAATTTAATTGTCTGCAAACTGGTAATGTTCAGTGGAAGCCAGCATGCATATTTAATCAGTGTTCCAAGCTCACATTACAGAATGAGAGGCACTAGGTGAATAGTTATCAACAGCCACCCAAGCATTCCTTTAGGCTTCATGCTAATTTCATTGTTAGGGTGAAATAGAAAATAATTAGATGCATTTCAGGGAACAAAAATATCTCTATGTATTCAGGGTCATTTTTATCATCTCTTTTCTCATAGGCAACATATTTTATTAAAATGAAAATTAACACAGTAGTGAATTTATCATATAAATGTGGCAGTCAAACCTAGTTATGACTATATTGCTGGGGTTATTATGGCTCAATCATTATATTTATTAATCCAGCAAATGTTTAATGCCAATAATGAATATATTATTATTTTTAAGAAGGGTTCTTTTGGTACAAGTCAGTAGAGGAAATACAAAGGGTCAAGAAAGACACTGACATAATTCATGATTTGTGCTGTTAATTGGACCATTTATGGTGTGCTCGTGATTATTGTAATGAACATTAACATGGAAAATACTGAAGGTAAATGTGCCTCGAGTTTGATGAAATTTACAGATATTAAGTAAGTAGCTTGAACATGTTCGAATGCATGTTCTTCATGTAAATGGGGCCGTCTTAGCTTGTTGCTCAGTGATTCTCAGAATCCAAGTCATATGATTCTAGACCAGTGCCTTTTGATCTGAGAACAGCTGGATACATTCCAATATATATGAGGACCATGTGTAAGATACAGAACATTTTGAACAGGATGATACATTATGGGGCTCGTCTTTCCTAATTCCCCGCTAGTTGCAGATCAGATGTTTTCCAATTTATACACACACCACACACTGTGAAGATCCCAAAAAAGGGGGGGGTGGGGTGGGGGGGGGGTCTATTTAGCTACAGACAATCCCTGCCTTTGACCACAGGAATTCTCTTCTAAATAGGTGATCTTCGTTGAAGTAATGGGCAATGGGCTGTTCGATATCCAGCTAACAGATCAATAACATGTACATGTGTTTTAGCTCAGGAAAAATAATAAAAGCCTTTCCTTTAAATGAAACACACCATCCTCTATGCGTTCCAAGTAACAACCTTTATTTCTTACCGCAATATCTATATCACATTTTCCATGTGGATGGGAGGACCTATTCAAAATCCTGTCCCCGATCAGGATCATCCAGTAAGAGAACAGCAGCTGGGGGGTATGGGCAGACTTGGGTGATTGGAGCCAGTCAGGGGCGGATGGATAAGGGGACTTGGCTGGATTAATACATTTCTACAATCCTTAGGCAAAAAATATCTTTGATATATGCAGCACATTTCATAAAATATATTATTTTTAATATCTAACAATCCCTCTAATAATTATGTTGAACCCCCAAGGGGTCCTTACACAGGCACCTGATACACACCAATCAACATGGTGCATTTGGGAATCAATTTTAGTTCATTGCTAACCTGCCCTATTTTCCTCCGCCAATATGAGAGCACTGATGCCAGCCCCAGAGTCACTGCAGGGATGTGACTCGTCCGGTTGTTTACAGGGATCACCAGGGGTCAGTACAGAGCTTGTGTGTGAACGTGTGTGTACGTGTACGTGTGTGTACGTGTACGTGTGTGTACGTGTACGTGTGTGTACGTGTACGTGTGTGTACGTGTACGTGTGTGTACGTGTACGTGTGTGTACGTGTACGTGTGTGTACGTGTACGTGTGTGTACGTGTACGTGTGTGTACGTGTGTGTACGTGTACGTGTGTGTGTACGTACGTGTGTGTGTACGTACGTGTGTGTGTACGTACGTGTGTGTGTACGTACGTGTGTGTGTACGTACGTGTGTGTGTACGTACGTGTGTGTGTACGTACGTGTGTGTGTGTGTGTACGTGTGTGTGTACGTACGTGTGTGTGTACGTACGTGTGTGTACGTACGTGTGTCTGTACGTACGTGTGTGTGTACGTACGTGTGTGTGTACGTACGTGTGTGTGTACGTACGTGTGTGTGTACGTACGTGTGTGTGTGTGTGTACGTACGTGTGTGTGTGCGTACGTACGTGTGTGCGTACGTACGTGTGTGTGTGCGTACGTACGTGTGTGCGTGCGTACGTGTGTGTGTGCGTGCGTACGTGTGTGTGTGCGTGCGTGCGTGTGTGTGTGCGTGCGTGCGTACGTGTGTGCGCGTACGTACGTGTGTGCGCGTACGTACGTGTGTGCGCGTACGTACGTACGTGTGTGTGCGTACGTACGTGTGTGTGCGTACGTACGTGTGTGTGCGTACGTACGTGTGTGTGCGTACGTACGTGTGTGTGCGTACGTACGTGTGTGTGCGTGCGTACGTGTGTGTGCGTGCGTACGTGCGTGTGCGTGCGTACGTGCGTGTGCGTGCGTACGTGCGTGTGTGTGCGTACGTGCGTGTGTGTACACGTACGTGTGTACGTGTGTGTGTACGTGTGTGTGTACGTGTGTACGTGTGTACGTGTACGTACGTACGTGTGTGTGTGTGTGTGTACGTACGTGTGTACGTGTGTGTGTACGTACGTGTGTACGTACGTGTGTACGTACGTGTGTACGTGTGTGTGTACGTACGTGTGTGTGTACGTACGTGTGTGTGTACGTACGTGTGTGTACGTACGTGTGTGTACGTGCGTGTACGTGCGTGTACGTGCGTGCGTGTACGTGCGTGTGCGTGCGTGCGTGTGCGTACGTGCGTGTGCGTACGTGCGTGTGCGTACGTGCGTGTGCGTACGTGCGTGTGCGTGCGTGCGTGTGCGTGCGTGTGCGTGCGTGCGTGTGTGTGCGTGCGTGTGTGTGCGTGCGTGTGTGTGCGTGCGTGTGTGTGCGTGCGTGTGTGTGCGTGCGTGTGTGTGCGTGCGTGTGCGTGCGTGTGTGTGCGTGCGTGTGCGTGCGTGTGTGCGTGCGTGCGTGCGTGCGTGCGTGTGTGCGTACGTGCGTGTGTGCGTACGTGCGTGTGTGCGTACGTGCGTGTGTGCGTACGTGCGTACGTGCGTGTGTGCGTACGTGCGTTTGTGCGCGTGTACGTGTGTGTGCGCGCGTGTACGTGTGTACGTGTGTGCGCGTGCGCGTGTGTGTGTGTGTACGTGTACGACGTGCGTGTGTTCGTGTGTGCAACGTGCGTGTGTCCTGTAGCTGTCACCAGAGGGTGAGTGAGCAGAGACAATTGTATTATTTGCAGCCTTTAGTAATAAGAACAGTTACATCTTAAGTGAGACTGCTTGCACAGTAAGAGTCTTTCTCTGAAACAGCAGGGAGATGAAGCAGAGGATGTGCTGCCCTTACAGCCTCAGTTCTTGTACTGAAACATGTCAGAAGCCACTGAGGTGAAGATTGATACAATGTATCGGCCTGCTTGTGATTGGCCACAACTGAATATGAATTTTATTCTAATTTAGCCTGAATGTTTATAAGAAATTTTGCTCACTTCAAAATAAGCAAATTAATATTTATTTTGGGATTTTTTTCATTCAAAAATGTTTTCATACACTACTATTTCTCCTCTATCAGTAAACTTAGAAACTTAGTTAAGCCTTTAATTTAATTTAGCAGAGAGTAGTAATTGTGGCTGATGAGAACTATATATTTTCATTCTGTAGCATTTGCTTTAAACATTAAAATAAATCAATTAAAACAAGTGTATAATTTATGCTAATTTATAGGTTTCGGTTGAAGCAGTTTCAAATTTAAAACCAAACATTTAAAGTGTATGATCCTTTAATACCATTCATTCACTTTTCCTCTAAAGGTATAAAGGGTTAGGATTTGGAAACAGTCGTATGTTATATTTAAATAGATTTTCTCCAAAAGAAGATAATATTGTGACTCAATATTATCTTCTTTGTATGCTTTTCACTATATTTGATATTAGAGTTTTATGGAATGTTCCACTACTGAAAGTCTTCCTAAAGTGTTTCATGAATAAATAAGATGGAATTTCATTTCAAAGAGTGGAAGATGCTAGCACCTTATGGATCCTTTCATAAAAAAAACAAAATATACTGAACATAAATGTTGATAAATTTACTCCGAACTGATTGATCGTATTGCACTAAAAAAATTGTACCAGGACAATTGGAAAAATGAAGATTCAGTGGCTGTGGGAGCTGGTTCATCTCATTTAAAGAACCTATGTCAAAAATAATAGAATATGATGTATTTCCTACAAATGATATTTAACAAGATAGTAGAGATAAAAAGTGAAGCTTTTTTTTTCTGTGTCTAGTGCGATGCAGTAAAAGTGTAAGCGCTGCAGGGCTTTTTACAGACCTGCTTGATGATCTGAGATCAGCTTTTCATGTATCCGAATCAAAGGGGTGAAGGCATAAATTGAAACCTTTCTTTAGCTCCAAATGCCAATGGGTCATCAGGGCAATGCAGAATTTACTATTTCTGACATTGGTATATGAGTTCAGCATTTTACAATAGAATTATTGAGACAGGTAATGGATGGAAATTTGATAGGCTCATGTTGAATTAATACATGCCTATTTAACGTCTTGTGACTTAGAAGATTAGGAACAACAGATTATCATTTTCTGTATAGGGGACAGCATTTCATGCTCCCCAGTTCATCCAGGCATTTTCTTTGTATTCCTGCAAACTAATGGATCATCTTAACAACTTTAGAGAGCTAATTCAATTCAAAGATTTTATATTATCACTTAATATTGCTAAATTTTTGCATGGAAAATAACAAACCGAAATATATGAAAACCAGTGGCTTTTGATTTTCCTTCACATGACTGATAGAAACATATATAAACTTGAGGAAGTGTTAGTGCTATGAATATGTTGGTGCATTAACGTATGCTTCTCATCTATCTATGCTTAGGTAGTTGTTAAGATTAGTACGTTTCCAAAGAGTTCTAAGCCTCCTTGCCACTCTTTACCATATAAGAGAGAATACGAAATGTCCACATTGTCTTACCATAACATAAGTCTTCTCCACTATCAATCATTTATACTTTCAAATAGCTTTTTTTGTAGTATTAAAACTTTGTTTTAAATTTATGATATCAAACTTTAAATCTAAATCTATAGAGTTTCTGAGGAAATAGCAGTGGCTGTGTGTCATGATGGATTTTGGGAGGCACAGGGGAACTCTTTGCCACCCCATTAATTCATACCCAGAGCATAATTGGACTATTGTGGACTGTGGGATTTGAGAACTTTTCTGGGTTAAAATATGATTTCACGATTATCTGTATCTTGGTTTATGAATATGCTGGTTTAGAATTCCAACGTACCTATGCTACTTGTGGTCATGTCCAGAGTCTAGAGAGTTTGCTAGATTAATGTGCCTTGGCTTGAGATGACCAGTTCCTGCCCTGCGTAAATCTGTTGGAATTATATTGTTTATGATTGAATACAAATTATGTTTAATCTTACAGGGATTGTTGTAAATAATATATTAGATGGTCTGCAGATGGACAGCTCTGCAGTATGTTTTAACTAGTCCACCTGCCAAGCCCAAAGTAGTTGGCTAAGTCTCCTAGATAAACTTTGAACACACACTTCAAGATTACAGCCATGGCAATAGGGCAGTAGTGGCAATAAGCACGGAGGCTGGACAGATGCATCCTGTATCTCCAGTTACTGTGATAACCAGGAATGCACTTCAGTTGGAGTGGTTTGGGGCAGACGCATCACACAAATACACAGGGGTTGGCCGTGGGACATGTGCTGTAATGATTTATTGTAACCGTGTTACCAGTGGTTAATTCATCACTAGGGATAGGGTATAAGTGTTGGAGTCTAATTTAATATAGTTCAGTAATGGTTTTCGCATTAAAAAAGGTGTGGATCTATTTAATGTATGCCGGTATCCTGAGTGGGGAGTGGTCCTGTTCTGAGACTACTGGAATTCTGACCTCATTATCCTCCGCACATATTCTTAGGTGTGGTCCCTATCCAGATGCCATATTTTGTGCCAGAGAGACTAAGAACCACACAATTCTGCTGGGGTAGGTTGGAACTAGGTTCCTATCAGGCCCCCGTGAAGAAGCAGACTGTGACACCGTGCTTCAAATAGGTGGGTATTTAGATATACGGCATCTTTGAGTGCAGTGTTTTTTTTGTAATCAGGATTTTTTTTCAATACATAACATATTCAACCCATGCATTCCTAGGCTCATATAGTCACAGAGGGCAGATCATTACCAGCCTAAGGCACCCTGTCTTGTGTTACAATGTTACAGTGGTGATGAATTTCTGCGCTAATTAAAATGAATTTTCCTGCACTAGATTAGTGAATATGTCAACTATTCAAGGTCATATGGAAGGATTACTTGCACTGCTGTGCTTTTAAACACATTTTTTTCATTCCTTTTCCTTGAATATCACTGTTCAGGAATTTAATCTCATTTGTACAATAATATTTCATTTTATGCAGTTCTGTGCTTATTTACCAACTATGTAATAATCTAGAACACTACAATAGTAGGTATGCTTTTGGGTTTGAAGGTTATTTGTCTTGTGTAAACATTCATATATTGCTTGAAGCACAGTAATTGGTTATTAAAGAAGCTCTAAATGTAACTGGCTAGACATTTAAATGCTAATTGTAATGACTTTTGCATTTGAATATGTTTATTTTTACATTGTGTAATCACATACAATTTACATGCTTAATTGCCAGTTGTGTGTTGTTTTTAAATTGACCAAATCGTAGTGTTATTGTTTAGTCTTGCATATGTACATTTAAACACCTATAAAGGTATGCTTACATGAGGCATTTGATGACCACAGCAATAGTGTTGTTAAATATATTTTATTAAGAAACTACAAAATAAGATACTTTATGTAAACACTGTAAAAATACAGATCTTTCTCTTTCACGCAAGAAAATACAAATATCACTGCAGCTTGTTCAGACCTTATCTATCCGGCGAAAGTATAACGTGTGTCTCAAATAAACTTTATGGGCTAAGAAAAATGATCATTTGATATAATAGCACAGGGCCTTGGATACCAGGCATCTTGCTCTTGGACAAAATGTGATTATGGCATCGGATTCTTACCCAGTCTAAAAACTCAGGAAGGAAGCAGCAATCAGGCTGGACCACTTAAAATTATAGCAAAAATAAGGCCAATAATATTTTTTCAAATGTGTACTGTACTATTATATGGTATATACAAGGTTATTGGTCTGAAATAATGCCTAATATTATCAAATAACATTTATGCTCTTTTATGACTGCCTAACAGAAATTAAATATTCTCAAACACAAAGGTGTAGGAATAAAAACAAGTCTAGAAGGATAGAGTTTTAAAAAGACAAAGATCCAAACAGTGACAAATCAACAAGAGCAATAGCAGTACACAAGGAGCTGTAGCGCTACTTGAGGAGCAATATCACTACTGTTCTACAGTAAACATGCAAACAGACAAAGGGTTCGAGTGTGTCTGTCTGACGTAAGAGGGTGCAAAGGGAGGCAAGGAGCGGTATAGCACTGTATTAAATTATCTATGACAAAGGCGCGAGATATGGCTGGGGGCTCAAATGTAAGAATGGTAAACTGCGAAACAATCTCTCTCTTCCCTCAGCACATCTACATTATAGGTCTATATATACACACTATGTCTCTATCTATCTATCTATCTATCTATCTATCTATCTATCTATCTATCTATCTAGACAGGTAGCTGGGTCTCATAAGGCAACCTTGCATGATCTTGTCAGACCCGGATACAACAGTAATCCCGGACAGGAGATGAGAGGGAGCAATTGGGAACTGCAGGGGAGGGAGATGAAGAGATCCTACTGGACACCAGTGGTATATGCTGTGCTAAAACTATATATACTGTATAAATAACCTTTCCTACGCCCCTGGTTAATGATTTCCCAGTAACTCATCACAATAAATAAGAAAACTTATGTAATACTTGATTTCTTGTTTGCTGTTATGACTTCTAGATTCTCTTCCTTAACACACAAGTCCATTTTCTTTCCAGTTCTAGATAACTAAATATATATAAAATATACATAAAAAGAAAATCTGATAACAATATATGTAATAACCTGAATCAAAGCCATAAATGAATAGCATAAACTAAAACCAATTTCAATGTCTAATAAATGCTTTAAAAGGATACCTCGTAATTCTACTCCCTATAATCCGCTATGTCATTTATTTTCACAAAGCACCTAAAATATATTAAGTTTTGGGCTAAAAAGTGGACTAAATTGTTTCATTAAAACCCAATAGATGTCTAAATTTTAATGTGTACATGCCATTTTTCTTCTTCTTTTAATAACTTGTTTTCAATTGAACATTTTCTAGGACACTTGTGTTAATCAAATTAATTTAAGAAAAAAGAACAATCTGAAATATTAAACTAATGAAACTTCAAAAAATGTTGGAGAAATGTGAGATACGTTTCAACAATTCTAATTTTAAAGGTCTCTGTCCTCTGCAAAAAAAAATACAAGAAGTACAATGAATAACATCAATTACCACTTGACTTTTGGTAGTTAATTAATTTGATAACTTAACTCATATTATCTAACATTCTACTTTCCTAGTTCTTTTACACACAGAAAACCTGCTAAAAGGGTAAAAAAGTTAATATCTGAAAAAAATGTTTTTACAAGTATATTATGTAAATGAGAAGGTATATTATGGTTTTCAATATTTCTTAATTTTTCAGAAAATGTATTTATGTTGCTGGAAAAAAAGGGCCTTTAAGTAATATAGGCCAATATTTTTTTTTATTGAGTTTTGATTATGCATTTATGTGCTCCATTAAATATGGGAACAACTTGTTGATGTTGAATGTTGTTATCCCCTATCTTATCTTCTTTAAATTGTAACCGTTCTTTGTAGTCTTTTGTCTTGGCTTTATTTTATGCCAAATCAATAACATTGGAAGAAAACTTTTTTTTTTTTTTTTTTTTACAAAACCTTGAAATTTTTCTTACACTATGAATTTTCTGAACAGTTTCTCAGAATAGGAGGAAATTGAATGTAAGGAATTTCCTATCATGATTGCTTTTAAATGCTGAATAGGATCTATAATTTTTACATGACAGTTTACATACATGTACGTTTAAAGTTCCAAGTACTCTAATATATATATATATATATATATATATATATATATATATATATATATATATATATATATATATATATATATATATTTTTTTTTTTTTGTGTACTAATCACTTTCTAATCCTTGCCAAACTATAATGATAATCAAAAATACAGAAGGATCTGTATATGACTGATAGAGGAGAATCATTAGTGTATGCAAAAAAAAAATTTGCATGAAAAAAATACCAAAATAAATATTTAAACACTTAACTTTAAGTTAGCAAAATATCTTGTAATTTTTGACAGTTTAAAACAGGGTTAACACGCTATCCAAACCCAGGCTAAATGAGCATTCATTTCAAATATAGTTTTGGCCAATCAGGAGGAAGCAGAGGCTGAAACGTTTGGGGTTACTGTCTGTGCTATAAAGCAGCCTGGGAAATGTAGTCTGATTCATATGAAAATAAATAGTACTTTCTAGTACTTTTTTTTAGATTAGAACAATTTTAAAACGGACATTTCCATATACCTTTAAGGTCCGGATCTTTTGTTATTATTAAAATATATTTCTACATTTCATGTTGGCTTTTTACATTTATTGTTGGCCTTAAGTTGTGTCATTAATTAGTACACTTCTATCCTCTAAGGTGTCATTTTGAAACACACCTAATTAACTAGAGATGGGTTTCAAATAGCTTGAAAAGAAACCCATTATATAACCATTCAAGAAACTGAATAAGGCAATAGTCCCCTGTTTGCCGTATGTACGTGTAAAACTGATGTTCTCTCCATCTCCTGGCCGTTCTACCTATTCATTATTCTTGCTGCATTTTATTATTTTCTTCCAGTCTTTTTATGGGATCAAACACACAGTTTTCTTTTTTCACAGCATTATCTGAACCTTGCTTTCTTGCTAGGGGATATTTTGTCCTATTTAATATTCCTGAAGTCAAAGTATGGATTTTTCCAAATCATGAATGTTTCATAAGACAAACAATTGAATTTGTTTTCTTTCTATTTTTTTATTTTTGCAGCGATCAAACTTAAATGCAAAGCGTAAATCAGATAATGACAAAATTCTGTGACTTCCATAGTCAGATGCTGTTCCCATAAGAAAACCGATCAGAAAGACTTGATTGTTTGTTCCTGTTTCTTTATAGTGGAGATTGTGCTCTGAATGTATTTGTTTATGTGCATGCACTGGATGGATGTATAATAGCAAAGTATGCTTTATCAATTAGCACATTTTTATGCACACATTTAGTACAACGGCTCTATGAAATGTAGCCTTGCTCCTATTTGATCTTCTGTCCACCTATCTACTTGGGACTAATAAACATGGGATTAACATCCCAAGCATTTTAACAAATTGTGTGTATTGATGATATTCACAAACATATAAAGCTCAAATGAAAGTGTTCAAAGAAAATAGAAGAAACTTGATATGATTTTGTGAAAACACTCCTTTACAGCCAAGGTATTACTTTTGTGGAATAATTTTCCAGCATAAGCAAAAGTTGCAGTATAGGAATTCAAAACCGCCTTGAAATGCACGAGTGCTGAGGGTTAATTAAGTGTAAGTTTGATGCACATGATTGTGATCTTTGTATCTACTTTGATTTCATTTATTGCAGCTGAAACCATTAAATAAAATTCAGCAAAGTTAAAAAGGCATGTTGAAGGACACACAGTAGATTGCCTAAACCCTTCACAGATGGAGAGTAATTTATATAATTGGCAGAGAAGTGGAGAAATGATGTGTGTGAATGAGGGAAAAGCTTGTAAACATCTTCCTTCTTTAGGGGTATTTGTTGAATTATAGTTTTTTCACCCAAATACCAGAGGAACAGCCTGTGCGATCACGGAGTATCACATCCTTTTTCTTCTGTCTTAATTTCCCCTCTGCCATCTATGGTAGATATGATTGTTCCAGTAGCCTGGTTTGCAAATCTGCCGCAGTTTTGTGATAAAATGATTAAAAATGAAAAGCAAGCAAAATGCAATCAGAGAGCTAGTAAAATATATTTGTATTCATTTCAGAGTTAAAGGACTACTGTACTATGAAATAATGGCTGCTGAAATGAAAGTACATGCTTAAATATATTGGATTTATAATGTTTAAACTTCGTAATGTTCATAGTTCTAATTTAAAGCTCTTACCTTTATAGCTTTTTGCCTGCTACTTTGTGCTGTAGCAGGCTTCCTGCTGTGTAGATGTAAGGATGAATCTACAACTACCAGAGCAAATGGCAAAAGCTGCCACATCCCTAATTATACAAAAGGAGTGTAGCAGAAATCTAGAAAAGTACGCGTTTTGAAATATAACTGCTAGCAGTACAAAAATGAAACATAATAATTCAAGTATACTTATGCATTTACTGTGATTTTTAACAGCCTTTATTTTTATATTACAGCGGTCCTTTACCCATGAAGTGTTATATTTATAGTATGCTTTTGTGAAAAAACATAAACACATAATAGGATAAATACACTTAAAAAAAAAGAAGAGAAATGCACAATTTTTTAACTACTACACTTAATTTTATTTATTTGAGCAGATGAGGAACTTCTTGTGAGGAACCTTGTACACTGATCATATTCCCCTTCGGTTTTATTGAAAGGCTCTCTTAATTGTATGCAGTATAGTAAGATTACAAGTTCAACTCCCTATAGAACCACCTTCTCACGCATGTAAGGGGCTTCAGGGGTCCAATATTGAAGCCTCAATAACACCCAGGCTCTCTAAAAATCATGGATCCTCCTTGTGTATTGTCCATTTCTTTCATGTTTGTATCCCTAGCAGTGGTCCTTTTAGTAGAGCAGGTAAGCTAGGTTGTGCTGATGTCATCATGTCACAATTTCTTAAACAATCTTAAGTAATTTTGTCAGAAATGTAATATCTCAAAATGTTTTTATGTTGCTTTTCCTTAAGCTTTCTAATAGATCTGTGGAGTTCTTTATCAGAGATAAATATGAAAGGAAGAAATACCATGACAAAAACGCTGCTAGTGTCACCAATGTAAGTATATTTTTCCTCCTTGTGTTTTCATTTTCTCAATTTACCAACTCTACTAATGTCATACCCACTGTCAATTATTTGTCTAGTGATAACAAATGGGTTGCAGTTGAGGGTTATCTGGCACAAAGCTTCATTTTATATACACTGTATAGTATTTGTGTTTAACATGCACCTTTTAATTTGTTTGCTGCCCATTACCCCCGTAGCCTCTAGCTTGGATATATAATATCTGGACTTTTAATAAAATAGAAGTTGAAATAAGTAATAAAACAAAGTACTTCTGTGGAGGAAATGAGATGTCTGTGTCTTAGAGTCTTGATACATTTGGAGCAGTGAACATTAGTCAATTAAACTTTCCTTGATTGCACATAATAATACTGGAAATGTCATCCTGCGTTCTATTGACATTCTCAAATCTTGATGACATTTTCACTCCTATAATAAGCTGCTGGGGAAAGTTTATGCTATATGTTGTTATTTATTATAGTGTAAAATGATTGCTATAATGAAAATCTAACCACATCAGACACTGTTATCCATACACCAGACAAGTGACTTCCTAGTCTGTAGTCCAGATCAATTTACCTAAGCAGAGTTATTTTATCCCAGCAGTCTCTGAAATGAGATTAAAATATATGTTTGTGTACATAATGGCAGGGACGGGTTTAGTTACTCTGATTTCCAATTTATATGTGGATGAATAGTCTGCCAACAAAAGTTCTGATGATGGTTATCATTATGTAGATCTGACTATTTTGTATACCACTGACCAGTGTCATTGCTCGTTTTGTTTTGAGAAATAATACTTGGTTTATTCATTTATGAAACTTATTTAGACAATCTATTCACCCCAGTCTTCTCATCAATTATTATGTTTTTCATTCACTATTGTAACTTTACTATTATGGTTTTCAACTAACATTATTTGTCTAGAAATTGTAGGCCTGTTAGTGATGGTGAATGTAGCTCTTATGTGGCCATTCATGTCTAAAGCTTGTTACTAATTCAGCCCCAATGCAAATATCAAAGGCAGGAAGGCTTGGTGGTGTCATGCACATGAAAACACATTGTTGTCACTTATTGACCCCAGCACATTTTTTAGATGCTTAAAATTGTATTATTGTTTACTGCACAGAACAAGGAAACATAAAAATATATAAAAATAGATTTGTTGTTCCATATGGACGCAGCATCTATCGGAGTTTCTATTTGTGCTTATCCTTATGGTTTTCCTGGCAAAGATATTGGAGTGGGTTGCCAGTTCATTCTCCAGTGCACCACAATTTGTCTGCCCATCTTGGGTGACCCTACATGGTATAGCTTACAGGTTCATTGACGTACCCAAGCCAATCACCATGACAAGCGATCCAGAAGGCGAAAAATCGATTAGACACAGCGGATACGTTTCAAAAAGTCTCATATAGCCTATCCATTCTACAAACTTAAAATATTTTCCTAATTTAGCCTCAAGACAGTCTTATGCATGCTTGCTGTACCAAAAATGCAAGCCTTAATAGGAAAACTAACAAGGCTTGGGGTAACTGGGTTGTTCTCTTTTGTCTGTAGGAGTGAATATATATATATATATATATATATATATATATATATATATATATATATATATATATATATATTTATATTTATATTTATATATATATATATATATATATATATATATATATATATATATTTATATATATATATATATATATATATATATATTTATATATATATATATATATATATATATATATATATTTATATTTATATATATATATATATATATATATATATATATATATATATATATTTATATATATATATATATATATATATATATATATATATTTATATATATATATATATATATATATATATATATATATATATTTATATATATATATATATATATATATATATATATATATTTATATATATATACACACACACACACGCTTTCTCTATCGTAGGTGTAGGGATTGTTTCACTGGTTTACTGTTACATTGTGTTGTCTGATGTGTAATTTGTACTCTCATGTATTTACTGTGCTCATTCAGCTTTAATGTGTACTTCTATATAGAGTTACAGTTGGCTCTTTATAAAGAGTAACAGTTATAGTTATCATTTTAAATCTATAGACTGAAATAAGAGGGCATATTAAACAAATGACGTAGAACTCCCTTATATGAATATAGCCAAAAACGGAAGAAAACAAAACCATATGTAGACATAACAAGAACTGCATGATCACAAGAGCGCACTATTGTTGTTAAGAGCCCTACCTACAGTTTAATTTTCCTGACAACATTTACAATTTCTGAGATCTCATTTATGACTTTTTAAATATATCCTGGATGATGGGAGTAAACTCATCATATAGTAAAACATAACTTGCAATATCTTCATGGAGAGAACAACTCCAATCACTGGGATGAAGTTTTTCTTCTGAAGAACAGAAAACAATCTTCTTCCAGCCGATTACCACAGATTACACTATGAATGAGTACCTGAACCAGTTAGTCTTCCCTTTGCACATAGGGTGTATTCTTGCCAGCTTTACAGTTGCTTTTCACAAGATTTGTATTTTTCGGCCTGGATTAGATAAAATATGATATTTTGTATGAAATCAGGAGAAGTCTTGTGGAAGAGAAAGGTGCTGTGTGTTGGATTAGCCAAGTGCCAGTTTCCAAGTATGAACATAACAGCACGTAGGTATTGTCACCTAATCCCATTTTCTATTCTAATTTATCTAATTATTCATCTCTTGAAGAGAACACATTTTCATACTAGTTACTGAATATTTCTCTTTTTCTTCTTACAGGCTATATTTGTTTAATGATTAGGTGGCACAGGTTTCGTTTTATTTTATTATGATTTTAATTACATTTATGTAAATGTACTAACAGTTCCATTTTAATCTAAATCAAATACTCTTATTGCTTTCTCATTTCTATTTTAATCCATCTGCTTAGTTTTATTTTAAGCAGGGTAAGCCTTGGGCAGAATTTATAATACAGGTACAAATCCCTATTCAGTTAAACTTTTCTGTTAATTAAAAAGCACACAAACACGCATTCTCTCTAGTTTAGAATGTAAATTGTTTTCTGTTTTCTCTAGGTGTATTATCACAAAGGAAGCATGCAGGCCGCCGCGTCTCTTTCTTTCTAGGTGCCTATACTGTAGTATTGGGCTGTTGAACTGTCAGCCAAGCTGTGCATGTCATTAACACAAGAGCAGTAATACACTATTATCCTGATATAGCGGTTTCCTGGGAGCCCGTACTATCCCTCCGTGCTCTAACAGCACTTGGCAGTTCTTAGGTAGAAAGAGAAAAAATACTTCACAAAGAAGATTGAAAACAACATCAGTAATAGGTGAACAACATTGTAGTGCAGAGGTTGATGTACTGATAGATTTCAAAGACGTATTTCAGTGTATAAAGTAAACCAGCCATTTAGTGTGTCTGATAGCATGGCGTGTAAAGAAAGCACGTGCTGGAGAGAACCTGGAGGTGAAAGATCCTATTTTTACCATTTTTTTTTTTTTTTTTTATTTATTTATTTTTTACACAATTTTGCTGGAGGGTTGGCTTTTAGTTCAATAATAACCATTGTAAAGATTCCACCAATGCACTTTTTAATTCTAGTTGTTCTGCCTAAATAACTTGGGGGGGAAAAAATACTGCTATTTTAATATATTTTACCATTTCACATGTGTGTTGTGCAAACAAAATAATGTTACCTATTTTTTTTATACACCAGTATATGCATCTTACATTTGTGTTTAGACTTAGTTTTATTTTGTTTTTGTTTACCGGAATAAAGAAAATCAGAAACAGGCGAATGTTGCACTTGTATCATGGTGTATAATCCCCTTTTTTAAGAATAAAAACGTTTCAAGTGGATATTTGGGACTAAAAACAGAGTTTGGACAGTGGCCCTCAAGTGGTTTCTTAATCTAGATCAGGGGTTGTCAACCTTTTAATACCTACCGCCCACTTTTGATGGTAAAATGTCTTTACCGCCCACGGATGCCTCATTTATGGTTACATAAAATCCTAAGACCCTAGCTATGTATTGCTCTAGTGATTGTGATCCGGTCCTGACTGTCCCTAAGCTCTCTCACCAGCTCTCAAACCAGCCAAGCATAATGCTGCAGGTCTCAGGTGTGTGACATCACTTGTCTGCAACGCCACCTAGCGATTACCCCACTGCCCACCATAAAAGCTTAAATTGGCCACTAGTGGGCGGTAGTGACCACGCTGACTACCACTCACCTAGATCAAAGGGACACTGAACTACCATATATACAGTATCTTTCTCTGTAGTATTAAAACAAAATTGATCTGCAACACACACAAACTGCAAGGAATGTGGTGGGAAAGCTGTTAACCATTTGAAAATATTTGAAAATTATAGCCACTTTTTGATATTGCATATAACCACAAGCAGCTACAAAGATAATATGTATGGAGTCTTGTGTACGGTGCCAGTAGGCTGCTTTATATTGGAAACCAATACATTTCATGAAGCTGAGTTGTCACCTTGGGGAGACACTCTGCAATCGGAAGTCTCTGTGTCTCGCTACAAAAGCTTAAAGTATAGTCATGCTCAAATGCATTATTCTATGTCAGCTTTACATGGGAGAAATGATGTTCTGCCATGTATTTCAAGTATTGGAAATAGGGATGGTTTGTTACTGGAGGATAGGAGACATGTATAGCACGTGTTTTTCATATGGCCGCCCATGACAGGCTAATTGCTATTTGTTTGTTTGATTCAATAACAACTCTAATGAAAATAATTTAAAAAATATCACCTGAATTGTATCCCATGATGGAGGCAAATACTGACCTCATTTTCCACAATTCTCAGCTTAAGTGTAAAAGTCAATTAACAACCGTATCGTTTAACCATGTACAATAGACTCAAGTGAGTTTGTTGGTGAAGCCTTATTATATATAGAGCAATTTCCGAGAGGGATTCAGATACTCAGCAACCCCTAACTAAATCCATCCATTTGGCAGCAATTTTAAAAAGGAAAAAAAAAACTTGGTGGGGTTTGTACAATTTGCTTTTGATACATTAAAGGTGAAATAGTTTGAATATCAAATGCATAACACATTGTTAATGATTGTACAGTAAATATCATTTCAGCATATTCCCAGCTACTTATTATTCCACACTCTAAACATTTTTTTTTGCTGCTTGGGGAAAATGTACAAGTGCACATATCTACTGCTCACATTTTCAAGACTGTTATTTTCCATTATACAAAAATAAATACATTTTTTTTTCTGTTTATAAGTTTTTCCACTTTGTATTTCCAAGTCAGAAAAGAGAGAAGGAAAAATCTCTTCCTTCCCACCCCCATAATATAACTTTCCTTCAACGAGCACTGAAAAGACGCAGGTTGGGACTCTAACATGATGTGTGTTGATTAATATGTATAAACCTGACCTGCTTTGAAGTTACAAAGCGTTGTTGACTAGATGAGACAGTTGCTCCTTAGGGATGTTAAGATAACATTTTTGCATAGCAAGGTGGCATGCACATAAAGCCTGATTACTCAGTGTTCATTTATACCTTGTCATTTTGCATTCAGTCTTGGTTTTTTATTTATTTATTTTGTCAGGGCTGGACGTTGAAAGATTATTACACTGTGGTGCATTATCCTCCCTCCCCCACTACTACATCCAATCTGTACAGCAGTGACTCACAACAACCTTCTCGTTTTTCTTCTTAACCCATACTTTAAATTTTTTCATATATTTATTATTCCTAAACTCATTAGCCATTCACGCTCATTTTTATTAATGTACATTCATGCAAACTTTAACCATTGTGCCCCTGCTGAATTTTATTATTACCCCTTTCTTTATTGTACTGTGTCCTGCTCATTACTACCTTCTGCTTATTTTTCTCTTTTTATTGTATTATCTCATATTGCTCATTTTTATTAATAACTTCCACTCTTATTTTATTTTCCCTCTATTTATACTGTTAATTTCTGCTTATTTTTCTTATTGCCCTGTTCTGCTCATTATTATTATTATTAATATTATTATTATTACTAGCGAATTGCCCATCAAAAAATGACGGCAATGAAATTGTAAGGTAGCTAATGGTGTTTTGTGTGTACTACTGAAATATATAATACAATTAATAAATGAATATACTTTACGTATTTTGAAGCATTGTGTTGAAGAGCTGGCAATCTGTTTTGATGTTGCTGCAGCATTAGTGGTGTTGAGCTGCTGTGTAAGCGTGGTGAATGTGTGCAGTGTAATAGTGTGCGTGCGCGAGACGAAACCGTTAGCGTAGTTGTGTACTTCCGCATTGGCGTAAAATGGCGGGTAATGTGTGGTATGCGTCTTAGTGGAATATCCGTAGGTGTTTTGCGAGTTTCTTGTGGTGTTTTGCTTGTTTCTTGTGGTGTTTTGCGTGTTTACAGTGCTGTAGCCTCGTTTTCGTTTTGTTCGGCGGCCATTTTTTCTCTCGCTTAGAGAATTTTTTAGTGTCTAAACTCTTTTATTTTGAGTTAAATGAAGGTGTAAGTTGCTTTTTTGAGGTCCTGGATGCTCCCTCTTGCTTTAGGTAAGCTTTTTATGTATGTGCTGTGTTCGTGAGTTGCGTCAGATTGTTGTGAGGTCGTAATGTGTAGTATCGTGTCTCGTATGTTATTTGTGTTGCGACGTAAAGTTTGCGAGGGTCGCAGTTGCTTGCAAGGAGCGCCTTCGGCGCTCCATGCCAGCAACTGAGGCCTTTGCCCGCGGCCCTTGCTACGCGAGCCCGCAAGCGTTAGCAACAACTCGTACGCTCACAACTATATATGTGATTATTATTATTAAGCTGCTTGTTACATTTAATGTATTTCCTGCTTTTCATTATTATTGCTCCATAATCCTATTTCTTATGGAAATCATGTGGTCCTTCATGCCTTGTCCATCCTCCCTCTCCTTTATTGGCCTACACCTGCTATTTATCAACCCTCTAATTTACCATACTTTTCAAAACATGCACTGTAATTGATGAGAGCGGTCTATAACCACCATGCTTAGATTGACCCTACTTGACACAAAAGATTCTTTTTTTGTCTTTTTCAGTTTGTTACCCAGTATATTATTGTGCGTAATATCTCTGTTTTGTGACCTAATTCATTCAGGGTTTTATGTCTGCTTAAAGGTACATGGAACACAATAACTTGTTTTCATGCATGTGAAGAAGCATGCTTTAAGGATTTTACATGAAGGATATTAAGTAATGAACTACTTTAACCTAACAGAAAATGTACAGAGAACTGGCAGACAAGTATGACTCAATCTACAATACTGCTCATTGGCTGATGGGGGTAAGCCCCTGAATCAATTAAACCACTGAATCCGTGCTTTAAGCCCAGGAAAACTAAAGAAGCTGTGGTACATTATCAAATGCCCTCTTTCAGGTGAAACAAAAATAATCCTTTCCTTGTCCTTTTAAAGGGAATATTAGACACGTTTTGATTTCCATGCAGTAAAGTTTAAAAGTTAAAAGTAAATTCCTTTTCAAAAGCAGTTTTGACAATGTTAGAACCCCTCTCACAATACCAATTTGTACATGTCGGAGTTATTGTGCTCTGTGCAGAGATCTATGTAGTGTTGCTATACAAAGGAGGGACAAGACAATTGCTTTTTTTATTTTCTTCATGTTGGAAAAATAAATACCTTTTGTAATTTTTAAACATGCTCCTTCAATTACATGATATAAATTGTGGGAGTGCAGTGTCATCTTAAAGGTTCATATATCATTAAGACAGATATTTCCCTCTGCTCATCAGTGGTTCTTTTTTCATAATTAAAGTTTACATTAGAGTAGTCTTCTTTGGGAAGCCATTCTGTAAAGCGAATATGTACACGTTCTGTTCATACAGGACATATACAGCCTTATTAAATTGCTATTCGGTAAATTCTCTATATAAGCACAGAGCATATTTATTTTACAAAAGTTTTTAGTTAGTGAGCTTCTATACAAAAGCAAGGTCTTCACTAACTAAAAACTTCTGTAAAAAATATACTCTGTTCTTATATAGAGCCCTTTATAATTTGCTGAATTGCAATTTAATAAGGCTGTTAGTACTTAGCATATTTTACATATGCGAAGTACTAACAGCCTTATTAAATTGCAATTCGGCAAATTATGACATGCTTGTGACATGATTAGAAAATATATGGGACATAAACATATATGTACTGTATAAGGAATATGGAGATAATCAATGCTATCAGATTGGGCTTCAAAGGTAGCAGGCATATGATTAATGGATGTTTATATATATATATATATATATATATATATATATATATATATATAAAGTCCTGACAATTGTTCTCTTGCTGATTTGCATGCAATATAACCTTATTTCATTGTAGACATCTGGGGATATATAATAAACAGATGTGTGCAGGGAATACAGGATGACTTGGCCCAAGTAGCTTTATGGCTGTTATTCACAGTCATTACTGAATAAGTTTTCTGCAAGTAGGAATATGCACTGTGTTGACTGGAGTGCTACATTAAACAATTAAGAACAGAATAGCAGAATTAATTGTCCGTGGTGTAATTAGTATATTCTTAATTGTTCACCTTCACCTCTTTTTCAACTTGCTTAACAGTGATTGCGGATTAATAACATTAGGAGCGATGTCTATCCTGGAAACAGATTTGTACAACGTTACCTGCATCCTGGTGGAAGTCCTGTTCTTGCCTGACCTGACTTACCTAGTTACCCCTATTGAACACAGATAGAGGTGTTATGACTATATTTATCATAAGTACTCCAGCGCACTGAGCACCAATGAGTATTTCTAATGAGGTTCCCGAGGTTCTTATAATTGTATGACAGTGTTTGTTTCTCCAATTTCCAAATGAAATTATGATTACGTTTCAATGAACCACACTCATGCAAAGCCGCCTAATGGTTCAATTACACCGAACAAGGGGGACCTTGTGAAACACATTTAAGGACTTAGCATTGGATGGTCTGTTTAATACTGTTTTTTTGCCAGTGCCATAAACCCTGCAGTTAAAACAGTAAGCAAGCAATTATGTAGTGATTTTAATGAGACTATCTCATGGTACTTTTGTATAATTTTATAAACCTGCTGCTAAACACTAAATGTATTTCACAGTTGTAAGAAGATGCATAATTTCGGATGAAACCTGTACAGCACAAAATAATAGCACTCTGGAGCTCACCCACCTGCCACATGCATCCAATTATCTGCACAATACAGCTAAACCTACCAAAAATGATCTTTTCTTGTAGATGTTTACTGACACAATACAGTAAATATTATTTTTTAAAGTGGTAAATACAGGTTTGGTTCCAATGTTGAGCTTGTATATAACTGTTGAAAAAGCAGCTTTTACTAAATAGAAACAGTATTTGATGCTAATCCTCCAGAAGAATTATTAAAAATATATATATCTATAGACTAGAAACACCAACAGGGAAACCTATTTCATCTAAGCTGCTGTACAGGAAACGTCAATCCCATATATTGTGGGATGCACTTGGGTTCATTTTTATATACAAATGGATATCTAAAGAAATGTCTGTGCCATGTTTATTGGCATTTTATGGATGTTATGTTTTCATATACCATCCTCTTGGGGCTTTCTAATGGGTTGGTGGACATTATGGGTCTGGTGCTATATGCAGTCTTTAGAGGCTCTTCACTGAGACCCGATATTTTACCAATGCCAGTTAAATATGTTTAATTTCCACTTACCTTTTTTTTCATAATTTATTGGTGAATTATGACGTTTTTTAATTTCCCCCAGTTTTTTGTGTTTGTATTCTCTTTGTATTATTATTTAAAGTAAACTAAATTTGCTTTTATTGATCTACAACGAACACATGTTAATTCTTGACCTATTTTTTCTTCATATTTAATAGAACGACACCAAGTACAGCTCTCCTTTTAATGTGTGCTCCATGCCATCACAAAAGCCGTTTATCAAATCTTCCTGCAGTTATCCAAATGCACAACTGAACATTTATTATTATGAAAGGTCGTAAGATATATCAGTTGGTCCTTGTTAGCGATCAAATTGTATATTTCTTTGTTGCAAAATGGTCATCTTATCACAAACACTTACCTTTACACAGAATACTTTTTCTTATTTTGAAAATGAATAATACCCATTATAAATCCCTTGTGTAGTTGGTAGTACTATATAAGCTGTACAATCTGTTTATACCGTACACCTTCTGTGCTGAAATAGCATCCTGTTTTGCCGTTGCCCTAACATTAGCTCAGTGGCGTGATTTGGGTTTCCCATTTCTAGTCTAGGCATTACGGACAATGTAACGCTACATAGAGATGTCGGGTGTATTGCTGAATAGATTTAGTGCTCGGTGCCAGAACATTTCTGTGTTGCATTTTTAGTAGGGAATGGAAGAGAAAGGGATAATGGTTCCATTAAAGTGATCAACTGCACATGCAGAAATCAGGGAGAAAGAATGCTTTTAGATGAAAGCCATTTTCATGTGTAAATGGCTTTTGCTTCCTGTGCAACTCTTTCACCTAATACCTCTGGGTAATTCAGAAAGAACAACATTGCAAATGAGGTTATGCACTCTGATACTGCAGGGGAAAAGGCTTCCACATTGACTTATCATTTTAGCAACTGTTCATATAAGTGAACAGCCCACTGCAAAATGTACTCTAAGAATTATTTAGAGCGGAGATTAATCGTATTTGATTCTCCTCTACCCAGAATCCTAGAAATAAGGCACTGTGTAAATATTTCTCAAATAGTTTTGTGTTTCCTGGGTCACTGGTCGTTGCTCTGGAAATTGGTGTGGGTATAAGCCATACAGGGGTCATTTTCAAATTCAAGAGAAGGATATCATTTCTGCCTCTGGGGCAATTAGGTGTTTTTGCACAAAATTGAAAAAGCAACATCCTATTGCAATATTAAGATGTTGCAAATGATGGAGGGCCCTGTCCATGAGCTTGGAATCCAGTGCCAATACTGCTTTCCCAAAAGGACCATGCAAGATTGTAAGTTTTCAATCTAAATGTATATGAATATATTTGCTTGCCGGTATCACTGTATATGGATTATTCTTTTTGTGTTATAAAAAATAACCAGGTACCTTTGGTACACCTATCAGCTGATGTGTAACTATGATGTAAAACTGAACTATAGTTTTTAATGGAAGATAAAATAATTTAATTAAATGGTTGTTTTTATATCCTATATGAAGTTTATTTTAAATCTAAGTTTCTTTGCTCTGAGTTGCTGATATTGCAAGAAGTACACACATCCTACATATGTAATCCCCTTGGTTGAAAATGGTGATTCAGAGTGTGGTTACTGATCATTGTCTCAAAGGGACATGTCCTTTTGGGCAATATTTAACGTGAAAGAATTAAGTAATGGGTCTTCTTTTTAAATAATAATAATTGCAAAAAAAAATCAAAGCACACTGCAAAACGTTTTAAAATGCCATTGGATTGGGAGAGATAGAGAGGTGCAGGCACCAGGTGACCTGCTCAGAAAAAATGCTCTGCCATCCAGTATTTTTACATTTAAACTATTCCAAAGACCTACAATTGATAATGGACAAAATATTTACAAATGTAAAATAATTCTGTAATGTTTATGCTGCAGTAGGAAACTTTGATTTGCTAGTCTGTGTGACTAACATGGCTATATAAGGCAAACAATTAAGGCATGTTAAGCCTTCCAGTTAGGAGGGATTGAGGTTACTATATATACAAGTTTTGCAAATGGTTAAGTGACTGATCAGTTTGATGGTAAATGCAGCATTGTTCTTTACATTAATTGAGTATTAATTATTATACATTACAAAACAATACATTTCTCACTTGTTTTTGCCTTACATGTCATTAGGTGCGATGCACTGGAAATGTTAATTGGCCTAAATATATAATTTATCTTGGTTGTATGTAATCGCACAGGAGAAATCGCATGATATAATAATCCAAAACATAAGCAGAATTGTATTTATATGCAGTAATGATCCCAATGTTTTAATATATAATGGGTCTATTGATATAACCCATCTTATGTCCTATGAGTGTCTACATAACAATACATGCTATATCTATGGCCATATGTCACAGTGGCCAGGTAAGTCCAGCTGCTTCTGAGTTACCACTGAATACTCACAGGCAGAGTATGTAGATCAGATGGTGGCCCTGAGCATTCACTGCTTATGTGACTCTCTTGCCAGGTGTGCTGATACTTGTGAAAAAAAATGAAATCATATGTTGCTTTGCTGGCTTTGCATTTACTAATTCTGATCATCTGCTTTGCTTCTCTTCTCATCTCTTTCATCTGCTTTGTACAGACGTCGTCCTCTGATGCTGTGCAGCCTTCGGCATCCTCTCCTTCTTTGCAAGCTGCTGCTGAGAAAAGCAAATTGGAGGTATCATCTAATTTTCTAGTGTGAAATTTGTAGACAGACAGGATGTTTTAATATAGTGTACAGATGATATGCAAACTGGATACATTGTATAATACAAAATAATTCCTATTTTTCCTGTTTCCGTGTTATTTATAAGTTCCAGAATAGTAATATATTCTGCATCCAGATTAAACACCATTTCTCTAATATTCACTTCTTCCCTTCAGATATAGAACACAATCTGTAGAGGCAAACTGGGGCATTTTTTCTAGACCTATAATAATAGTTTTGCAGACTTTTCCCTTCAGTTCATTTTTACTTTGGATCAATTAACAACTAATCCGCATATTGCAGATCAGAGGAGATATTAAAAGTTTGAACCTGATGGACTGAAAGTTTTTTTTTTTTCAAGCTCAATTGACTGTCTAATAAACCAAATACACAGCACTGACATTGTCAGATGCTCTAGGCTATTCATCGTACCCATCCCATAATAATTTATAGATAAACTTTACCACATTACATTATACTCGATGTTTTTATGTATAGTGTATACACTTTAATTAATGTACACTAGGATGTACAGTAGGATCTATTAATGTACACTGGGATCTATTTGCCGGAGGTGAAGAAGATTGGCATTTCACGTGGAGATTATATTGAACTAGCGACTTGCCCGTCAAAAAAAAGACGGCCAATAAAATTGTATGGCTGGGAATGCTGTTTGGCACACAATGTAAGGTTTTTGGTCATCTGAGCACCTTCGGCGCTCATTGCAAGGCCCACGCTGAGCGACTTTTGGCGCTCTTCACAAGGCTTGCAACGAGTGCCTTTGATGCTCATTGCAAACCTCTCCCCTGGTGTACTTTTTGCTCCTCTGAGCACCCTCTGCTCTCATTGTGAGCCCCGCGCTGAACGCCTTTGGCACTCATTGCAAGCCTCTCCGCTTGTGTAATTTTGATTAATTAAATAATAAATTAATATACTTTACCTATTTGTAATTACTATATCCAGCAATCAATATCGTGAAGAGCTAACCATCTATTTTGATTTTCCTGCAGCATACAATGTACTTTTGCACTGTTGCTGACCTGAGGTGTAAGTGTCAGCAATGTGTAAAGTGTGCAGTGTAAATAGGCTGCGTGTGCGAGGGCAAAGCGTTTGTTTAGCTGTGTAATTGGGCATTTTTTAATGGTAATGTTATTAGTTGTAAGTTAATGTAGTACAATGGCGGCGATTGTCTATGTGTTACGCGGGTGTGGAGCATTTTCTGTTTAGGGGTTGTGTAGCCTCGTTTTCTTTTTTTTCGGCCACCATTTTCTTTTCTCGCTTAGGCGATTTTTCGTGTGTGGAAATTCGGCAGATTGTGGTTAAATTGTCGTGCAACCTGACTCCCAGACGTTGTGCCTGCCCCCCCGTGCTGTGAGTGGTGTTTCTTTTTAATTTTTTGTTAATTTTGGTGGTGGTGTTGTTGTTTTTGTATGTTTGTGGTTCGGCCTTTAACTTCGTATTTTTTTGACCTTGTATTATTATTTTTTTAAATTCCGCGGGTCGTATTTTTGTTTTGTAAGTGCCACTTTCTTTTTTTCAAGTGTTACGGGCCGTCATTTTTCCACACAGTTTTTTTCCAACTATTACGGGTCTCGCATTGTGAATGGCGTAATTGAGATTTCTGTTGATGTGTAGTTCCGCGGGTCATAGGGATGAGAACCTATGACGCTCATCTCCACCAGCGCAGTGAGCACCTTCACGAGGGCCGCAGTTGCAGCGGGCTCACTACACAAGCCTGCAAGCGTTAGCCACACCCCATATTGCTCACAACTATATATGTGGTGCAATCTCTATACTCATAACATTTGAGGTCTCTCCAGATGTGAGTCACAAACCGTTGAAAGTAAAAACCACAGCAGTTTTTCTATTGATCTGCACTAGGAGCTTGTGCGCCCTCTCTTGTTTTTAGACATATATTTTAGACACATACGTGAACGGTGTGTAAATTGACGAAACAGCCCAGCCCCTGCACGTTACACACTTTTTAGCATTTAATAGAACAACTGTTCTTGCAAGAGTTGAGAACCTTCAAGTGAGCCAGTACTACATCAGGCCATTCTTTAGCGCTAACTATACCCACTGGGACCAACCAGCCCCAGAATGTAACATTACATTGATTCAAGCAGATTCTTCTTCTTCAGATTAAGGACCACTGTAGTCCTATATTTAAAACATACCCTATTGTAGAGCAACATCTGATAATAGGCAAACTGTTTTTACATTGTTAAGCAATACAGCCTCTAATTTATTAGCTGGTTAGTCTTTATTGTTTTAGAAATGCGTTTATTCAAAAAACTATATAGATAAAACAGAATACAATGGTCCTTTTAATCATTTGTAACTTGGTTATTTTAATGTTGCTAATACATTTTTCAGTAACTTACAATGAAAAAGCAAACACTTTGGCACCCAGCTTTAGACACTACCCCCTAACCTTATTTAATTTTCTATGTGTATTGCCAGCCAATCAAATTCATTTACACCCATTGTCTTGCAGTTGTAAAGAAATCTGATTGACTGTAAGCATTGTAAAATGTACGATACTTATTAAAATAACAAGGCTACACATTACGATTGAATATAATTAGATGCATTTAAACCAGGGGTCACCAAACTTGGTCCTGGAGGGCCGCACCCAGGCCTGGATTTGAGGATCTCCTTGCTGCAAGCAGGTGAGACTATTGCTTCTTCAGTCATCCTGATTGACTCACCTGTTCACAGAAAGGAAATCATCAAATCCAGGCCTGGGTGCGGCCCTCCAGGACCGAGTTTGGAGACCCCTGATTTAAACTATAAAAAAATGTACTTCAAGCAAAAAGTACTCATAATGTGCTTACCAAATACATTGTTTTTCAAACTGGACACTTCTGAAAAATATTACACACACAAGAGATAGGAGAGGGCACATACTAAAATTTTAAGATAAGAGTATTTTCTCATACCCATTGGAATAAATCCATTATATTATATATTAATTAATACAATAACACAGCCCAGAATACACTCAAGAACATAAAAAATGCCAAGAATGTAGAATCGAAAAAGCACAATGTCCATAAAATGCTATTGAACGTAATATGATATGATTTAAGCACTTCATCTGTGCATTTTGACATCCAAGCAGACTTACATTTAAATGTTTTATAGAACAGGATACACTATAATATCCTTATGCTGTGTTTCCAAGTATATATTCTATGAGTTTGTATTTTTGTCCTGGAGAGAATTGTCAAGAAGGTTAATGTTTGAAGACAGCTCCTGTCACTAGGCATAATTCACCATCTTTAGTATATAGATGCACAGTCTGCTAATACTGAAGGTGAAACTAGCTTGTGATAAGACATTTTTACAGGAGATGAGGCTATGTTTGAGGATGTTTTCTAATCATTTAGAACTTTGTAAATTGACATTTGCTGATATGTTGTTTGAATCATTTTAATAAAACTATGACCTTGCACCTTATTTAAATAGATCCGATGGAGAACATTCATTAAGATGAAACACAGATTATTGACCATGCCATTAATAGCAAGTAGTACCTTCAATTTTAATGAAATATCTTCAAATCATCACATTCACTGAAATCTACCAAATCACAAGTTAGACTAGTAACGCACAAAACTCTTACCTATAATAAATTAAATTCAAAGCCAGTGTAAAACACTCATTGTTTCAGCAAAAAACAACACCAAAAAAAACCCTCTTACCAGTTTTTTTATGATTTCTGTTCAAATGATGTATATTTGTTATATTTAAGAAAAAATACATAATTTCCATGCCTTATAAGCAGGAGCCTAGGAACGGGGAGATACAAACTCCCCCCAACAGATTATATAGTTAGGGATAGTTTTATATAACTATATACATTTTAAAACAGCACCTACCTACCCTACTTAGAAGAGGAGGTAGGTACCGTATCCCTGGTGTCTAGTAGGATGAGTGAGATCACAACGTGCATTGGTTCAATGCAACCTCTTACTCTCTCTCCCCAGCTGTTCTTGTCCCTTTGGTTGCCAGTAATTACTTTGATAGCTAGGTCTCACAAGATTACCTTGCTTGATTATCTTGCGTGATCTGGTGAGACCCCGGTAGCACAATTATCCAGGCAGCCAATGGGACAGGACAAGTAGGGGGAGCTGCTGGGGAGTGAGAGGAAAAGATTGCCAGTAACTGATATGCTTTGTGATCTCTTCTATTAGACACCAGTCATAAGGTACCTGGGAGGTAGGTGTTTTTATTTATTTATTTATATATTTCCACAACAGAGGCGGAGATCCCGCTCCATGCTGATGATAGCCAGTAAGCTTGAAACAGCTGTACATGGATTGGATACTCAGCCTGTTTTTATTCCAACTTAAGCTTTGCATTAAAGCTGTGTAATACAACATGCATAAGCTTAAAGGAAGCCATGTTTCATGATGGCTACGGAATGAAGAGAGAGGCATTTGTGGCCACATTTGTGTGTCCCAGCTCAACTTCCCAGAATGCAGTGTAATAACTGTTTTTCGGAATTCTGAGCTGGAAGCAGGTTTTTTTTAACTTGCTTTAGACATTCAAATGTGAACACAGATGTACTTTTTATTTACTATATATATATATATATATATATATATATATATATATATATATATATATATATATATATATATATATATTTATATTAAAGTGCTATACCACTCCTTGCCTTCCTTTAGACATCTTTACTTCAGAACAGACACACTTCCACCATTTGGGCCCTATTCTCTTGCCCAATTTGCAAATTTATACACACTTAAAATCACTCTTAACATTGCTACAAAATCAGCAAATATTACTTATTGGCACTAATGAATTCTTACGGCAATAGAATGCATATTAACATTTATAAAAAAAGAACACCCAAAGCCAAATTTCAAGGCATTTGCAAGTAGCTAATAGAATATTTGTACTTTTTACTGTAGAACAGTAGTGCTATTGCCCCTAATGTTATCATTCATGTTCATTTGGCCACTGTTTGGATATAAGTCTTTTCAAGACTTTATTGCCCCCGTCCCCTAGTATTTTTTTTTATTCTTATACCCTTGCTTATGAATGATTACCTCATATGTAATAAACTGTTGGGCAAAATGCATAATGAGTTTTAAAAGGAGAAAATCATACACAGGAAGTAAGAGAAAAAAGGAGTACCAAGCAACACTTTAAAGGGACTCATTATGTATGTTTGATTTTACACAAATGTTTTAATTGTGTGCCTTTTTTAATTTGATTCTCAATGTAATTTTCATAAAAAATGCAGGCTTCATTTATTTCTTTCAGTTTCCCCCATATTGTAGACACAATTATTAGATAATATCATGGCTTATTTGCTGGTAGTGTCATGGTTTTATGACTTACAGATATGATAAAATGTAACGTAAAGAAGACACTCTGTGCACAGATTGAGAGAAGAGGTCAAGCAATAAAGCAGACATCCCAGAAACCCATACTGCAGCTCAAGATTAAAAGAAATGAGCCTGAAACAGAACTTGAGCTAGTTGCACATATATTTCTCATTATCTCTTAATTATCAAGACCAAGATCATTCCTAATGGCAGTTTCCCTTTTGAAGTAGTTTGTTACCATTCAATACCTTATTTAATAGAAAAATGTTTTTCGGCAAATTATTTGTAACACCCCAATAGGTCAGGATTTAAGGACTTCTCCTTCCGTTTAGATGAACCACCAATTAACTCCATTTGAGGAAAAAAGTTAATATTTGTGAAGTAACATGCTATCAAATTTTGTCATGTTTATAGATATCATTTCAATAAAACTGAAAAATATCTAATGTCCTCCTAAAATAAGTAACTTTATTAGGGACAATAAATCAAATGTCTCCCCCATTTAAAGCAACGTATATAAAATAATTAAAATCATAGTCTGTATTTGTTTGTTTTTAACTTCCTAAAGATATTTTACCATTATTAAATCAAGCATACAATACATGTGATGCTTCAGCTGTAGTTTTAAGGTTGTTGGAGATGTCTGGATGCCTAGAGCTGTGCAACACTGGTCTGCAAGATCAAAATTACTAACAATGTTACGTGTGCCACCCATGCCCCTTCTGGGGATACAATTTTAAGATACTTCTTTAGAGAAATTGTCAAATTTCTTGTTCTAGGACGAAGGCACAGGTGAACCTTTCGAGACACATCCACTCCACCCTGGTGATTGATAACTGGCTTTGTTTTTACAGTATATTTTCCAAGATTTATTGTACAATAGGCTAGAAACTATAGAAAATAAAGATTCTCAAAACTGAAACTGAACTATGACACCAATAAATTTTAGCCAAAAACACTACAATGCAAACAAATGAACAATGATAGAAAAACATGTAATATCCAAAGCTTTGTGTCACTGCTGTAAACTGGCACAAAATAGCCTACCATATACTAGAAATACAGCCGTAATAAATCATACAGGCTTTATTTAATGCAAGTAGAAGTATTTTTGCTATTATTCTAAAATTAAATAGAAAGAATAAACAAAAGACCATACATGACCCGTGAAAGGCCCAGTGAGTGTGTCCGCGTGACATTTTGGGTATAACTTGCTCCCTGAATAATCTTGTTATGCAGAATCCTTTCTAAACCCTTAATAAATAATTAGACACAACAACTTGCTTGGGGTGCATACTGGCCACAGCGTTTATTGGTAAACCAAGTTCACGTAATAACAAACCCATTAATTAAATATACGTAAACAAGAGAGGGGAGGAGCCTGGGAAACAAGACAGTACACTCTGCGCCCTGACCCTCGTCCAGGGCCTACCATGATGGAGCATCCGTGCCCCCGTAGGGTAGGATCACCCCCATTTTACCACTGTCCCGGCGACTCCCCTCACCACCGCCTTGCTGTGACAACAACAAAATACAGGCACATCATAACTCGGCCTGAAATGAATACATATACAACTGCTAATAACGTAAACAGATTAGCGTAATATACTCGACTTATTGTTTTGGTACTTTTTTTTTTTTTTTTTTTTAAACACATATTTTCCCATTTTTCATACATAAATATATATATATATATATATATATATATTGTTTTTTTTGTTTTTTTTGAACACATATTTACAATTTTCAATAATTTAACACCTATGTTCCAAAATATATAAGGGATGGGTGGGTGGGATCTGCCTTCTTGGCTAGCTGGGGGCACACTGACAAAACAGGCGCCAAACCTCTAGGTGGCCCTGCCCCCCAGCTAGCCACTCCTATCCTACCCTACTCCCGCTCCTACCAGGGTCACGACCCTGCCCCCCAGCTAGACATTCCTACTCTACCCTACTCCAGTTCCTGCACGGGTCACGTTGCCCTCCCTACCGACCCCAGGAGGCCTGGGGCGGTCTACAGCCAGTCATCAATAAGCCATATATTTTTTTGATTTTTTTATTTATTTCTATGTTTCCCATATTTTCTTTTTTCAGTTGCTGTAACCATAATGACCAATTTAAAGTATGTCATGTAAAAACTGGGTTGCATTGTATGGAAACTAATCTCCACATCAAAAAAAAAAAACAAGCTACTAGACACCATTGTGTTTTTTTATTGGAAATAATAATTACCAACTAAAAAAAGGTTCATTTAACTTTAAAAAAAAAAAAAAAAAGTGAAAATCCCCATTTTTTTAGACGGATTTAAATAAAGATCCTGCAGAACTAGAGCTAATAGAGATTAGGTTAATTGTATGACACCGTTTACTGGACGATACCTTCCATAAAAAGCATGGCTGATGTAACATCATGGCCAGAGCAGGAGAAACGAAAATACAGCCTGAATGCTGCAAATATAAAAGGCAACCTTTAATAATGAAATCCAATCAACATGAAAAGAGTGCATTTAAATACCAAGCACAAAAACAACTTAAGCAAGAATGGCTAATTACAATATCAATAGCTGTGCCAAAACCATACAAATGTAGTACATGAAATAGGAAGTGTTTTTTATTATTTCATTTTCTTTTGACACGATAATCATATTTAGTGCTTGCTAAACAATGAACTTGAACATTTGTTATTGTTACGTAACTTATGCTAATATAGAATGAGGTCATTATTAATAAAACAAAAGCTTTAACTCTGTCAATTAAGCTCAGAATGTGAGAATCCCATAATTATATACGTTTAAAATCCAATCTATCTTAGTAGATAGATAGTGTTGTCATGTATAGTGCACAAAGCTTTCAAAATGGCATAAATAGGACAGATTTATTAAAAGGCAGGGTGGAGAACTCCTTGGAGTTTAGAAATATTAATATATATCTCCAATATGATAATGTAGGCATGGAGAGGTTCACCATTGATTAGTACTGGCACCATGGCTTTAATAATTGTCATGCAGAATTCATGAAGAAGAATCATTTGGGTTCTTATATATCCTCTTTGAATAAAAAGGCATCACCTACTACACGCAATTTGACTTTCTCAAGGACCAGTTTGGTGATATGACGTTTTTAATTCACCTTCATATTCTCATTTTGGCAAAACACATCATGAATATGAATAATCCACAAGATCCAGCTCATCAGTCCAGTAGATTGGTAATAGCCTTTATTTAGACAGTCTGTGTAGTTGTATTTGATCATTTTTTATGCGGGATCACCAATATAAATTAATTGGTGTTCGTGTGCAGTGATTCAATATCAAAGTTTAATGAATGTACTCAACTCTCTCTCTTGTAGGAAAACAGCTTTGGAGTTCACAAATGTGAATGTGTTAAATAGCAAAGCCCATTTCCTTTTTTTGTGTACAAAGTGTTGTGGATGAGATATTTTTACAAGTGTAATGTGGTGTGATTTGTTCGGATATTTCAGGACAGATGTGCAGCTAATAGCCACGGCTAATAAGATCTGGATATTTTTTTGTGTTGTCCAAACCTTGCCTTATGCTTCATTGATAATCAATACGTTCATAGGACATAGCTTTGCTTATATTGAGGAACATTGGAGACTGACAAAGGAATTGGCTTAAAACATTTTTTTTATCTTACAGAAAGAAAAAGAGAAGAAGAAGGAAGAAAAGAAGAAAGAAAAGGAAGCTGATAAGCCAGTGAAATCTGTTGGCGCTGAGAAGGTAACAATGACTAAACCATGTCAATGAAAAGGTCCATTGTAGTGCATTTACAAGTAACTCTCATATGTCTGTTAGGCCTAGTGTATTAGCAGTTTGAAATAAAAAAAAGTTAATATTTTTTCTTACTTTTTAAATTGACTGTTTTCACCCCAAGCAGAACTGCTTTTCTCCTGCTTCCTGTGGGTGTGCCTAGCTATTCCCAGGTGCTGAACTATGATGTCACTAGCCATCAAAGCCCTTTCCTTTATTGAACAGTTAGACACAGGTAGGAGGAGTTAAGCAGCTTTGCTTGAGGGTAAAATTTACACAGCAGTAAGAAATATGTTACTTTTATTTGTTTTAAACTGCATACTATTCTAATAGTCTATGCTCAGCAGACACACACATGAGATTACCTTGTAATTGGACTACCGTACATTGGTCCTTTACCCACAACCTAGATATTAAGATTTTAATTTCAATTTAAAACACCTGTGATACCACCTAATGCATATAAAAACTGAAACCTTCAGCTTATCTCAACATTTTGTATATTCACAAGTAAAATGCTTTACTTATTTGTGCATACGTTAATTCTTGTCCTTCCTTATCCATTAAGTGATTGATCTAGCTAAACAGACTGAAAAAGAGTGGTAAGTTTGAGTTGAAAATCATCTTTCAAGCGTACTTGACACCATAGTTGTAGTCCAGGGAAATGTATTGTCATGTTTGCAATGTGCATAACGGCTTCAGTAATGGGCATTCCAAACTACATAATGACAATCCTTGCACTAGTTACATAGTAATGAAGTTATCACATCCATTCTAATGGTCTGATAACAGTGCTCCATGGGAAACTCAACTTTAACAAAAAATCAGGTACAAGAAGAGAACCTAATAACAAAGTATCCAGTAAGAAATGGGTCAGGAGCAATTCAAATACTCTATTCTGATATATGATGGACACATTTTAGCCAATTGGAAACCCCACCAGTATCACCTTATAAAAAAATGAGTTAGTGTGGAAGCTTCTATGCATGTGGGAGAATGTTAGGGCTAGTGTAGTGTGTTCACATTAGTGGGTACCAATTTGTAGTGTTGGTTTGGAGACTACTGAGTTTCAGAGTTTCCTGTGAGCACACATTAGTGCCAGGGACTTATGGGCAATTCCCAGGGTGCAAGTCATCATGTTTTACCAGATTATTTTTCTTTTTTGCGTAATTTATAGAATTGCTCCAGAATTTTCCTTTTCAGAACTCCCATAGTTATAAGTCAGCCTTCCGGGAGTTCTTACAGAAACCTTAGAATGTAGGCCTAGATCTTCCATATAATACTTATGTATATACACAAAGTCATATAGAGATATGAAGCACCAAATATGTATATACAGAAAGTCATACAGAGATATATAGCACCAAATATACAACACTTGAAGCTAAAGTATGGTCTGGCTCTCAGTAGACCAAGCTGATACTGTGCTAGTTCCTCAATAGAATCTTCTTTCAGACAGACCATCTCCAAAACAAAACCGTAGTAGATAGAATAGTGTTAGTTTGGTCTTCTGAGAGAGCGAAGATATTTTAGTCTCAAGAGCTAGCTCTGCTACCGGAAGATGTTGTATATGTGTTATTAGAGCCTAAAAGTTGCATTTCTATATCATTATTTTCGCACAGTATTTACGTATGCTCTTATAAGGGCTTTGTGATCAGGTTATTTTCCTGTACCTGATTTTTGTTAAAATACATCTTCTAACAAGCATTTTAATTAGAGTCCCCATTCATTTGGGGAGTGTCTGGAGACACCTTGTTTTTAGCCGATTTGTGCATCAAGTTTTAAGACTGTGTGTAAGTACAAAGTCTATTTCATTATTATTGTGCATGTGCCAGCTATGAGGAAATCATATCTAAAATGCATCATAATTCAAATATATTGATTAATGTGAGCCAAATGGCAACAGAGAAGATAATGAAAATAGTCAAATATTTACACAACTTTACATTGGGCACATATTTCTGCAAATCCCAAATCATTGTGTTTGTGAAGACATTCCACACTCCGGTGCCGTGTTGTTTTTGGCCATGTCCAGATACAGATTGCATCTGCAGAGCATTGACCTGACCATTTGCACTATTGCTTGGTAAACATTCAGCCGTTCAGCACAGCCTTGGATAATGCCCTCATTAGAAGTCAAATGCTGCACTTGCAAATGTTCTCCATTGGGCTTTGAGGCAGACCTTGAACACAAAGCAGTAATCTAAATGTATGTTACGTAGTGGCACATTTCTGCAGCACATCGCGCGTGTGTTTGTTCAAATAACATTCTGTTTCTCTCCTCTTTTTTTTCTGTTATTGTGTAATATTTGGAGCTCTGATTAGAAATCTCCACTGTATTGTGTTACATTAACTACCTTTTTGAAGTGTAATACATTTACTGCAAGGCTATGAATTTTTTATGTAGTGTTTCTCCTCTAACTTGTTCAGTGCTTAACCCTATCCTTGCCTGGACAACCTGTAACATATAGAACAGGCTTTTCGGCGCTAGCAACAATGCCATCCAGTAAAGTGTAATCTTTTTGCAAAGATTACACTGCGTATTGAAAGTTGAAATTGAAAAAGTTTTCGCATTATGATTTGCTCGAGCCGAGCGTTCATTTTGTGGTTAATTTAAGCTGCTGCTTTTAGTTTGATAGAATCTCCTTGGATACAGAAGATCCGATTATGGGGCTTATTGATTCGGCTTTGCTTTCATTGCACCTATTTTATAATGCGCATTTAAAGGTTAAGAGTATTGTTAATGGTTGTTGGTGAACGGCCTCTGAAATCTGACAGTGGCAATAGAGTGTGAACACTATCAAATTATTTATCTGTTTAACCCTTTGGTTGGGAGGACAAGTTAAAGGGCCATTTACCTCACTGTAAGTGTTCTTCATGGTGTGAAAGAGCACAAGATTGTATGTTAAAATGATCTATTTTTTGATTACACTAATAAGAGGTAAGAAATCTAAAGTTTTTTTAAGTCAGTCTGCACTTTATGTAAACAGACTGTTTTCTGATTAATATCAGATGTCAAGCACACTGATTTACAGCAGGTTTTTCCTTCACTCAGGAATGCTCGCAAAAGTTAACCTCTAATTGACCTAGTCAGATGATTCCACCGTGCCATGCTCTGCACAGATAGAGGGTTAACCTTTATTTTTCTTTTGCTCACTACAGAGAGCTGTAGCTGGGTGTCTGGCTTGGGGAGGATGTCGGTGACTAATGTAATTCATTTGATTTGACCTCCTAGTATAAAATACACGTATTTCAAAAATGTTAACTGTATTTCAACATGCTTTTAGAAGATCTTTACGGTGATGTGTACTAAATTGGACTGAATTAAGTGCCCCTTTAATGCATGCTATTTGTAATGAGCTGAGATTATGGTGATCATTATAAGTTTAAAAGGTATCTTGCCTTAGCAAAATGTTTGAGTGCAGCAGGGTAATGTTTACTATATGACAAGTGGCATTATTTTCTTACGCAATTGATATTGTGCAATGCAAATATCACGAAGATAGCATTTTAGTTGTATGTGAATGACAATTTATCATTACTTTATTATAGTATACAGTTAATTAATTACCCTATATAACCTACCCCTTCTGGATCACTACCTTGTCATGCTGAAGGGGCTTGTGTACTTCAATGTAGGGCAGGTCATAGCAGAGAGGTTAGACAAATCTCAGTCCACTGGAAAAGCAACCCACTCCAGTATCTTTGCCAAGAAAATCTTATGGATAAGCACAACCAGAGATATACCTATTGTGTCTGGAATGCTGCAGTCCATATGGTCCCAGAGAGTCGGACATGACTGAATGATATAACAAATATAACCTAACCATGTACCTTTGTCTAAGAGAATTTATTGTAATGTAATAAAGTTCACATACCAAATGAAGATATCGGAGTTAACACATTTTTTATAATTTTTCCAAGCCCTGAGTGAGGTTATAAGAATATAGTGGAAACATAATCTCACTTATATCCCAAAGTCCATATACAGTGTCACATGAAGAATTAATCCAATTGTACTGAGAGCTAATGTAATTATGTGCTTTCAGTACTGAGATCACATATCTGTAAACAGCATTTATTTACCCGATTACCCATTATATTTACACAATCAATAATTAACAATGTTAAATTGTATGCATCAACGGTGAAAAGTGATCTGTAAATAAAACGTCAAAAGGTTGGCGTATCAGCGAGACTGACACTAGTCGTAGTGTTCTCAGGTTGCCTTTTCTAGCTAATCTGCTTACTTGTGCTGAAAAACTATATTTATGGTCTTATGAGCAGTATGAGGGATTTTATATATTGCCAAATGGTGGCACAGAAATGAAGCATGACCCAGCGCACAAAGAAACCATTTCCATAAATCTGTGAAATGCCATTTTTATCTTTGTGTTTTCTTCAAACTGCAATCTGCCTCATCAAGTGAGTTACGTGCGATTCAAATGTGATTGACATAATGCGGCATGCCGCGCTTATGTAGTCCTTTCTGCTGGAAATTGTTTGAATTATGCTTCTGCACTGAATCAAAGCACCGATTATGCATTCTTAGATCATAGCGGTTTTAGTTGTGCAGAAGAAAATGTGCTTTTTGGAAAGGTATTCTTTTTTTTTTTTTTCTTGATAGACTGAGTAATGTATTGAGAGAATAATTCCATTTGTTCGCATCAAGGGACAAACATGCTCCACATTTATCTGTTTTATTGTTGGGTAAAAGCCTGGCAAGGCCTGTTTTATAAATATTTAAATAACATACGTGGATAGCAATAAAGCAGGACTTTGGATTGCTTCTCTATTGACAAGATGTTCTAGTTTTCTTTTTTCTTGTGGTGGTGGTGTATAAATATATATGAAAAGAATTGCATTACAGAGAAGGAAGCTTATATATTTTTAATGGCAGACACTCTGCGAAAATCAGTTGTTCATCCAATTTAAGGTGCATTAGCTGTGAATGCCTCTCTCCGGTAAGGAATAACAAGATCTGCACAAGGTTTTTCCCCCAAAGAGATATTTTCATAAATATACTCATGAGAAGTGCCTTAAACAGGAAGCTTGGTGCTGGTTGTGTAAAGAATTCGGTGTCTATATATATTTGTAATACAATTTTATTTTTATAATTCATTGAATACTAATTTATATCACAATTTGTGTTCAATTACTGTATACTAATAAAACAATTTGCATGTTCTGTGCCAGTTTATGTACGTGGAGTATATTTTTAGGGTGTGATGAGTTTTGCTAAATATAATTCGTCAGTCCTATATTCTTTACATTCTATATTCTGCAAAAAAAATGCTCCGATATTCATCTAAAAATCCAATATTCATCCTGAAAAATGCAATATTAGTCCAAAAATCCAATATTCATCATGCAAATTCAATATTTGTCCGATCCAGTATTCGTCCATCCCTCAGGAACAGATTAATGACCAATATGGAGGTTCACTGTATTTACTTAAAAGGCCGTAATAAATAAAGCAGCAACCATTGTTATTTGAAGTCAATACAGAATAAATATTCACCAGATTGGAAGCAGTGTATATTATTATTGTTCCCAACTCCTTTTACGTACCTGAGATATGTAACTTGTTCTGGTGTTTCTTGCAATATTAGGATATAATATGGCTCTAATCCAAGCCTCATTCCCATCAGCCAATGAGAATGGGCCATGTATTGAATGACCCGGCTTTCATATTAGATTTTTATTTTGGATCCCAGCCAATAAAGAGGTAAGTATTTCAGAACTCCCCAGATACTATGGCTCTGGATTAGCTTTGGTTTACAATGTTTACAACATATAAATGGCGAGGAAACCCAACACAACCTACTACTCCTCATCTTTGTTTTGATATGAGATATGACCAGTTCCTAGTGTTACATATCAAGGGCACAATGCAGAGTATGCAGGGTTAGCTTGTGAAATGTGTACCTAGCCTGTGGCTTTCTTCCTCTCCTTACTATATAGCCAGCCTTTTTTTTGCAGCAGTGTTACTGATAAATGTGAGCTACTGCAAGTCCTGCATTTACTTTTGTATTAGATGATCTTTTTTCTTTGGGAACAAATGACAAATTATGTTAACTTTGCATCTGAGCAATTCCCTTTACTGTGTTAACATAGTGACATTTCAGATGGTCTTTTTATGTAATAATATATTAAAGTATTCCCTGAATTATGCAATATTTTTTCTCCTAAATAGCACAATAATGTTTTCCAGTGTATCAATACTAAGATTTTTGCATTACATATAGTCCTGTTTAGGAGGAGACCATGCCTACCTTTTTGACATGTCACTTATTGTACCAGCTAAGGAATAAAGCATACACATATACAAATAAATGTAAAGTTATGCATCTGGGAAGGAAAAATAGCCATGCAATTTATAATCTTAATGGAGCAAATCTAGTGTTATCAGATATCGAAAGGGATTTGGGCGTACTTGTGGACAACCACCTAGATAACAGTGCTCAATGCCAAGCAGGCAAATACAATATTAGCATGTATTAAGAAGGGTATAGAAGCAAGGGAAGCAAATATAATTCTGCCACTATACATATCCCTAGTACGCCCTCATTTGGAATATGGAGTACAATTTTGGGCACCACTACATAAAAAGGACATTTTAGAGCTGGAAAGGGTACAGAAAAGGGCAACAAAACTAATAAGGGGAATGGAGGGGCTGAAGAAAGACTAACCAAACTAAACTTGTTTACTCTAGAAAAATGGAGTCTAAGAGGGGATATGATTACCTTATATAAATACATCCAGGGTCAATACAAGGCTTTGTCTAGGGAACTTTTTGTGCCAAGAGGTTTTCAACTGTCAAGAGGACATCCTTTGAGATTAGAAGTAAAAAGATTTAACCTTAAAGAAAGAAAAGGGTTCTTCACAGTAAGGGTGGTTAATCTGTGGAATTCTTTACCAGAGGAGGTGGTGACAGCGGATTCGATAGATAACTTTAAAAAGGGGTTAGATATAATTTGAAATAAAAAGGGCATTCAGGGTTATCCTGGATAAAAAGAGAGGGAGTATTGATCCAGGGCGGAATCTGATCGCCAGTATCTGGGGCCAGGAAGGAATTTTATATTTTTTTCCCCTGTTGAGACAAATGGCAAGCTATAACTATCTATTATAGTTATCTACGACTTGTTTAAAAAACTGTAGTTTACTGGGTGGGCAAGGAGATATGGCTTCATTCTGAAGCTCTGTGACCTGTGCCGGGTACTTTTAGAACAAACATTTGGCCTGTCTGTGTGATAATCAGGTGAATGGTTTATGAGGAGGCCTCAGCGAGAGCTATGGAAGGATATCGCCTTTCTCCCCTGCTGTTGATAATATAAGGGGGCCGAGTAAGTTGAATTTTTATTTAAATGAACATCATTCTCTCTTCTTTTACTGTTGTTTCTCTCTAGCCGTATTAACACCATCTAAAAGTACAATGGAGTTTGATATGTTTCTCTGTGCAGTTGCTTTTATGTATACCAGTAGTTCCCAGACCCCTCCGTAAGAGCCACCAAACAGGCCATGATTTAGGTGAAACACTGTGAATACATAAGTGGAGAAATTTGAGGCTCCACAACCTTGTTGAATACTAGTTGCCTCGCCTTTGTTCACACAAAGTTTGATCTAAAGCTTGCCCTATCTGGTGGGTCTTGAGGAGGGGTTTGGGACCCACTGATGTAGACTATTCTTCTTTTTTTAGTTATTAAAATAGCCCAGTTTTTCAGACAAAAATAAGAATCCATTTGAGTCATCTAGTCCAACCATTTCTGTCTTCTTCAAATCACTTCCCCATTTAAGTGTATGTATTAAACATATGTTTTTTTCTCTTTCAGAATTTCTCTGCTGTCATTTCCTTTTCTCCTCCCCACGTGTATAACTCCTATTTTGTTCACTTCCAGTTCATTTTTTTTCACTTTCTGAACCTGTGCTTTAAACTATGTATCCCGATCTCCTTAGATTGACATCTTGCTTTGCTTTCCCACTGTGCTTTGTGTAATTTGCCATTTTATAAGAATATCAGAATAAACATACTTGTAAACTGGTGATCAATGATCTATTTCCTCTAATAGTCTGCGGATGCGTGTTAACAGCCAATTAAATCCCTTTACCCCATGGTGTTTTTTCCATATTCTTCTGAGCCACCCAGGCCGTTCAGTCAGCCGTGAAGCATGCAGTTAAGTTTTACTAAAACATCAATAATTATTCTAATATTTATAAATGATGAAAAATACCCCAGTTCACCAGCGCAATGTAAACAATAATTATACTGGCAGTCAGATTTATTTTAATTAAGCTTTAAGATAGCCAGGCATACATGAACCCCATTACTGTACTTTTCCATACCACTCTCACTGCAAATCTATTATATTTATAAAAAAAAAATAGTATACACTGGGGAAATGAAAAGCCACCACTGGCTTATTTGATTACATGTGCAAAGTGGAATATAATGTCCCTGATTACCTACTGTATGTGTGTTGGCTCGCTATAGTGGGACTCATCACTTACTATGTCCGGCTGCTTAGATAGCATTTCAGTGTTCTCTCTTGCATAGTTTGATTTCTTCTTTCCATCCCCAGGGTGGACAGTTTCTTCTTTTGAGGCCCTTCTTTACCATTTTTTATCAAACAATCTTTGATGATTTTTTTTTTCCTTTCCATTGTAGCTGCAAGGTGAAAATGCATTAAAGGGTCACAGACAGAGCTTACAGATGGGCGTTTCAATTTCTAAGCTATCAATATTAGACAAGGACTCCTGTGATGGCTAGAAGAAAGTAATTCTTATTTCCTCCGCAGGGAATGGTTTCTTTACTCTATGGTCTGTAAGAAAATGCATTCTCCCCACTGAGATGGCATTAACAGGTTTTTGGGGGAAAAAGAAAAGAAATTGGTTGCTGAAGGTAGAATGGAATGTTAGATGTAGAAGAATTAATAGGGTTTTGCTGGATAGATGATGCTGTAAGCTGAAACCTAACATATCTGTGAATATTACACAGTGCTGTGCATCTATCTAGTTTAGCTGGTGTTATACTTCACATTATGTACTGCAGATCCTGTACAAAACCAAAATAGGTGTAAAAAGTTTGGTCAGTGCAATCAAACATCTAACCCTTGCTTGTGAGGAGACTGCATATTATGTGAACTCCTCATCGGATTTTTTTATGTTTAACTAGCGACTTGCCTGTCAAAAAAGTGCGGCAATAAAATTTGAAGCCATGGCAATGCTGTTTGCCACACAATGCAAGGCTATGGCCCTCTGCGCACCTTTGGCGCTCATTGCGAGCCTCTCCCCCTCTTGTAGTTTAGGGGCCTTGCAATGAGTGTTACTGGCCTTGGTTAAGTGTTACTGACTTTGGTTAAGTGTTACTGGCTTTGGTTAAGTGTTACTGGCTTTTGGCTTTTTTTTACTGCCTTCGGCCTCGTTTTCATCCTGTTACGCTTTTTGATTGTGTAAAAACGCCAAATATGGCTCAAATTAACTTGCAACCCCACTCATAGACTCCCTGGCTCAACCCTGTGGTGTGTGTTAATGTGTAAGTTAATTGGAGGCATATTTTGTTTTTTTGCAGGCTTTTCCAGTTCAGTGGTTCAGCCGTTAGTCGTATTTTTGCGAGCCCCGCAGTCCATCTACGTGCTTCGGGACCTAAGTCATGCAGACTGTAATTTTGCGTCCGTCGCTAAGTGCAAGTTCCGTGTCTGTTGGGATGACCGCCAGCTAAGTCCCGCGTGTCCACCACTGCAATGAGCGCCTTTGGCGCTCATTGCAGCCTAATTCCCGCGTGCCTCAACTGCATGCCTCACTTTACGAGGATCGCTGACGACGGCTCTTCTCGCTTCGCGGGCCTTGCAAAGCGTGATGACAGCTCGCAGTACGACAACTATATAGGTGATTGTTATGTTTAGATGCAGGTACAAATCCATATTCTCTTCTAAAAACTAGAGAAATGCTGCCATTTTAAATACTCAATTAAAATATGTAAAAATAAGCATTCTTGCATTTGGTTGCTATTTAAAATAATTTAGTCATTTTACGCAATGTAGCATTTATGAACTGTGTTCCTATTTATAGGTTCTCCCACATGCATCTCTATGCTCTCTCACTGCTCATTGCTGTTGTTCATGTTCCTCCTCTGTGGTTATTCAGTGGACCAGTAAAGCATTGAGAAAACTAGAATGCCAATGAGAATCTGTACTACAATGTATGGCACCCCACTGCTGGAGATTGGCATAGCATAGTATCTCAAACCATGCCATATACTGCTATTCATAGATGATATCAGATCTTCTGTGTTTACAAGGTTTCTATTTACACTTCTTATTCAAATTGAATGTGGATTTAGCTGGAAAGCCTTTTTTAGACTGTTTGTAACTGTTGTTTAGTCGTTCAGTTGTGTCCAAATCTCTGTGACCCTATGGACCGCAGCACGCCAGCACATCTTGTGCCTGGTCGTGCCAATCCATAGGGTCTTCTTTACAAAGATACTGGAGTGGGTTGCCAGTTCCTTCTCCAGTGGGCCAAAAGTTGTCTGACCTCTGCTATGACCTATCCTTCATGGGTGACCCTACATGGTATAGCTCACAGCTTCATTGAGGCACACAAGCCCCTTCACCACGACAAAGTAGCAATACAGAAGGGGCTGTATGTAAAAAAAAAAAAGAAATGAGCATAACTGAATACATTTTTCATTTACATTTTGAGGAATCTCTCATGATCTGCAGTATCTCTGCATACATAGTATTATTTTCGTTGTTATTATTCATTTATAAAGTGCCAGCATTTTATACAGTGGATACAGGTAGTACATAGCATTACAGTGTTAATGTGTTAGTGAGAAGTACTGTTGAGGTCCCAGCTGCTTAGTACTTATATTGTAATTGATACAAAAGAGGGAAATAATCAATAGCAGGTTGGAGGAGGTGGCTGCGTGTCATGGTGTAGACTGAACCAACATTGCAGTTAACCTCTTATGTGGTGTGAAGTTCTGCAGACGGGAGTGTGAAGAAGGAATTAGAAATGAGGACAGGTTCTGAGCAGAGTGAATGCGGTGGTACAGATATACTTGGAGATGAGAGCATAGATACCATGTTATTGCTGGCTTTGTATGGGGCCTCAAGTTTAAACAATGTAGGTGGTTGAAATAATGCTAAAAATATAGCAACATTATCAAAAGAAATAGAAGAGCATGAAAAGAGAGTAGTAATTATCAAGAAAGTTAGATGAGAGAAATGAATCTAAAAGAGAATAGAAGAAAGTATAGGAAATGACCCTCATAGATACAAACAATGTCCTTGGGTATAACCAGTCATTACTACATGCTCAGTACTACAGTCTCGTCATTGTGGTGTTATAGGGTTGTAGGAGAGCACCAAATATACACAAGGTGGCCTAATGTTCTATTGGGTTAATATGTTGCAGCTATTTTACTTTACTGAAAATTCACTTTTTTTTTTAAATTTTAGCAAATTCACATCTCTGAAAGTACCCAATTTACTACAAATAGTAATATATTTTTCCTCCTGTTCCCGATTTCTGTTTATATACGGACTGCCTGAGCTCCCACAGATTATCTTTAGGATTGTCCCATCATCTTGACTGCACGTATACTTCTGAATAAGAGGTGTGAAGTATTTTGAAATTTGAAAGCCACTTGTATAAATGTAGCATTTCACTGTACTCCCCAGGTCTTGACGCGAGTCATCTCCCTTTTAATTACCAGGTAATATTAAAAGCCTTGAGGACCTCACTGCATGAATACACTTCCCCAAGCTTGTGTAATAAACACTATTGTATTATATTTCAATGCAGAAGCAAGAAATGTGTTAGAGGAACGAAGACACATGTCATCACTGGAGTTTTATGTAAAATAAATATATGTATTGATGAATGGATTGGATGGCATTCACCTTCATTATGGTGAAATTAGTGCCCTGTCTGACTTCTTGTGGCTTCACATTACAGAAATTGATTTCCAGGCCAGGAGGCAGTTTGCTAGAAAACATATCTTTAAATTAGCTTTCAAAACATGATTAGATTTAGAAACAAGAACTGGAGTGGAAAATTTAATACTGTCTGAATAGCATCTGAACTAAACGAAACACGACTATTCCATTTGCTGGCTCTAAATGTATTTCTCCAAGTCGTACAAAGGTCTACTAACCTTGTAAATAATTCTTACAATAGTTAAAGATGAAATCATAATTTTAAACTATTTCACATATCTTTAATACACTGTAAAGCTTTCTGGTATTGCAGACACGTTATATAAACAAATTGGTGCTATTTTCTTTTTATATTTGTATTGCTTTCAGCAGTGCTTCCCAAACTGGTGGCATTGTGACAAGATTTGGAGGCCTGTTTTGGAGTACTTTGAAAGCTTTTGGAGACTACGGAGATATTTTGGCATACATGGGTCCCTTCAATCATTTTGAGGCCCAAATTATGTTGCATTGCTGCAATAGCTTGGGAAAGACGGCTCTACGGTATCATATATTGTTTTTCATCCATAATGGGTTTGCAAGACTTTTTTTTTTGGTATAAAAACTCATTCATTATGAAGTCCATGATTGATACAAGTATCACTAAGCCCACTCTCAGAAGTGGGCTCACAACATGCTGGTTATAGGTTACTTTGAGAGTACATAATAAAATAGGCTACTTTTTTTTGCTCACAAATAACCGCATTTTCTTTATTTGCCTATTCCTTGATTCTCATTAAAGTCATTTAATCCTAGAATAAGACATAATGTGAATTTACAGTGCACAAACTGCTACATGAAATATCTCTTTTTATCCCTTTTCCTGAGGTTTTTTTTTTTAAATATATTTTCATGTAAAGAAGTTTTTAGATGTAAGGAATTCAGTGATTAAAGACGATGATCCTAACAACTCTGATGCACTTACAATATTTGCAGACAGCCAATCTATGAAATACCAAGTCATGAAAGCATTGTTTTGTAATATAAATGCACTGTAAATTAAAGGCAAGATTCTTCAGTCTGAATCAATTTCAAAAGAATAAAAATGTACGGTAGTTTTGTTTATTTCCATTAAAAAGTCATGTAACACAGTTATTTTACTCTCCACTCTTCATAAGCTAGTAAAAAGTAGAAAAATCCTTTTTAGAAAATATAAATGTACATATCCAATGTTTGAAGTTGCTTTGACACTGACCTCCTGTTGTGAAACTCATAAGCAGAACCCTGAATTCCCACTGTATAAATCTGTAATGTCCCAAGATTTGAATAACGAATATACTCCTTTTTACCGTTACAGACTAGGTTACAAATAAGTAATAGCAATTCAATAATGTGTTCCTCTACATCTATGAGGATCATTGTTTTAGAATTGAGCTTCAACGTAGCTTCTGTAAAGAAATTGATGTATTGTTAAATCAAACCAATCATACCTTGAGTTCACCTTATTATATTGATTGATACATTTTATTCCCTAATGGTTGGCAAAAGATTTGCTAAATCACATTACAGTTTTCATAACACTCATCAAAACATAGGAAATGTGTAGGCTAAAGTTAGACACGACCTTGATTCCCCCTCCTTTCACCTCTAAAGGATGTTATGCAATGTCATCAGTGATGTAATTAATCAGGTCATAAAACCCTAAATTACATCAACCACTTCATTGCTGAAGATAATTATACAAGGTCCCCTATGAAAAGAATAAGTTATTTCATATCCACGTGCATTCCTTTCAGCTGTGTTTACTGACTGGTATTTCATGGACCCCGGGATCTGACAGTGACAAGGGATTTCTCCAAGAATACTACCTTTAGGAAGTTTGTGTAGAGTGCAGTGAATCAGCTGGGTCCTGGGGGTGACCTTTACCGTCTTGGGGAGGAGTTTTTGGGCGCCATTTTGAAGGTTATGAATTTTGATGTTCTGGAGCCATTTTAGGTGCATGTGTTGCTTTAACCATGCTTAGTTTTCTTGTATCTATTTTACTTTCGAGTATAATGGTACCTCTATGGTTGGGTATGTTCTGTATGATTGTAGTTTAATATGTGAGCACTTGTATGAAATATTTGCGCACAGCAACACAGAAAAGTTACCTGTTTTATAAACAAGGAAACAAAGACAAGTCCATTGAACACAATATAAATACAAATATATTAAGCTCTTTATATACATATTTGTTTTTTTATGTTCTGTTTGAGTAGCTGTAGACAGAATGGGGAGACATGTATTTGTGATATGTAAAGTGAAAACATGAGGGAGAATTTAAACCTTTTCTGGCTACTAAAGTAGATTTGGTTTGAACTCCTTACTAAACTAGTTGTAACGAATTGTGTCTAGGACTCTATGTGCCTCAGTAAGAACTAGAAAAATATGTATAAATAGGTGATTGGGTGCAAAGGAGTGAAAGATGTCACATATGAGGATAGATGTGTAAAAATAACCGTACTTTTGATCCTTATCGGTAACATCCTGGGATGCCATGAAAGATGACTGTAACGGAACCCATCACTGTTTTACCCTGTTTTATGGTTATGGTTAAAATATGATCCTACTATTATACTGTATGTATGTTGGTTTATGCTCTGCAGAATATTAGCCCAGACTATTGCAGACCTTGGCATAATAGATAATCTTATTACAGAGACTCCTCATAAGATAAGGAAGTCTATTGTATAAAGTGTTTTCATTCTCAGACATAAGAACAAAGAAGGATGATCTAATCAATGTCTGATTGTATCAAAGTTGCCAGGTAGCCTCAGGGAGGTGTGACCCACCTATTGTCCCTCTATGTGTATTGTGTGGCCAACTATGGGGGATGTGTATTGCCTGTGGGAAGAGATGTGTATATATATTTCTGCACATAACAAAATAAAGTCAGTAGTCTTGAACTCCCTATTGAGTGTCGTCCAATATGGGAGGTTGGGAATGGTGAGACTGTAGTGCCTCTTGGGTATTTTACCGTATACCAGCGGAGATATTGGATTCGTGTTCCAACTCCGTTACAATGACATCATACAATACTTTGGGGTTGAAGGGGGCATTAAGATTCAGTGCTTCCTTACATTTCTGTTTTCTCTTATCAAATGCTTAAAGCATTATATTTTAGCATGATGTTTGCCAATGCATTTATGTTAATAGATAATACTGTGTTAGCCCACATTAGCTAAATAACAAAATAAGCCTTTGTTTGAGAGAATTGTTTAGACTTTCCAATAAAGCAGGACATTTCGTGCTCATACACTAGACTAGATTTGTCTTTCTTTTTCTCTTATTGCCTTTTTCCTAGCCAGTACCACGTCCCTGCTTGGCCTTGCTTTTCATTGGGTGTTCAGAGCATATTATTATGATGACTTTATTGCTTGTTCATTAGAAAGCGATTTGCTCAGTTACTGCACAGAACAATTTTCTGAGCCATTTTGACAAACTATTTTTAAAACAATTGCCCAACAGCCCAATACCTTCCTGAGAAACCTGTTATTTGTCTTCTGATTTTAGGAGCAGTTGTTATGGCATAAACCTGTGATACTTTCTTGTTAATGACAGAAATCCATTAGGAGCCATCTTTGCTTTCACCCTCATATAAACTGTATGTACACTCCATATGTCCCCAACGTTGTTGGTTTTATAATAAAGGTCCTAATGATTTCTTGTTCAATATATTTTTTTATTCTGTGACTACAACTATTTTGTGGCTTGCTAATGAGTCTAAGTTGGTAGCATCAATAATGATTTGCTTGAGGATCTAATGGATTCATGAAAAGCAAAAACTGGTGCTATTACTTATTTTTTATTAGACATCTGAAAGCGCTAACCCTTTTCGATTGTAGGACAATTTTCTCTCAATGGCTGGAACATTTAACAAGAGAAACAAAAACACCACAGACTTTGCAAAACATGTTAAAGTTAATAATCCTCAGCTGCAAGAACAGCAATGAATTAATGGTTCTCTAGATGCAGTTAACTTTGTAATAAAGTTTAAAATTCAGTCGTGAAGGGCATTACTGGTGTTTCCAATTTACAGACTATTCCACTTTGCAGAAAAATCTATCTTGTCTTTTCAATTCAGACATTCTGTTGAGATTACCATTTGTCTCCTTTGGTAGCTAGAAAAATTATTTGTTGGGGGGGATATTCCCAAATGTGTAAGGGGATTCAGTATCATTTTCTACAACTGAAAAATAATGAAACTTGTTGTATTTAGTATTAACTTATAACATATATTGCAGTGTTTCTAAATTATTTCATTTGTGGAACCCTATTTGGGATCCAAAAGAGGAATGCAACCACTCCTTCCACTGTACTCCAGATTGCCTTCTAATATCCAGGACAATTTATAAGATTGCAAGATCTACCAAGGGACCTCAAACACATCCCCAGAAACCCTTTCAGAACCTTTTAGGAAGCCAAAGCTTTCCACAGAGAGTATTTTTGCTCTATTTCCCCCTATAACCTTTAGTTTCAGAGCACAGTTATGGAAACCATGCTACCATCAAGTATTATTCATTAGCTCAATAATCACAACTACTGATCCAAAGATCTGACACCTCATTTTAACTGAAAATTTAAAAAAGAAATGTAAAGTTTAGATTGACGCTTACCATCATTTTTTTTGTGACAAATCACTTACTTTTCATTGTCTTGGACAAGCTGAGCTTTTTCCTTTACCAGGAAATACAATTGGACCTGGGTCTCAATTCCATATAATGTAATAATCCAGGAAATAAGATTTGCCCTCAAAGTAACATTTGTGTCTAGAGATCATGGTCTTTCATATAAATTCATGACCTCTTGTGGGTACAGTATGTCATCTTGTTGTTTTTCCTTTTTCAGTTGATTCATTGGTTGAGTGACTCGGTTCTTTGGGATTAATAATATACTTTTAGCAAACATATCTCTAGCAAGGTATTCAAGCTAGAAGACTTTGTGATCAATAGAAGTAAAACCCATCTATTACTTAGAATCAATACATTTTCTCTTTAGATATTGTGATAGAAGTAAAGGACTACATTGCTGATCCTAGAAATTATTTTCTTTCTTTATAGATCACACCTCTTATTTCAGGATAAATGCTGCAGCAGGAATTGATTCATGCTAGCATAGAGAGAAAATGCATTATCTTTTGCTTTATACAGCAATATAGAATAGGAAAGATTGGTATACACCACTGGGAAATGAATCCAAGTAAATGTAGATTTATATTTTATTATAAAAGCAACTAAAAGGAATACTGTAGATGCATTGCAAAAATATGAAAATTGGTTATTTAAGGAATCGTGTATTTTTTATAGCCACAATGTAAATTATATTTTGTTAAAGGTGACACTGCATCGGATATCTGCAGCTCGGCTACTGCAATAAGAGGCAGATAAATCTTCAGATGGAAATGCTAGATCCCAATATTTAGAAACATCTGTTCTTTATTTCGCGCAGCTGTTTGCAGTAAAACAGTGGAGAAATCACTTTTTTTTGTGTGGCAGGGAAATAAACTGTATGGACATTGCATGGTCATTAGAAATCTCAATTAAATCATTACATGGAACATTACTCATCATAACCCTTTTAAGAGTCTTGGAAACTTCAAATTTACAAGTAAAAACTGCACCCAGTTGAAGAAATACTGCCATTAAATGTAATGACAAATAAAACAAGAAACTGAACAGAAAGTAAGACTCCTACAATTTGCCCCAGTTAAATAGGCCCACCAATATAATTTACTGCTATTTATCTATTAATTTTAATAGTTTTGTATGTGCATGTAACATTGTGAAAATAGAAATGTAGAATGCTTTTAGTTCTCACCATTGACTTTGCCTATTTCTAATTTAAATTACTCTGAAAACGCATAAATCAACTTCTCTACCACTGTTGACCTTTAAGGTCAATGTAATAGTCTGAGGGTATTACTTTGTTTAAATGGTTCTAGAAACGTATCACAAATAAGAAAGCAGATGGATAATTATTTGAGGACATCTATCTATCTAGACAATTTAGTTTTGTAATAATCCATGGTTCAAGGCAAAGATCTCTACAACATGAAAGTTGCGCCCAAGAATAAAACAGCTCTGCTTCTTTTTGAGGCATATAAAAAAATAAAGTGTATGTGTGTATATATATATATATATATATATATATATATATTTATTTATATTTATTAGTCAGGTAACAAATTACTACTATATATGTGTCCGTTGATACCTAAGCAGAGTTTCAGATCTGTCCATTCCTTACAATAATGTTCGTTTAAGCATGTCAGTTTTCATTGATTATGGCTTTGTATTTTAATAAATTACTACTCTATTTCTCTCCTGTACTGTTTCATTTTTCATCTTGTTCTGATATCTGGTTTGTGAACTCAGAGCCAATGGTTATAACTGATGTCTTCCATATTGTGCGTCTTTACTAACTGCTGCCCAAAGGTTATTACTCTGGGTGTAACCTCTTATTACTAGTCATCAGTCTGCTCAACCCTTGAATCATAATCCTTTTAAACGTCAATACTTATTAAATTAACTGTGTGATTAGAATTAGATGAACTTGAGTAGCATTGTGTATTAAACACTATTTAATTCACCTCTTCATACTGTTAGGACTTAGGGTTTTATTCCCTTACATGTAGAAAAGCTCCGTTTTTTTTTTGTTTTTTTTTTTTAACTAATCAAATGAACATGGATATATAGGGGATATGTTGTAGAAAGAAACATACACAATTTTAATAGGTAATGGATTAACAGCTCTATTAAATCCCCCCAACGTGTAAAACCGTAGCCTGTAACGGAGCCCGCAAGACTTACAGCTATTAAATTTGCCTCACAGCTTCTCGCAAACGATCTGCGGGTTACAGGCGGAAAAACCCTACAGGCTGTCAAAATCTGAACTCTGTTGGCGAAAAGCCTTTGATCTGTCAAGCCCATAACTGTTAAGTTCGCAAATCGCTACTAAATTGCTACGAATCCACTAGCATTTCAAACCCGTAACCCACAAATGGAGCCAAAAAGCCTACGAGTGATAGAGAGGACCCGCAAGGGGGTTAAAGTCCTATCTGTAGCACTGTAAATACACATATACACACACTACTGTACTTAAAATTACAGGCAAAGTCATGTTAGGTATTAAAATAAATAGCACAACATTCTCAAGTTCGCAAATCTGCAATATACAATACATTTTTTAATGTTTTATTTCCGTGTTATATCGATGCCAGCAATCAAAGTGTTAATACATATAATGGAACGCGCATGGACTTAGAATATCATATTTACTGATTTATTAATATTGCATTATTTCTGCAATGCGGGTCCGATCGTAACTCGTAATTGAAACCCGTAAGGGATTTAAATCTAACCTCCATTTTTCAGTGAAGTAATGATGACGATCTCTTTTGCCATTGGCTCCGTCTAAACCCGTAAATACAGGTTTGACTAAGTGATCAATTTCACGGCCGCACATGCAACATGTGCAAGAATGGTTTAGGGGTTTGCGTCTCCGGCCTGTTGGTCGCTGCATGGTTGAATATAATAGCTCTTTAACTTGCAGGTGTACCGGTGCTGCTCGGGCTTCAAATTTAATGTGGCTGTAAGACTTTATGTTGGAATTGTGGAAACATGAATAGTCTTCAATGTCTTTTTCTTGTTTTTTAGCAAGATTGTACCTGTGAATTGCGGACTGTACTGTTCTTAAAATAGTTTCCTTGGGATAAAAGCTCCTCCGCTAGTGTTTGCTACTGCTTTTATGACTTTGTTATAGAGTGCTTCTTTCATATCTTCTACTGGTACTGAAAATTTACTTTTATGTCAAAATCCCTATAGAGTGGTATTGAATAGCAAGAATACATTTCAGGTTTTAAATAATGCTACAGCACTGCATTTAATGCAGTAATGCTTATAGTATAATTCATATGTTTGTTTTTTAATCTGTTATGACCACTTCATTACCCATATAGTACTTTAAAGGACATTAAAGAAAAAAGACACTTGTTTCTCGAGTATGTACCAAACTAACAATATCATCAGCTGTGGACACAAACCATCTCTGTTTATGAATGCAGGAATCCATTTTTTGTTTATTATATCACATCCCGACACCCAGAATCGGACACCTTGCATCATTTAATGCAACCTTATCTATCCAGAAATGTAAACCTTCCTCTCTCACAACTTCCACAAGTATATCATTGATTCCTCTCAGGTTCTGGAATCAATAGTTTGGTTTCTTCTTAAAAACTAGCTTTATGACTTTATTCCTGATAAATGATGCCAAGTCATGCTTCAAATGTTCAATCTTGATTTGTTTTCATTGGGCAATGGTGCAAACTGGGAAAGTGCTCTTTACCTTATAGTTATGTTGAGATCGGGGAGCTACCTATGTTCATGTTCTTTTATCCTACTCTGTATCCATTGTGTAGAAGAGTGCTAGCTCTGTTTCATCTCCTGTAGACACTGAAGACCTCATGTATGCAACGATCTCTTATTGGCCATCACTGTGACCCAACTTGTGTATGGGGCCATTTTGTAGGGCATAGTGAGGATTTGTTAAAGTGACTGCCAGGAGCTATGAAAGCATGCTAACTTGATTGTGAGTTACTGATTACAACCTATTTAATGGAGCAATGAACAATCCCAAACATTTGACCTTGGAAACCTTTAGAGGTCATATACCTTTAGATGTCAATAAGGAATTATTTTGTTTTGAATTATGAATGGAAGGTGGTGATCCGCTTTCTTAGTTTTGTTTCAAGTACAGCACGAGGCAAGTTTACGTATTGAGGTGAGTAGAAGCATGAAAAGTTAAAGTTTTGTATAGAAATATCTTATAAGGGAAACGGTTACATTTACCAGAAACACAAAGTTCGCTTCACTTCGTGCATGTCTGAGTTAATGTGCATAATAATAAAATCCATTATCACAAAATTTGTTTTTGGAGAAACTATTTTATTTTAGGCAGAAGTAATGAAACAATAGAAGTTGAGAAAAGTAATTTAAAGTGCCCATATATTTTCTCCTATTCTTCGTGTCCTCTTCCCAAATTCACTTTATCGTCATTAAATCTCTGCGTGTGATGCGTGAGGCTTGGTGACAAATTCCTGAATAAGTGGTACAGGCGCTCTCCGAATTTAAGGACGAGATACGTTCCTGAGAATGTCTTTAAACCAGATTTGTATGTAATTCGGGTTCCTGAACAATAACAATACTATAATGGCTCATATGCCGAAATAATAATACAGTGAAATACTGTAATAATACTCCTGTTCTGTAATAAGGAGTTACAGATACTATGGTGCTCTGTCTTAATTCAAACAAACCGAACATAAAAAGAAACTCATACAAAAAACTGTGTCAGACTAACAAAAGTCTAGTTAAAGCTGTATATGTGCTAACATATTTCTCAAAGTAGTACTAGGTTAAAAAACAATTGGCAATTCATTTTCCTTCTTGCGTTCTCTTAAGAATAACAGTGCAATGCCTAATATCCATTTAAATGTAAAATGAATGGAGCATATTTCTCCCTGGCAACTTATTTAGTACAGAAGAACAATGTGTCTTACTTGAAGTACCAATGCAAATAGTTTTACAATCATATTTGTTACCTGCAAATCTCTGCGGGATTGTAGTTTCATAAATGGAAACTTGCTTTGCCCTAAGGTTTATACCTTACACACTCTTCACAGATCTATATTGCAAATCCCTGTATTTTTTTTAACAAACTTTGTATTGTTTTGTGGTTTTTTTTTTTCTGTGTTCAAAAGGAAATCTAAGAGCTGGCTAGGACTCAGCCCAGCATTTATCAGAACAGACAAGCTCAGATGTATTATCCATTTGTGTGACAATGTTTTCTTATATATAATCATATACTTGCCTAGAATGGCTCTGTTACAGAATAATTTTGACTATTATTAATGATATTACCAACCCGCTTTTAGAGCTCTACAATGAGTATACATATACATGCACAATGAGTCTGGTGAAATACATATGCAGATACAAAGTATTAGAGAACACTACTTAGGAAAACGTTATATATCGGATATTGACACAATACCAGAATGCGTCATATGCAGAGAAAAGCTTATAATTAATTTAAAACTATTCACCTTCTCTTTCACTCGTTTTCTTTTGATTTCCCCAAGTCTATTGACTGAAAAAAATGAAAGCTTAGAATTTCTCTGCATTGTTACTGTTAAGACTTTTTTCATAAATTATATTGGGTAACATAGGAGAATATTAACAGACTAATCCAGCAGGCGTCAGGATGATTGCTTGTGGTGTCTTAAGGGACTACTGGGGTCATTTTTTTTTATACTATCCTATCAAGATCTAAACTTGATAATGTTTTCAGAAAATAAATTATAAACACAATCTTTACACTTTTAAACACAATTGTACATTGTGCCGTTTTTCTTTTCCCAGCTGAAAGTCTGCTACTTTGTCAGGAAGATGTCAGGAAAATATGATAAACTAGCATAAAATTGTAATGTAATGCTGTTTGGCACACAAAGTAAGGCTTTTGTTGGTCTGAGTACTTTCGGCCTTGCGCTCATCACGTGGCTTGCAATGAGTGCCTTTGGCGCTCATTGCGAGGCTCTGGGTTGGTGTATTTTTGGTCAGGGCTGCGCTGAGCACCTTTGGCGCTGAATACGAGCCTCTCCCCTGGTGTACTGTTGCTCCTCTGAGCACTCTCTGCGCTCAGTGTCAGTCAGGGAGATAAACGCCTTTGGCGTTTATTGCAATCTTCTTGCCTGTTTTTTTTCTGTAGATGTATTTTTTTATAATAATTAATTAATAAAATCATAAATGATTATACTTTACCTATTTGTAATTAATATATGCAGCAAGCAATATCCTGAAGAGCTAACTATCTTTTTAGATTTTCGTGCAGCATACAATGTACATTTGCACTTTTGCTAAGGTGTAAGTGTCAGCAATGTGTGAAGTGTGTAGTGTAAGTAGGCTGCGTGCGCAAGCACAAACCGTTTGTTTAGGTGTGTAATTCAGCATTTTGGAATGGGAACGTTTTTAGTTTCAAGTTAGTGTTGTAAAATGGCAGCGATTGTGTATGTGTTAAGCGGGTGTTGAGCATTTAGCGTCCTCCCTAATAGTGTATTTATACCTTGTACGTTCTTGTGTAAAAGTCTTATGTGTCTGGCGGTGTTTTGCGTGTTTATTGGTGGTGTAGCCTCGTTTTCCGGCCACCATTTTTTTTGTCGCTTAGGCAATTTTCGGGTGCCGAAACTCATCAAATTGTGGGTAAATTGTTGTGCAACCTCTCCCCCAGACGTCGTGGGTGTACAGCCCCCACCGTTCTGTGAGTGATGTTAACATCGGCCGTTAACTTCGTATTTTTTCGGACCTCTTATTTTTTTCTTTTTTTGTGGGTCTTGCTTTCCTTTTTGCAAAGTTTTACGGGCCGTAATTTTTTCATGCGTATTTTTTTTCCAGAGTGCCACGGGTTTTGCATTCTGAATTGTGTAATTGAGTTTTGTTTTGATGTGTGGGTCATAGGGATGAGCCTTCGGCGATCCCTGCCAAAGTCGCACAGGTCGTAGGGATGAGTGCCTATGGCTCTTATCGCCCCCTCACAAGGAGCGCCTTTGACGCTCCTTGCCAGCAAGTGCGGCCCTCGCTTTGCTCACTATGTGTCTAATTCAATTGCGATTTGGCCACTTGAATAGGGCTCTATATAAGCACATAGCATATTTTTTTGCAGAAGTTTTTAGTTAGTGAGATTCTATCCAAAAGCAAGGTCTTCACTAACTAAAAATTTATGTAAAAAAATAAGCCCTGTGCTTATATAGAGCCCAATTCAATTGGCCAAATTGCAATTGAATGAGCCCCTATATATGTGATTAGAGGCTGTATTAAAGAACCACTTCAGTTCAAGAAAAAATGACACTTGTTTGTCAAGTATGTACCACATTAAAATGCATTTTTTGGGAAAATCTGAATTTTTTTAAGACTTTGCTCATCCGTACAAGAATCCATTTTGTGTTTGTTACATCACTTTCTCAGAGTTGAATCTTGAGGGTGTTTGTTTTGGAGAGAGGGTGCGGGAAGAGGAACATAAAGTCATGGTAACGATAATTGGATAAAACTGAAATAGACATAATGTTCATCCTCTTTTGCTGCCCATGAGCAGACCCTTGCATCAATTACTGCAGCAAAAGCTCTCCAGAAATGTAAAATGCCTATCACGCATATCCCAATCGCACCAATGTATCATGGGTCCCTCCAGAGTCCTGCAGAGACATCAATATTTATGTCTTTCTAATTAAGAACAAGACATATGACTTTTTTCCCTGATTAATTATGCTCCGTGAATCTTAAAGTTGTCAGACAAATATTTTTTTTCCTTTGTGCATTGGTCCTCTAATCTTTTTTTTTTTTTCGTTGCCGACACATTTTGCATATTTTTAAATGTAATTTTTCAAAAGCATATGTTTTTAAGTATTGGACTTCAATACTTCAGTAGTGATTACTGCAAAGTTCTGTACAGTTACTGACTAGCTTTCCTTCTCAATCTCTTCATGTACTTTGTGCTGTGGTGATATGCCACTATTATCACTTATTAGTAGTGCTTCTCCACTTATTTCATGAACAGCCTGTTGATTTGTATGTCTCGGATGTTTGCTGGGTTAATGGGAATTAATTGCCTACTAAGTTACACCATTAATAAGACCAAGTTTGTTATCCCCTTTTTGTCAAACAATTGATTTTGCTCTACAACCTTTTATATAGACCCTTTTAAATTTTGATAACGGACAAAAACATGTTGGGTTCTTTAAGGAACCATTTGAATGGGTTTTTGGCTAAGGAAAGCAATGCCGAACATCTATACACCCAACAGTTTGGTGCCAGATGACTCATTCTGGGTGCTTTGGATGAAAACACTTTATCAAAATCTTCATTTTTCTTGACATAAAGATGTGTAAGAAAGTGAAATATCACCAGTTCTCAGGTGTTTATCGTGTTGTGGTCGATACCGTCTTGCAAAAGATAAAAAGTATCCAGTAAAGACAAATATAGTACAAGTATAAGTACCCCAAATATAACCTTCCTGTAAGTTGTCCTCCTTCAAATATCGATTATTTTGCGGACAGGTCTAGTGAGTGAAATTCTTTAATTTCTCAAAAAGGCTATTGAACACTGCATTATCCTATGCGTCTCTTATCATAAATGAAAATAATTATGTGTGTGTATGGCCCTCAGGACTCTACACTTAAAGGGGAAGTTATGGCTAAATACATGTTGCCGAAATATTTACTCTCTTTACTTGCTTTTATTGGCACTAGATCCATGTATGCTAACTGCTTTGAGGCTCCAAAGACAAATTACTTAATGCCATTGTTTAGAATTGTTATACCTTTTGACCAAATCAGGTCACAAAGTTCATAATTCTAAGTGTTCATGACAAAAATGGAGCTGGAATTTCCTTTATATTTTCTATGCAGCACACAACATGAGATGGAGGCCATGTATTCCAAGGTAGGATATAACACACCCAGGTTAAAATAACCTTCTACAAACACCTTTTTCAGTTTTTCTACCTGGAAGATGTGAAGATATCAGATCTATGTATTGCTCCTCAGTGGATGTAATGACACTTTTAACCTTCTCCTTTTCTGCACTTACTAGATTCCCTACAGATGTGATTGTGACTGTGATGTTACATACTCTGCTAATGGAGCTTTATGTTCAGCTGCGCCATATCTAGTTTTGTCAATGGTTAGACAGATAAACCAAGAGCTCTGTGACAGCGGGTCAATAATGCACACTCCAGTCACACTTCATATATTTTATATAGAATTTATTGTTCTCTAAGCTTGGGCTTTATTATAAAAATGGTGATAGACTTCGATCAATTAGTCTAAATGAAATCTATAAGCAGGTTTGCCTAAATGCAATGTCTACTATGATGGGAAATGCCCCCCTCAGTTGAAACCCTTGTAACTAGGAATTACATTAGGTTTGTCATGACACAAGGTTATTTGTGGGAATAATGTGCTTGGTGAACCAAGTGTGTAGTTACTTTAGTTAGATTGATCTCCGACTACTTATAAGAAACAATCTTCAGTTTTGTTTTATATTATTGGAGTATTCAATAATTCATGTCTAAGTGCGAGGTAACCGTGAGTGTACAGTAATCTAGATGAATATTCAGAGTATTGCAGTATGTATTTATAACTTTTTTTGGACAAACATTTTAGTCATCGGGAAAAACTTTTATGAGTTGCCTGCCTCTTTAACAAGTAAGGAGCAATCTGCTTTTGACCTGATAAAGAGAGGTACAACTCTCGAAAGCTTGTCACTATTACTAAAATGTTTGACCAATAAGGTATTCTAATAGATAGTTTTATGAAATGTACATTTCTAAACCTTTGTGAGATGAAGGTAATCGAAGGATGAGGATATTTGGAAATCTTAATTAACAAACTAAGCGACTAAATCAGGTGTAAAGTAAATCAGTTGCTCAAAATGAGAGGGTACCTGAGCATTTAAGAGGCTTTAAGCTTAGTATAACATGGTTGTCAAACTCCAGTCCTTCGAGACAAACCATTCAAAATATAAGGTGGTCTCAGCTGTTCTAATAAGTTTCAATGATTTTCATTTAGTCAGCTACACTTCAGCAGAAAAAAACATTCAGTCCTGACTTTTTTGGACACCCCAGCCATAAAAAAGATCTGTAATAACTTGTTTCTTTGAACCAGCAAAATACATTGGAATAAAGCAAAATGAAATACCCAGCATTTAGGTACTGTAACCTCAACCTAAAACTGCTAAAATAAGAGGTCAATTTTCCTCTCGTCATTTTTGACGGGCAATTTCCTAGTAGTACATAAATAGTACATTTGTGTAGTTTCCACAACAATCATTTAATTTATGGTGGGCAAAAGAGTGATAGAAACCCTCTACCATACAGTATATAAATAGGACATTTGTGTTCATATTTGAATGTCTAAAACAAGTAAAAAAAACATATGTCCTTCTCAGGATGCCAAGAAATGCAGTTATTACACTGCATTTGGTACAAAGGTAATATTTATTTACTGTACATTGAGTGCTTTTATCGCCTTTTTGCCTATTGTATATAAAATAATTGTTATGGTGTACTACCTACTCATAAGGTCCACTACACATGCTAGGGATCCGGCCCCACGATGATGAAAGACAGTAACCTTGAAACAGCTGTACGTGGATAGAATTCCCAGCTTGTGTATAATCCAGCTTTGGCTTTGCAAAAAAAAGTTGTGCAATACAGTGGGCATATGCTTAAAGGAAGCCAGGGTTGTAATAGTTATGGATTGAAAGAGCGAAGCCTTTTTGTGGGCACATTTGCATGTCCCTGCCCAGGTTCCCAGAATGCAGTGTAATAACTGTTTTTCTTGGAATTCTGGGCATGAAACATGTTTTTTTTTAACTTGCTTTAGATGTTCAAATGTAAAGACACAGATGTACTATTTATTTACTGTACGGTGGAGGGCTTCTATTGCTCTTTTGCCCACCATAAATTAAATTAATATATATTTATATATATATATATATATATATATATATATATATATATATGTGCTTTTTTTCCAAAGCACCCTACAAGATTGCAAGCTCTCTTATTATATGTTTATATATGTGTAAATATATATATATATATATATATATATATATTTAAATGTAATTTGTGTTTAGTGCTACATAGCCAGTATTTTTTGTTAGTGTAAATGTGTCCTGTGACAGCAAGTATAAAATATTTACTTATGTATTACTGCTTTTGTACCATTGTGAATATTTGTATTACATTTCCATTCATAATTCAGTTTAGGCTCCAGAAAACTGGCAAATGAAGATTAAAATGAAACAAAAAGGCTTCACCCTCTTTAATAGTTTGCTTTTAAACATATTTCCTGGCTTAGCAGAGCTGCTTAAGCGGAAAAGTATCTTTTTATGAACTTATTCTAATTTAATTAAGTAGCAGCAGTAATTAATCTATTTAATCACATTTTAGGCCTAGGAATCTGTTTTAGAAATGGAAACTATCATGGGCATATAATTAAGGCTTGTATACCTCCTAGCACAGCATTATGCTTTGCTTTGAACTTCCAGTTTTCCCTATACGTTTCAGTATCCATTTTACAAACGAATCCTTTAATTTTGTGTTTCCCGAAAATGTATTCAAAATGTAGCATAAATAAATGTAGATAAAATGGTTGAATTTGCACTTAAAAGAACACAGAATGATTTTTTTTTCTACCATTTTTTTTATTAAATGTGAAACTTATGAGACAATATTAATAAAATGATTTATTTTTCATAATGACAGCACAGAAATGCCCAGAAACTAGGTTAAAAAAATATATGATTTTATTGCTTCTTTTACCTCAAGATTAAATGTGGTTACTCCTTGATACTTCTGATGATACTAACCTCAGCCTAGATACAACTGAATGCAAATAGATGGAAGAATTCTTTTTACCATCCCTTGATATTTCATTCTGCACAGATATTATTTTCTTAATTAATTTGCCTGGTGAGTTTTAGTTGCAGTGGCACTTCTTGCTTCCAAGAATGTGTCATTCCAAGTTCCTCATGATTAACAAGAAGATAACACGTTTTCCTGGCTAAATTCTTGAAAATTATAGCAGCTTGCATTAGTTATAGACCAGCTAAGCAAAACATGTTATTTGATTAATTGATCATCTGACATCTATTCCTTAAATTAATTGCAAAACACATTGAACAGACTGTGGAAGGGGTTGTAAAAGTCTTTGATAAATAAATAATTTTTTTATTATCACATCTGGCCATGAATAATGATTATAAGAGGTGATCATAGATATTACAGGCTATAAATCATTTTAACCCCTTCCTGTTTTTCTTTTGTTCCCTAACATAATATAGTCTGTGCATAATTTCTACCAATTAGTGGTACTAGTATATTATATCTTTAGTTTGTGAGTTTTTCAGTCTTGCAATGAGCTTTGGGGAAAGCACTATGGACACTGCAATCTAAGCTCAAAGACAGGGCCCTCCATCCTTGGCAACGTGTTAATATGGCTATTGTATTTGCCTTGAATAGGAGTATACAAGACATCTTGCACTGAATGTGCAGCTACACAGCACTATGGTAGTAGGGCTAACATTCTCAAGATGTTCTGCACAGGAATTCTTGTACTGGATCTTCTCTTTCAAGCACCCACTTCCCTTTGCTTGTAATAGTGTTGTAGAATTTGTTGGCACTTTGCAAATTAAAGATGGCAGTCCTAGTAATAATTATAATTAGCAACTAGTCTGTGCATAGTCTGCCTACACTGAAGGATTCATCTAAGTCCCATATGACCCTCATGTTGTCCCAGATCTAGCCATATGGTAATGAAATGTAATAGCTTTAATGATACCTGTCTTACCCATGTTTTGAAGTATTGCATTAATTACACACCGTACATATTGCTACAGCACGCACGTATCATACATACACATAAGCAGGACATAATGTAGCAAGACATTTATTAGCAGGGGAAACGTGCTGCAGATAGATCTAATGTATTCCACACCTTGCAAGCAATTTACGTAGCACTGTCTCTTGGTTATGGGCCTATTGGTGCCCTGTGTTTTTCTATGTTATCAAACAATTGGCGCATGTGTTGCAGTGAGTCCTACCCAAGATTATACCAATCACTTTTGCATAAGTAGTAATAAATTGTCCTTGATGGACAGTGTATTTTCAGCCTCCGTTCTCCATGTGCAGGAGATGCCCGGTAGGAGACTCCACTGACTCAAGATTTAATCAAACTTTTACTGCAGATAGAGCAATATGTTTTTGAAAGTTCAAATTCTCTTTTAATGAAAACAAAGATCGAAATTTCAACTTAAGCACGATGTACAGTAGATGACAAGTTGATCCCGACGTCTGTCCCTGTCCATATAAAGCAGAGCTTAAATATTCAGTTCCAATCCCCACACTTGTACTCTGTAAGTACATTAAACAACTATGCGCCGATCTGTTGATCAATATGTCTGACAACAGCTGAGATGACTAATCAATTTTGGCTAAATTTAATATTCTTTAAGATGGTTTATTTCCTCCCTAACTCACACAGCCTTTCTCTGATTTGCAGGTTATGATTGCCTTTGATAAGCTGTGTTGAGAAAGTCCACATTCAGCAGTAATAATACTAATGTATATGGAGTTATTTTATTGCACGCGCATATTCTTTTCATTTATTGAACTGAGTTTAAGACCAAAAATACCAGTTTCTCAAGGTTTTATTCCAGCTCTTTGTAAGTAAATAGTGAGCTGCAGCAAACCTGTATGAATAAGCATTGATCAGCTGGTACTAAAGTGGGAAAATGTGCACCTAATGTGTTGTTTAAGCCATACTAGTCAAGTTGATATATTATATTTTCTTTGTTAATAAAATGTAACATTTTCAGAGTTACAGGTATAATACCAACAGATTCTCAAATACACAAAAATGTAATCTAAAGTTTTCATCAAATTAACATCACCCCTTTTCTTCTGAACTTCCACTTCATTATGACATGTATTGCATATCCCTCCAGAAGCTTCTATATACATTAATGAAACCAATGATGTATACATTAATGAAACCAATGATGTACAATGTAATTCCTTAGAACCACTTCACATACAACCAGAGTCACCAAAGAAGTACAATACACTAAAAATCTTTTTTTATAGACACTTGAAAATGATAAGTCGCTGTGGAAGAGGGAGAGATGAATTGGAAGTTATATGCAACACGCATTTTAATTGTTTCATTTAAAAGATCATGTTTTACAAAAGTTGTTTTCATGCACAATTATTTTTTTGTAAAATTTGTTTAAAGTTCCTAGAATTTAAGAAAGGCCCTCTCTGCTTAGAACACACTGTATATTAATGATGACTATGTCTCATAAGGCTATTTACTACTCATTGGATAAGAAGGCAAGTTCTTCAGGGCAACCATACCATACCATTCAGCTTTGGGGCCTTCATTTGAAAAAAAGAAAACACCCCTTTGATATAGAGGGGAATACTCCGCAACGTACATTTTGTGGAGAATGTGAATGTGATGCGATAGAAGGGTCTATGAGCTATGGAAGATGGGCATAATTTATAACCAAGAGAAGGGATGGTGCCCCCTGTTATCCATAACGAAATTAAACTATCAATTAAGTATTACCGTATATAGTCGAGTATAAGCCGACCCGAGTATAAGCCGAGGCACCCATTTTGCACCCGGTATATGCTAATGACGCGGCACGCATGTGACGTCACATGCGCGCTGGCGCCGGGTCAAGGAGCGGAGGCCGGAGCACAAGCAGGTAAGTGAGGGGAGAGGGGGGAGGTATTTAGGGGGGTTTAGGTGGAGCAGGGGGGTTGGGCTTGAGGGGGGAGGTTGAGGAGGGGGAGGGAAAGGGCTGAAAAACTCGGCTTATACTCGAGTATATACGGTATTCCTTTCCTGGACCTTATTAACTATATAAACATTTGTAAGCCATTATATTCAATTATTTATGTGTTTATGAAAGTCGGTACCATGACTTCTTTTTCTCAAATAGATTTGAATCTTGATAAAATATCTGTTAAAAACCATTTGACTACTCCTGTTGTACTGCATCACATCTTGGTGATATATGCTAGATTTAGCTTGGTGATGAGTATTACGCTGAAAAATAAGGCCTAAAAAACCTTAGCTTAGTTAATTGCCGACATTTCTATTTTCCAAGACCTTCATGCTTTATGTGTTATTGAGATATAAAGACAAAGCTGGATTATCCAGTTTTGATCCATTGAGCTAGGGATTTTTAGGAATGTGCAACAGTTGTAATTGCTTTATAATACATGCTTATTGTTATAGAAAGTGTTATCCGATAAGGTTATGAGCTGTCAGGAAGAATTCATATCTGCAGGTCTGTTGCAAGCTCATAGCAAATTGCCAGCATTACTTTCTCTCCTTGTGGGAATTCTCAAATGTTTATGCAATCATTTATAGCTTTATTGCAAGCAAGGCAATAAAGAGGGAAAGAATCCAATTACTTTATGCACAATGCTTACAATTCCTATTTAATGAGAGCAAACGAAGACTTTTGTTCAGCAAGCATGCAGGAATTACAAGCACTAGTGAGTAAATTGGAAATTACTGTGAATGGAAAGAAAATAAGAAAGCGTTGGGTTAATAAAAGCTGGAGTCATATAGCTTGACTTTGGCTGGGGTTTGGCCCACTGATATATGCCCGTCTTGTATCATTCTCCAGTGGCCATTGCAAAGCTTTTTAGAAAATGTGCATGTCCAGTGTTTCCCATTGCTGGCATATCAGTAGTAGGGCAGCAACACAATACTAAGCAGATTTATGTAATGGGCTTCCTGTCAAAGTGTTAGCAGGACAATCAAGTGCTTATTATGAGCTCTACATAATCACCATGTTCAATGTCAGACGTTAGCGGTATACATGGCTGAAGATTTCTTGCTGCATCAATCAATGCCAGTCCCTGGCTAAGACCAATTGCCATGGAAAGCACTGTAACTAACACAAAGGACCAAAATGTAATGGGTTCATGCTGACCTGGCAAATCCCTGAACACCCTATAACCAAGCGGCAATACCTTCATGACAGTAAGACCGTAAACACTATTGTGGTTCTGTAAGCCAATAACATTTTAATAACTCACATTAAAGCTCCCAATGCCCTTTTACTAGCCTACTAATATCAGAATCCATTAATGTTTCCTGGCTTTCTCAATCACTGACAATCGTATGGAACCAATTAACAAACTCTATTACCCTAAACAACGCATATAAATAAAAACAAAAATACTCTATCAAATCAACCTCATCAAATGGACCCAAATATTTTTCAGCTGAAATGTCTCTGTTCAGTATAGCTAGGATGACTCAAACATTGTGTTAAAAAATGACATTGCTGCATGTGTATACAAGTGGGCTGTGGTCTTCCTCGGTATGATATATGAAGATGCTAAAGACGCTGACAAACGCTGATGTTTTGAAGTATTGACCGGTGCTAAATTTACTTAATCCTCCTTCCCGTAGAGATTACAGAATTTGTCTTCATCTCACAAATATCAGGCATTTGCCTCTTCCCCATTTACATTCCAACCTTCCCAGCAGCCCTCAATTTTAAAACCTTATTTTCCATGATATAGACAGAATTTGTGAGATTTAAGTTGTAATGCTCTATATTTGACACATATTTTACAAGACAACTATAAGTACAGTGGGAAATTGGAACCTAGCTAGCTGCAGATTGTCCTATCTGATTCCTCACTGGAAGACATTTTTAATGAAAACACACATACAAAGAATATGAAATGAAGTGCAAGGACAGATTGTAGCAGGGTCATTAGGAAAATTGATGCAGTGAATAATGTGAGACTCATCTAGCTTAAAAGGGCCTCACCTGCAGTTTATTAAATCTAGATTACTCTCTCTCTCTACAATTTGACATCCTATAATTACAATATGCTCTTTTGATGATCTAGACAAAATGTTTTTAGAACAGAAAAATATCCCACACAATTTTTCTTAATTGTTATACCGCTTTTAATGCTGTACTTGTGTTGTGTCTGGGGGAGCAGAGCTTTAATACTGACATGACTTCAGTTACTTGGACTTAAATCTTATAGATCTTTCTGTAATGTTAAAATAGAAACAACTGTATCTAAGATCCAAACCGTCTCTTCTGCCTCCTGGGGACCATCTTATCCGGCTCTTGTGGACCAAAAATCACTGTCCGAACCGAATATGGAACAACCGAAAGGTTCAAGAAAGGAGTGCTACAAGGTTATAATATTATCTTATTTATTTAACGTATATGTAGAATATATCATGCGTAAAGCTAGACTGGATGAATCCAAAGCCATAATCAATATTGGTGGGAGAAATATTAATAACCTCAGATATGCAGATGATGCTAACCTGATGGCTTAAAGTGTGGTGGAACTAAAGGACCTATTGATGAGGGTAAAAGAAGAGAGTTCAAAACATTAAAAAGATGAAGATCATGGCAAACGGCAATTTCTGTTTGGGGCAAATAAATGAGAAAGAAGTGGAGGCAGTGACAGATTTTTTTTTTTTCTTGGGCTCTAACATTCTGCTGTTATAAAATTAAGTTTTTTGCTTGTGGGGAGGAAGGCTATGGCAAGTCTGTATAAGTTAGTAAAAAGTAAACATATTAAAGTGTCAGCAGAGGTCTGCATAGTTAGAACTCTGATATTCCCAGTAGTAACAATGAAAACTGGGCCATAAAGAAGTCTGAGTTTGAATTGTGGTGTTATTGAAGACGGGTTGGAATACCTTGGACTGCACAAAAATCCTATAAATCAGAACCATCAGTCATGGAAAGTCAGACATCGACCAAACAACAAACAAACACAGGAATGGCAGCTCCCAGTTCTGCATGCAATCACATCAGCTATTAATTAATTAAAGGCTATCACATATATAGTTGTCGTAATTGTGAGTTTGTCTGTAGGAGCTCATCGCAGGCACGTAAAAGTAGAGAGGGCGGAGAAGCTTGCAATGAGCGCCAAAGGCAAGTCCCGCAAGTTGCTGGTTTGCTGAGACCTGTAATTAGCGCTCATTGCAAGGCCTGTGATGAGTGCCAAAGGCCTCAAGTTGGAGGTGGGTGGGGGCAAACAGCATTCCCAGGCTTCAAATTTTATTCCAATCACTTTTGATGGGCAAGTGGCTAGTATTTAAATGTTTTCAATGGACCATTTTTAAATCGGGAACTTCCTTGGTCCGTTTAATTCTTCTAGTGTTATTGGGAAATGTAAAAACACTGTATATAAAAGTTAGATATTTTTCCATGGCACTTAAATCAAGGATCCTATTGAAAAAGACTGCAGACCATATGTCTGTGAAAAACACATAATAGTCTAGCCCAGAACTGTCACATATAATATATCTATCATTTTGCTATTTGTTGATGGCCATCATTCCGTTAACTTCCTTACTGAAATTAGAATGTTAGTAACATAGAAAATGACGAGGATGTGGACATTTCCTCTACTGAATGTCACACATTTACACACTGCTATAAGACTCAGGAGTTTTGACAGGAAATAAATAACTGGAGAAGCAGAACCGACAGGAGAGTCCAGTTCTCCCATTATTTATTGTCATCTTTCAATAACAGAAGAAGCTGAACAGACAGGAGACTTCAGATTTCCCTTTTTTTATTGTCCTCTTACAATATATCTTTTTTTACGTTGTTTATTGGCAGTATATTTGCCCTCTTTTCTCTCCTTTTCTAGTCTGACATTGCAGAATATTTGTTATATTTAGTTTCTGAAGTTTTAAAGTAAAACTTTAATTTGAAAATATTTACTTTAAAGGTCTACTGTACAATAGTTTTATTTGGTTATTTAATAACTGCTTTCCAATTAAACAAATACTGGACGAAAAAATTAAAACCAGCTTTTAAAACATACATTTGAAGTTTAGTTTACTTCCGATATGCCCAGTGACCCTCAAATCTTGGTATATTTTCCAGAATTTTTGATGGAAAATATACTATTAAATACTTTCCCTTATTTCCCTTATTTTCCATATTTTTCCATTTTTTTCTTTCATCTTGACGGTAATCACAGTTTCGTAATTAACAGGCAATATTTACAGGAATTATGTGGTCCTTTGCATTTCTGTGGGATCAAAAGTACCCACAATTTAAAGTTAAAAACAATATGAAATGCACATATTTTGCATTCATAAAGAAACTGTGCAAAAGTTTAACGGAATAAAATGGTCATATATTTATAATATACTATTTTGAAGAACTACACTTAAAATAAGCAAAATGATTTTACTTATTTATTTAAAATAATTCACAAAGAAAAAACATTATCTCCAAATTTGTAAATACTCTCCCATGAAATAAATACATATTAATATTGAATACATTTTACTTGCAATTCGTTGTCTAACAAAGTAATATAGAATGCAAAGTCAAAAGATACACTGTGTTACATATTACCTTAGATATGCAGTTATGCAGATCTGTGATCTACCATTTTGTTAGATCACACACTTCCTAAGGTGGGAGGATACTTTTTTAAATACACAGGAACTTTCTATCTTCAAAGTGGGAATATGTACTGTCAGTATATTCATTAGATCTAATGGAGAGCCCATTAGTTTACAAGCACACACCCTCGTAAAAAAAAAAGTAACCGGGTTAGTTGAAAAAAAAGAAAATGGATCCTTGCAATAATGAATAAGGTATAAAATAAAGTTAGTAATTGTTACGACCCAGATACAAGGGGCATAGTACACCCCGTAGACATTGTAACCAAGAAACCATGACCGTAACTATATGCACACATTTATTCTTTAAACATGACTCGTAAATGAAAGACAAATTGTCACAATCATTAAAACCCAACCCATGTCCCTTTTTATATAGTTACTTGTGGTGTGCTGGCTCAACCCCAAATCAGTCATGAAAGTAATAAAAGGGTATAAAAGTTCAAATCTTGAAGACTTTTAATTGAGTTTTTAATCCCTCCGCAAACTACATTTCCAGTACAACACAATTAAAGGGACGTGGAACACAACTGTTTTTCCATCATTTTTAGAGCAACTTTTAAAATTAGAAAAGTTGTTTTGGGCATAAAGAAATATTAAGTAAAAGTTGTTTAAACTTAATTGAAAGTAACCGGAAATGCAGCAAGCTGACTTTAGTGTGTAGATATTTTTTTTAGCTGGAATAGAACAACTCCCAAGAGCTATTAAACTTCTGAATATGTTTTTGTGCCTGAGACCCTGAACCTGGTTTACTGGGGCTTGGGATTCACTTGAGCAACATGGCTCTGGGGGGTGCTGGCCAAAAACCCCATGCATTTCCACATAGACTTTAAGCCATCTGCCCATTGGAGGGTTAGAAATTCCTGGGCTGCCAGCAAGGGGATAGTTTGTTAAACTCTAGAAGAGTATTTCAAAAAGTTACCACTGATTGGTTATTATGAGACCATGCCTGTACTTAGAAGTACACTATCTTCATATGCTGCAGAGGGGCGACACCAATTAGGAACAATTTGTAAAATTTTAGGCAGAACAAAACAGAGCATTTCTAATAAACTAAAGTATACAAAACTGAAAAGATTACTAGGTATATTATATTTCTAGTGAAATCCAGAAAACGTATATGTCCCTTTTAAGGCTTCTTTTTGAAAGACAATAATTATGTCAGTCCAGTTTTGGATGTCCATTGAGAAATAATTAGTCCTGACACTAAATTTGAGTTTGTTACAAAGAGTTCCTTACTGTATGTATAATTGAGTACACTATAAAGTTATTTTAAGTGTATGCTAGACAAATATGTGAGCCTCAAGTTCCTTTTAACATCATTATTCTGAGCACCACTCATTTATAATTCCACTGCCAGCTTCTTCTTATTTTACAAAATGCATTTTGAGGGCATTTGATGTTTTTTATTGTTTGTTCAGAAAAGTACATTCCAACTCCTTGTGATTAATATATTGTGAATTGCAGTTACCACTTCAAAAGAATTCCATTTAGATCTCTGTTGCACATAATTGTTTAGTACTTAAAGATAAAGGTAATGGTTGGCATTCTTGAATCGTGATTTTGAATATGGAAAATAACACAAGTGGGAAAATACAAACAATTATAATAAAATCCTTTTTTAACTTACAAAATTATTTTGAAAAATGTGTTCATAAGGGGAAGACAAGGTGAGTTGTCAAGTGCTGAATATGGGCCAGGATTTACTGTTGTGCTCCGGACAGATAATCACTGTAATTATGATTGACTAACCTGTGCACAGTAGGAAATCCTGGTCTGTGTTTGGCTATCTAGGATGTACACCTACCTCTGCACTACAGTAATATAAAAAAATCAGGAAGAAAAATAACCAGTGGATAAATAAATGTGCTTCAATAAAGCTGTGAGCTATACCATATCTGGTCACCCAAGATGGGCAGGTCATAGCAGAGAGGTCAGACAAATCACAGCCCACTGGAGAAGGAATTTGCAACCCACGCCAGTATCTTTGCCATGAAAATATTATGGATAAGCACAACCAGACACAAGATGTGTATGGCGTGCTGAGGTCCATACGGTCAGGGAGAGTCGAACATAACTGAATGACTAAACTACAACTATACCGAATATATCTGCAGCACTGAATTTTTTAAAATATTTAAAATATTAATTCTGCTCTGACACAGTGGCCTATATTCACTAAGGTAAGAGCTTTCGGTCCAGTATATATATATTTCAAGTTTTGAGGTCTGTGTCACAGGAGAGAAACTTTTAGTCCTGATTTAAACTACCTCCAACTCTGCATACTTCTGAGACAAACATGTTGTTATGCACCTTCAATTTAAAAAAATAATTTAAGAACAGTTTTGTTTATATTTTAAAAGAAATAACCAGGCTAGTTAATTAAAGTACTACTTTAGTTTGGAAAAAACTTAAAATGCTTGTGAGCTTTATAACAATTTAACAACGTTGTCACGATCTGCTTCTTCTTGGGGGCTTGATATGAACCTAGTTCAAACCTACCCCAGCAGAATCATGTAGTTCCTGTTCTCTGTGGCACAAAAGATGGCTTCTGAAGAGGGCAAGGCCCAAAAGGTACTGTCAGAGAATACTGGATCCAGGTTACTTAGTGGCCCATGGCAAGACCACTCCCCAAGTCAGGATACAACACACAGAAATAGTCTCACACCTTGTTTATGTGAAAACTATCTCTCAACAACCTTTATTTGGAAAACACACGTAAATAAACTCTTTACAACATAGTAGAGGGAGGGGCTACCTGAGGTCAGCCCCTAATGGCCTCTGGCCAATCCCGTAGCGTTACACCGTGGGAAACATGAGACTCCTCCCAGGTCTGCCCACTAGGTGTGGCTACCTAATTCACTTGGCTTCTAGCTCTCAGGAGAGACACATGCCCTTTTGCTCTGCTCCCTGCACTGATAGTTGGGAGGGGACAAGCTGTAGCCCCCCTGGAGTTATGGTGCCTCTGTGTCTGTGGAGATCCCATTGTTTATGGCTCCTATCTCTTAAGTGAGTGTACACAAGGGATTAGCCCTTGTGGTCAACCGACTCTTATTGACAATGTGTAATATGTACAATAGGGCTACTCTCTACTATAATATACATTTATATATTTACAAATATAACACACAATGTTGCCCTCATGTATAGCCAATATCTCCCATTAGCTCTCTCACAGGACACTCATTACACTGAGCCTAAACATGGGAGTTATGGTATTTAGGGTTGGGACAGGGCTTTCTCCATCAATACATTTTATGCATTATGATGACTTTATTAATGGTGATGAGAAAACCCTGCTCCTCCCCCTAGCCCACAGCATAACAATATACAGTATAAAAGTGGGTCTGTGAGCCCCATACCCCCCAGTTATCATATACAATATAACAAATGGCTCTTAAATGTGACCATTGCTGCTAGTCACAACCTGGCTTTGCCAGTCACAACATGGCCACCGGCTATTCAGGCCAAATCCAATATGGCCACTGGCTGATTCATGACAGACTTTATTAGCAGTTTAAGCTAAGGACAGAAATATTTTTATTTAAATTAATTATTTAAGTAGATGCTCTGTTCGCGTCTTCCACACTTACTGCTGCCTTGAAGACTGTGTGGATGTGTTCTGATAATGTTTATTTTCTATTCAGTAGTGGAAGGAGAAGGAAGGGAGTGTGATTTTTTGACTGATTGGTAGAATATGTAAGGTTTCAGCACCTTCCCTCTCCCCTAGAGACTGCTTGCATGTATAGTTGCTTGTTCTTTTCTGTAATCGCCCCCTCATGTTTTAAAAAAGGAAGTAGGTCTAATATGGCAGCTTCTATGCACTAGCAGAGTCTGCTAAAATGAAGATTTTATTTTCTGAGACTATGCTTATGCCCATGATTTTACATACCTGCTAGTGTTTTTAGCTTGTTTTATACTTCACAAACATGTAAAGTTTTTGCTTATCAGCAGTGACCCTTTAAGGTGACTAAGAAGAGTTTACATTCACATACTGACATGTAATGTTCTGCAGCCCTTCTGCTAGCTCCTGAAACTGTTTCTAGACGTTGAGCTATAATTCAAATATTTTTTTTTTAGCACACCTTATTGTTGACATACAATTCTCATTCTCCCCCATGTGTCTTCAGTGGGGCACCTTACATCTGAGACTACAGTGAGCAACTGATCCTTGCTATTGTATTCCATGTGCCAGTGCTGTACATATCAGATGCTCCATCATTATTAGTGCAATAATTCTCATATTCCTCTGACAGCTTTCTGTCTGCCTGGGCATCTTCACAAGCTGTTGCTGCTTCTGATTTTCTCATCAATCCGCACTGATAGACGTGAGCCTTATAGTAAAGCAGAACTGGAGGAGCTTCCGCCGGACAAAGCCTTTCATAGCATGTTCTATAATACTGCTTTGTCAAAGCAGCCTTCACAAGTGCCTATTATGAGAGGAGCTTGTCAGTAGATGACAGTGAGAGAGCGGCTTGTCACTCTAACTTTCTTTGAAGCATTTGAAAAATATTCTAAGTAGGTAAATGAATGAAAGGATGAAAGATAACTCATTTCCATATTATGCTACTTTTTTTGTACGACAAACAAAACTTTCACCTTGCATCTTTAATTCAGCAAAGTCTCCTATTTAGATTGGTGCCTCGGTTAGTGTGTATTCTGAGCGAGAATATTCAGTGTTCATTATTCTAGCTGTTTTGTGTGTGTGTCTTGGGATTGGAGTCTACAGAGACAAACGCATTTAAAACTGATTTCTTTTACATATTTTAGATTTTTTAATTGGATACCTTGGGGCAGATTTATAGTTATGTATGTGTGTGGGCAAAAATAGCGCCGCACAAATGAATTAGTGCTCCAACATTGCCGTTTCAAAAATAATGACCCGGTTGGAAGTTAGGTGTTAGAAGGCAATAAGAAATAGAAGTCAGATATGGTAATAAAGTCTAAGAGTTGTGCTATATACAGCATAAATAAATAGAGCACCGTGACTTTATAAATGTACAAGACAAATAAAGCAAAATCACTACATGAGATATTAAAGCAAGGAAGAAGAAAAATGAGTGCCTATATAGAGGAATAAAAAATGGACAGTAATAACCGCAATCGTTGGAAGGGGGGGATTTGTGGAAAAAAATTGAAATATTACTTTTTTACTCTTACTGCTTTCTTGGTTAAAGAATTTTAGGATTGAGTAAAAAAATAAATAAAAGAAGCTCTTTTTTAAAAACAAACTGTGTGCACAGTGAAAATAATATAGTGGCGCATAAAACCGATGTAATAGAAGTAGGACACCTACTGATAGACACCTAGCCGGACCAATACTACTAGAGAAAATTTGAACTGGAATGTAAATTTGATCTATGATCCTCACTGGGGGTTCTTCCTATCTGGAAGGCTCAGCACTAGCTTCAGGCCCAAAAATAAATTAATTTACTACAGCTGCTACGCTCACATGTCGATATTGTGTCGATAGGGTGCCTCAAACACACTTCTTAATATAAAAAGTATCAGTGCCTCTAAAAGGTATATCCTTCCTTAATGGTTAGCAAAAAGGAAGCCAAAAATCTGGTAGGTCTGGAAGTCTGACCGCATGAGACGTCTTGCGTGCCTATGTACTCATGTACTTTTCTCCAATGTGAAGCCACAGGGGAAGTGGCTTGAATTAGTAACTTATTTCCTGTTGTATATTGGAACATTACCTTATTCCATATATAATATACATAATAGTTTATAAAGAAGGTGACTGTGTGATTGAGACAAATAAGTATTTTAATTACAACTGATGTCCGTTATCAGAGTGTCAAAGTTATGTAAATGATCAAATTAAAGAATCCTGTCAATCACTTTCAGTATTAAATCAACAGAGCACTGCATTTTGAACCCAAAAATGAGTCCACTAACAAGATCTAACCGTGTACATGGTGATGTTTTTTTCAGATAGGGAGCTAGACCAAAAATGAAAATCAAACAAAAAAAATAAAAACAGGAAGGAATCACTTCCCTTAAAGCCAAAAGTGAAATGTGGGATAGAGGATAGAAATCATTACCTTTTTTACATTTTCAAATAACTAATGCACATATATACTTGCTTTGCAAAAGACTGTCTTTTGTACCCATATCCAGATCTCATCTCCTTAATAATAGAAAGGATCTCAATATGTTTCCAAGAAAGTTGGCATTACACAAAGCTATAAATGAGGAGGAATATATATATTGAATTTAGAGGAAGGGAAGGAAGGCATTAAACCATTATTGGAATCCATGTCCCTTTTAGAGTAAAATAGTTTAAAAAAAAAAGCCCAATGTTCAAGAACCAGATGGACGATGAAAAACAAAGTCAATTTTCTCCTCAACTCAATGACTATTCCAATATTTGGGTATTTATGTAACAATTTTCTAATGTCCTAGAGAATGTGTTTAAAGGATAACAAAAGAGAGGGTCCAATGTAAGCAAAGCTGAAAAGAATGCATTGCTGGAACTAAAAACCAAAATCAAGGACAGAGAAACCTATGAGATTATAAAGAAACACTATACTTCTGATTACCAAAAAGAGCTAAAGTTAATCCTTGATGAAGCAAAAAGAGAAAACATTGTTGATAATAAAGAATATGTTTTTTTTTAGCAATTTTTTATGCATTACCAAAAATGCAAAAAAACATTTTTTTTCCAGTTCCCGGAAGATTCGTAGTATTTGGAAATGATACTTAACTCAGAATGATATTCTTTTTGTTGATCATCAATTGGAGGAATTTGATAGCTAATTACCCTCATATCTTAAAGACACTTTGAGTCCCCTAGATAATCTAACTGTACCTCCAAATGCATTTCTGACCAGCACTGATGGTAGAGATGCTGTATAGAGGCATACCAAATTAATGCAGTAAAACACTTTTTAAGAACATACAGTAAAATTAAAGTTTAATGATTTCCTATTGACCCTACTGAAATTTTATTTGAAACAAGAAATTACTTAATTTTTGAAGGCAAATGGAGCCATCAAGTGAGAAGGGACAGCTGTAGGCACCTCATGTGCCCTGAGCTATGCCAACCTTTTTTTTTTAGGTTGGTGAGAGGTGCCCCTTATTTTTGGTGACTCAATGTCAGGTTTTTATATGTTATATATATATATATATATATATATATATATATATATATATATATATATATATATATAAGATGGTGCATTATGTGTCCCGCCCAGTTTTCCAAGACTGCAGTGCATATACTGTATTTCTGAGAAATTTGAGCAGGAAATAAGTTTTTATCAACTTATTTTTAGACATTCAAATGGAGTCACTAATGTACTATTCCTTATTTGTACTACTGTACTTTGTACGGTGGAGGGCTTCTATCACTCTTAGCCCATCATATGTGAAATAATTGATATATATATATATATATATATATATATATATATATATATATAATATTTTATTATGGCTTTGTTCTATAAATTATGTATTATTATTGTTGTGCACACAGATTTCATTTTTTTTTGTGTTAGTATTCTAAATAAAAACTGTTGGGGTCTTGAAATTACATATGTCATTGAAATTCCCAGTTAGTATTCTTAGATTTGACTATAAGAAAATATTAATGTGTTAATATAAGCACAATTACCAAATACCCAGATTCAGATGCAACACAGAATAAAAATGCTTTCAATGTTCTTTTAATGTAGCACTGGTCCCATTAAGATGTCTCTCCCTCCCCATTACCAAAGCTCTTAGAACCGCTATCCCATAAGTAACCTTTTTTCACATTCACATGTAACATTGTCGTGAACATACACAGTCAGTTCTGGGTCTATTATTATCACAACCATAAGTAGCAGGTTATTTGTAACTGCTAATACTTTGTTTTTTTAGCCTAAAATGTTACTGAAGTTTTGGTTTCAGAACATAAAGAGTGTGTTTGTCTTGAATTAACGTTACTCCAGGTCCCATGTTGCACTCTATAGCTTTATATCAGGATTGTGGGCATCACATATGGTGGAAATAAAAGCATGCTTTCCTCTACTCTGTCACTGCATTCTCAGTCTCTTTTAATCCTTCTCTGCATATTTTAAAAAGCAGCGCAGTTGCTCTAACCCATCCTCAAACCGCTACCATTTTGCAAATGTAGTGCAAGTGGATGATTTTTATGTATGAAACACTTCATGTATAGTTGAATGTTTCAAGTAATTGCATTTACTCTGGTACCTGATTGCATTGAGTATTGAAAATGTCCAGCACATATGTTTTTTTTTTTGTAGAAATAATTAGGGGAATTGTGCTGCACCGCAAGACGTTCCCAATTAATCTTTTGAGAGATGCTGAATGGGAAATTAACATTATGCAAAAAAAAAACTGAATTTGATGGTAACTTCTAAAATCACGCTGGCAGGCTTTATAAGCTAAAGAAACTCGCTAAACCATTGTACTTCTTGTTCTCTCCTGGTCAGATCTGAATAGGGCAAATACATTCAACATTAGCTTGTTTTGTTGATGAAGTCATTACTGAAGTGCATTAACCTGCTGAGGAATACAGAAGAACATTAATAGTAAATATATTGTGATAGGCATTCAATAAAGCTTCCCTGGACGGAGAGAAAAACTTCCTGTGGGTAGATTGAAAAATGTTACATAGTAACCTGCAGGACTGAAAGTTGATAAAATTGTTATATTTGTGCATTAACAAAGAACTAGCAAAAAATGGCAAGCCAATTTATGGAGTATTTGTGACAATTATGTTCAGTAAAGGGACATACGCACACACAAAGAATAATTGAGAAATAAGGCAAACATGAAGTTTATTTTCCTAATGCTATTGATGAGTTTGTTCAGTAATATTAATGCAGTGTGGGTGGAAGCCAGATGGGGAATTCATTGCTTCTCTGTGGAAGTGATATTAAACGAGAAATGAATGAACAAGATTTATGGGGGCCAGTGTACAATGTAGTTATATTCATACAATACCTTTCATTACTATTGCTATTATTTGCTTTTTTGTTTTTTGAGCTGTAGTGTAATCCACTCACTTAGCCTACCCACTTCCCCACATAGTATTTTACCGATTCCTTGCAGTTGTTTTGGGCACAAGAATGGAAGGAACTATGAAGTAAATCTCATCTGATGTGTGTTTGTGTCATTCAGTCGTGTACGACTCCATGACCTCATGGACCAGCTTTTATGGCAGAGATACTGGAGTGGGTTGCCAGTTCCTTCTCCAGCGGGCTACAGTGGTATTCCTAGGTGCTCTCCCATCCAAGTACTGACCAGGCCCAATCCTGCATGGCTTCAGGGTGGTGTGACCTCTTGATTCCCTGACTGGAATCGAACCCAGTTCGCAGTGGTGAAAGCACTGAATACTAACCACTGGACCACCAGAGAACCCATCTTATCTGATAGCCATGCTTACTTGACATGACATACTTTAGACATGTTTCTGTAGCAACATGTCTGCATTACTAAATAGCGTTCTTATATTACCTGATTTCTATATCGGGTGAAACTCACTTCCTAGCTCTATCTCACTGTGACTATACAAGGCTAATTTGAACTCCTCTTTACAAATTCTAAAAACTGAGCATTCATTATCTAGAGTGAGTGAGTGTACTACCAACTCCCACAACAAATGTTACAATGAAATGTTACATTCATGGAACACAACATACATATCTCACCTTATTGTCAGCTAGATTAATTCCGGTGATAATATCTATATTAAGTGAAGTAGGATTTACATTGTAAATCTAAAATATTTCATGTTTCAAATCAAGCTCTATCTTGTAAACCTCCACATAAGGGAACATCAGTGTGTGTGACAGTATGTGATTGATATATGATCTATGGTCTACACGCTGTCATGGGATCTTACTGCAACTGTCCATCAGTTTTTGTTTCTGTTGTATATAAATGTTACATCCCTTTATACAATTCTTTAGAAAACGCATTGTGCTGTACATTTATGCACAACTTATTTTCTATATGTTATTCTTCTACCTTTATTGATAAATTTAATTGAGCCAAAGTAACCATTAAAAATGTAGTTGTTTTTGATTCCTATAGAATGCATTTTTTCACTCTCTTTTTTTTTTTTTGTCTGTGTATATTTTGTCAATAATTGAGCTGTAAGACTAATACAGACTGAAGATGGATGTGCAACAAGTGGCACACATCCGATCTAGGTCCCATAATATGTTAATATAAATATTTGTAACGTTCTTGAGTCCGCTTTGAGCTTCCTTGGTTGGACAGATGGTTCTTGTGTGCCAACAAACTGTATGTGACATCATCCTATATATTAAAGTACTCAATGATGCCCTATGGTTTTAAGGTTGGCTAAAGATGGAAGTCTGTGTTAACAAGCTCCTGTCAAAGTGGCTAGCTAGAATTTCCTTGAGAATAATTATCTTACTCATTACTGCCTGTGTAACAAGGTCATGAGTTAAAGGTGTATATATAGGTGTCCTGGGTTTCAAATGTTTCGTAAGAAACAGGCAATGATTATCAGAAAAATATGTGTTATATAGAAAAGTTCAGTGCACTTACAAAGTTATAGGCAGGAAAGTAAAATACAGCTTTGCACACCCACAGGGAGCTTACATAACCAAGTACACAGGTGCGAGGCAGCCAGGCACAGAGTTTGACTTTTCTGTAAGTACTTGCTGCTGGATGGAATCTCATGATTGGGTGGGGTCTGAGCTCACAACTGAATCAGAGCATGAGGAGAGAGAGAAAGAGAGAGACTATATATCCAAGGCTGGTTTGCAACACAGGACCGCCAGAGGTTAATACAAATGTTTCAGCTAACCTCTGCTTTCTCCTAAATGGCCAAAACAAATTATGAATTGTATGCAAATCTTAGCATTGATATTCAGGGGTGTTGACTAACAAAAGCTGCAGCTTGCAAATAGAATAGATTTTGCAAGTTTGTAAATGTTTGTTGGTATATTTTCATGCAAAAAAAATGTATGCATAAACTAGTGATTCTCCTCTATCAGATGCATTCATAATCCAGGAAATATATATGCCTTAAATTCACTAAATTCAGCAGAGCACAATCATGTGAAATTATGAACCTGTTACCTTGAATGCTACATCACAGGCTGTGTCTGATTTAAATAATAACTCTGTTCATGGTCATTAGTCATACTTAATAACCTCAGTTAATAATATTATCATTCATAACGTTTAGCTTGGATATTGAAATATAAGAGCTTGACACCATTTTTGAGTCTAATCTCTTAATTTATGTGACCTTTGCTCATTTATGGTTTATATACAGCAATATATATTATCTGAATTACTTCACACTATATCATTTGATAAAGAAATTGCATTGTGAAATCTGTAGTTACTATATCATTTATTTTGAAATAGCAGGAAATAGGATCCAGAATGTAAAGGTTATAGTGTAAGCGATGTTTGATTAAATTATATTTCTCTGTCAAGCTGTATGAATTGCAAGCAGATTGGTCACTGCAGTTTTTCACTAATAAAGACTTCTACAATTTGAATGAGACATCTGCCGAACATGAATTGAAAGAAATTACATTTTATAAAATTACTTTATCTTAGTGGACCTATGTTCTTGGTTGTTATAACATTTGTTTAATAAATTATAGATTGCTTAATTTTGTTCTCTCGCAGTTGACTGCATTCCTCATTTGTTAGAGGAGGGATTTTATTCTTTTATGAGAGCTGAATCTAAAAATCGAAAAGGTTTATTGAAAGCCGAGAACAGACTGAATTTAATGTGAAAACATCTATATATGTAAATTGAAGTGTGCATAACAAATCCAGCTGTGTATTGGAGACATTTTACCGTCAAATTTTTTTTCTATTGTGCATTTAAAATAGTATTTTTTATGCATTACAATTATTTGTCCTTAAAAATAATTAAGATTCAAGTAAAAAATGGAACACTTCCTGCAGAAATAATAAACAGCAAAGTGTTGTGTCGTAGCCTGAATGGTGAGTGAAAATAATTTAGAATGTTTTATCTAGTGGTTCACACCATTTATCTTCGTTTGCTTAGTTATTATTATAAATTTAAACTTTTTGGTCATATATTCCCAAACATTCATTTTCCCTGTGAAAAGTTCAGGGAATGAGAATTAAAATATTAATTGTCCTTACTTTTATGTAAGTTTGGCAGGCTCCACTTACAATATGGCAAAGGGAGCCACTATAGCTGCCGATTCATCCTCCTTGCAGGAAAGTGGTACTTTTATACAAATATGCCATACTTATTGTACATCACATAATACTCTTCCATCAATAAAAAACAAATTATATGTATAAAAAGTATATGTATACATATAAATAACAGGTGCATATAATGTAGATATATTCTATACAGTTTAGTATGTTTATTTGAATTTAGTATATATTTTTTTTGAGTTCTGTGCACTGTACAATAATATGTATTACACATTATTTGTTTGGTGATAAAGGCATGAATCAGTAGTGTAATGCTCAAAAAATTATCTTAGTTTGTTTATTAGGCCTGGGTGTTGTTGCTTAGATGCGTACAAAAACATTGTCCTATGGATCCTATTTAGGAATCCTTGAACAACCAACCAAGGTTGTACAGAAACACCTTTTTATGCAGCCTTTATTTTAATTATTATTGCCACATACTAATTTAAAAAATCGCAATCTTTATTTGTACATTTAAAATATTGTTAAAAATGCAACGATTAAACAATTCATGTTAAACCCAATGTTTTTAATCCTTCGGGTTCTTTGAAGTCCAGCAAATTATTAAAGGTTTATTTAGGTTTTATTTTTGATATTATTATATTCTGTGCTTTGATCACAGCTATTTTATTTAATTACTTTATTATGATCCAGTCAATAAAAGATTTTGTTTTTCAATTCAACTGTATTTGTGTATTTTCTTGTTATTTTTCCTTGATCAAATCCTTATCAGGTACCCTGAATTTTAATTTACATAAGACCGGATTTTTATTTTATAATCCTTTTATCTGTTTATAGTTGTGTTTATTCATACAGCAGTGCACTTGAGTATATGCTTTAGGTGCCATTATGTTTCTTTTGTGCTAATCTTTTACCCTCTTTATTTATGTTAATTTCGTGATTCTATTACTTAAAGTGCATTTTAATTAAAATTGTGCTATTCAAAACTGTTATCTTAAAGTGCTTGTGCTATTGTGACTTTGTGCTAATTTATTCTTATATTGTTGAATTAACCTTTTACCTCGTGACTGTTAGTTTGTCACAGTCACTACTTTACCTTATTAATTTAATGTGCTGGTGCTGTGCTATTTTTTAAAATGTATACACTCCTGATGTTATGCTGTATCTTAAACTGTATGTTTCATTAATGCTTCTGTCTATTAGTTTTTTAAAAGGAGGTTGTGTCCTCCTTTTTCTTCCGTTTTTTGCTTTAGATATGCTTCCACTTCTTTTTTCTTTTTCTTGCTTTTGTATTTTCTTATATCTTGTATATTCTATATTGTACATTTTTGATGAAAGTTTTGGCTTCCTATCTTTCTTTTAAGTTAGTAGTGGTCCTGGGGCTATATCTATCATGCTCCACGCTATGTTGGCGTGGTCTGCACTGTGATTGCGCTTACTGATGACATCACAATCTCCCGACGCGCGTTTTGTGAGGCTCTATCAGTCTCTCGCTCATCAGCTGCCTGTCGACGCTTTAAAGTCTTACTTTAAGTTGAAGTATGCACCAGGTGGGGAGCTGCATGTACAAGTCTGAGCACAGATACCGCCCCCAGGGTGATTGATGGATACAGCAGTGAGGGGGAGCAGCAGAGATATCGGCAGGGAGTAGAGGGTACCACATAGATATACAGAGGAGACTGGGGGGAGAGGGGAGAGGAGAGGGGGCAGCAGATATAGGCAGGGGGAGGAGAGAGTGGAGCAAGGGAGGCAGAGGAGACTGGGGAGGACAGGCAGGGGAGAGATACAGAGGTGGGGGGCCGAGGGGGAGCAGTAGAGATATTGGCAAGGGGCCAAGGAGTAGAGGGGGCCGCAGAGATATATAGGGGAGATTGGGGGGAGAGGAGAAAGGGCAGCAGAGAAATGCGTGGGTGCGCATTTGGTCGACGCTTTAAAGTTTGAGTGCCGTTATCCCTGCTAGAGAGATGGAACCAGACCAGTATTGTCCGCTAGGGATGACCACAGGAACCACTAGTCAGAGTAGCAGAGTGACCGGCTGTAACTCGTCTTTAAGCAGACGTAGTAGTATTAATCCCAATGATCAGGATACGTGATTATGATCACACTGAGAACTGTTTATTGGTCTCTCTGGGCATCGCAGTAACCTATCCAACTGTTTAGATTGCTCCATACCAACCACCGACATCATGTTTGCAATAGAATATGCAAACACCAGTTAAAAAAAAAGATGGGATATAATAGAGAAAGAATATAAGGGGCCAAATGGCTGCTCTTATACTGAGCATTATGACTGGCAAAAGTAAACCAACAGCCTTATTAAATTGCAATTTGGCAAATTTGAAAGGGCTCTATTTAAGCACATAGCATATTTTTTTACAGAAGTTTTTTAGTTACTGAAGACCTTGCTTTTGGATAGAAGTTCACTAACTAAAAACTTCTGTAAAAAAAATATGTTGTGTGCTTAAATAAAGCCCTTTTAAATTTACTGAATCACAATTTAATAAGGCTGCAAGTAAGCCAACAATATTTCATATATTTCACTAAAAAGCTTATAAAAAGTATAGAAGAGATTAATTTTGACATTTAAAAAATAAAATCCATAGTTCAGTGATCCTTAAATTACCTCAAAGCCTCACCAACTAAGGAAATAATCTGTATCCATGGTATCTCAGTCAAAGTACAGACAAGAGGTTCTTGCATGCATAAATGGCTCATGTTGTTCATTACACACCTTTATAGGGACATATTATTTATAGGGGAACCAATAGTGTGTTTATGTTCATACATAATTATATTTATAACTTTTGACATATATTTAGTCAACTCCATGAATGCTGGACCTTCTACTATAGAATAAGGACAAGCAATAATAATTAGGGCACTAGTACAATAGGTGGTCTCTGCTGTCAGACGTATGAAAAGTAAATTGATCATTGGTGTTGAGGGGCCAGGAGTATATGAACACAAATTAATTGCAAGGCGAAGGTGATTCTTATAATGGCTTTATTTTCTGTTCACCTTTTGTCTTGCAATTATTTTTGTTAATCAGCTTTACTTCCAGATTTTAATGAGACCAATCACCAATGAGAATATAAAAAGAGAAATTTTAAGAGAGGTGTATATGAAGTGCAGTATATTGATTCAAAACATAAACCTTGATTTGTAACCATCTTAAAAACATATATGTATACATTAAGTGCCTTGCTTATATGAAAATATGCATATCTAACTCATTAAGTATTATAGGAGACCTGATTGAACATAACCGTCAAATACTGCATTTATGTGTACTTCCTATCATTTAAATTGCTATTTATTTTATAAAAGATGCATCTAGCATCAAAGAGTTGGCCTTTACATTTTCCTTATATATACTGATTAAAGATATTGCTGGGGCTGTACACTAATTATTTTGCTTGGTCCCGTTTTTAATAAACAATCTTAACACTACAGAAAAAGAAAATATCTAAAAGAACAGCGTAACACCACCTATTGTAGTCATCATTTCAGAATCTTTCATTGCTTGGCTGGGGTAAAGGTCATGTTTAAGCTCTTGACCCTGTTTCTCCACAGGAGGTTTTCTTTGGCTCTGTAGCCTGTCATGATTTGAGAAGCATACTGATCCTATCAAACCCTCCACATGCCACTGTTCTCAAAGATAGTGACCTTCCACTTTTCATTAACTTCCAGAACATTCTAGGTCTGACAGGTTGGACACCGTAAAACCGCTGCGAGGCATCTTATTCGACTCCACTGACCCAACATGAGTGGTAAATGTAGTATTGAGAAGACTTGTCTTTGTGCATCAAAGCTTCTGTTACAAATCTGATGTACGTGTAGCTGTTATACTGTAGATTTACAACATAGAAGTACTGATTGTTTAAAATATCCATTTTAATGGTGGACTTAAACATAGACTTGGTTTATCGCAGATGTGCTCTGACTTTCATAAGGCTGAATTAGTAGCAAGTAGATAATAATGGCTTGTGATCTTTGAGAGAGTAGCTAAATTCTCAATTCCCTCTCCAGACAGTACTTATCTACTTACACCGTCTGGTATTTCTACAAATTTGGTATGCATTTTGAGCACTTTCATGTAGATCAGCAGCATTGTGCCTCCTTGCTATACTTATAAAACACTTCACTATGATACACAAAGGAATGCGATTATCTACTTTTTAAATTTATTTATTTTCTGAATCAATGAGCACTTGTGTACACACCCACTCAATACCCATTGAGCCATCTTCCCTCACTCCTTTCGGGTGAGGACATTAACCCCTAAAATTCCCACCTACCCTGAATATATGCAAGGTGCCTTAAGGGCCATATGGACTCTCAAGGTCCCTATCACTGTTCCATGAGGGTCACTATAGATCATTATGCCTCCTATACATTATCTTCTCAACAGGGATCCCGATGGATACTCTTTGGGGTCTCTACCTATCCCCACGGGGGTACCTGAAGGACCTCCATGAAATCTAAAATGTGATAGGTCCTTTGGAGGTATGTAGGACCCCATGGGGCACTTATCATTTATTTAGTGTAGGTGTGGATCATTTATTTAGTGTAGGTGTGGAACATTTAAGGGATAATGATCCCGATCACAAAGTACAAAGGGAAGTGGGTCCTGATGGCTCAGGTGTACACCCAGGCTAATTTTATGATAGAGGTGGTATTGATGCTGTGGATACTGTTGAGTTTTAGACTCTGAGTCTCCTGTGGGTATACGTAAGGCAGGTTGCGAGTACGCGTTTGACCCCTAAGGTACCAGTTATTCCAGTTTACAGGAGTTCTTTTGTGGGAGTCATATAATAGCATCTCAAACTTGCATGTATAAACTTCGGTAGACCGAAGTAGCCTTACAGGACTTTCTACAAGATCCATGTAATCAAGCCTATTGTTAAGTAAATTACATGAAGAGAGGATATGAGCCAGTATCGGCATTTTTATCAGGAGAACAGAATCACTGTGTTGTTTGAAATGTTAGGTGAAGATCGAAGTTCTCAGTTGTAGGTTGTCTCAATGAAACATGTTCAAGAGGAGTAGCAAAACAAAAAATGGTATACTTACAGCTACTGTAGTAAATGATAACCCACATAATGTGTGTACACAAATGAAGCAACATTTGCATTCCAAAACAAATAATATAAGCATATAAAAGCTCACATCTGTGGTTAGAGATTTGTTCAGTAGAGTGGAAAAAATAATTTACTTGCATCAATCATATAATAAAAGGCTAGTGAGTTCACAACGTCATAGGAACACAGCATCTTTATCACAAATGGACATAACAAATTCCTGCATTGTTAGTAACTTCACAATATAAAAAATATTAAAACTTTTCTGCCACTTCGCAGATATAACATTATCCTTGCAACTTGTGTCTGAGATATAGTGAATGTCGGGCGCTAGACATGTGTTGCCATCGCCTCACTTCTAGTAGTTGACCTTCCTAGCACTCAGTTTGTGAATCTCTCCCACAATTATTATTCAGACATCTTTTCTTATGTTGTACTTTTTTAGTTTATTTGCACTTGCAATAGATTGTCTTTTTATCTTATGTTATTATAATTCATTTTTGCACATGGTTTTATTTATCCATACAAGACATGTTTTTATATAACTAGGTTGGTTTTCAAGTCCCTAAGTGTGTACTATTTCCTTTTTAGATTTATGCACCATTGTGAGTATGTTAAGTGCAGATATACCTTGGCATTACTTCCTTTTGACAATTTTAACCACTTTGGTAATACGTAAATGCAGTGCAGCTCTTTTGTGTTTCTTTCTATTAAATACTATACAATCAGTGATATTTTACCGCTCTGTCCTGTGTACCCATGAATGTAGATGTACACTTTGACATGTTCATAGTTTCATACAGAGAATTATAATTCAAAAGAAGCCAGAGCTCTGTTAAACCATGAATTAGTTATTAAAGTCAAATGTTACCATTCATTTTGCGTTATCTTTGTCTAAAAGCACAAGGCTCATTGACTGATTCTCACTGCAGCTACTTTTGTAACTTTCTTCTGCCCTTATGTTCAGCTTCAGAGGTTTAGTACGGTAGAGGATTTTTCATTAAACATGCTTTACAATGCCAGCAGTATTTTGTGCTTTAACCTGCATGTATTGCAGATCACCTTTTATGGGCTATGCACCAAAACTAGATGACAACCTGTTAGAAGTTCAGACATGGACACATTTTTTGTTTCCAAATTGTCTTAATTAATTTTGCAGTAGAAGTTCACTAGACTGCTCTGCAGTGGAATGGATTTAGCAATTTGAGATAAATAAAGATTTAGATATTTGAACATAACTCCTTTAGTGTATTGCCTTGTGTTTTTCGTGTTTTTTCTATTTATTTTATTTAAATGAGGAAAGCAACAAAAAATGTCATTCTTCTGGTTCAGTTCATTAATCTAAGCAGATGTTAATTATACTTTCAGAAGAGCTCACTATTACTCAAATCTTGCTCTTTTCAAAAGTGTATTTTGGATCTATGTCAAGTCAAAAGTAGAGTAATAGTGGGGTAAAAAGCAATCCGCCCTAGTTGTTTCAGTTTAAAAAATCACCAAGCTGTTTGTAATATATATGGTGACTTTTTTTTACCTTGGTTCATATGCTAATGTTCTTTAGTTTTAGTATTACATAGATATTTGTCATCAAAGCATTGGGTCTGCAAAAATGTAATGCTGTAAAAGAGGTTTTCTCAGAGCATTGTAGGCAGGACATGACATGTTGGATTACACACACATCACATCCCACTCACACTGAGTTATATTCAGTAAGATTACATTTTTTATATCCTGTGCCGTTTTCTTAACAGCATAACAGTGAGCTCCCCACAAGTGAGAGCTTAGTTATGTAGAACATTGTCCATGGGCTTTCCATATCATCTTTCTCTCCAATCACCCTAGCTTACCCCGCTCCACTTGTCTTTTTTTCTCTTTTCTTTCTTTTTTGTTCTCTCTCTCGTTCTCGTATTCCATACTATTCATATTGTTCATATTATGTATCCTTTAGAATGTAAGCTCCATAGAGAAGGGGTTTTATATCCTTATGTATCAACTTGTTTAAATATATGTATGTCTCATGTATATACTATATTTACCCCTTATATATAATGTTATGTAAAGTGTTGCTGTTTAATACATAAGGTTTATCATTAAAGGGACATGGAGAACTTTTTTTCCTTTCTTTAATCTGAGAAAGAGTATTTGATAATGTACCAAAGCAAAAAAAAGATACAAATGTATGATTAATCTGGGGGCTTGCTCCTCCCAGCCAATGAGATGTAATGTAGATCCATGAGTCATACTTAGCTGCCAATGAAATCTACATGTTCTACATTCCATGTTCCTTTAATAATAATTATTATTATGTACGCAAGGTGTTCCTTGCTTCTCATAAATTGCATCATGTTTTTGAACTTGTAAATAACTAGACTGAGGTTTCTGGTTTTGTCTTTATCCTAAAGATCATCTGCTCAGTGCTAAAACCTATTCATAAGATAACAAAGTAACCTTTTGAAATAGTGGTACTGAACATAAACATTTTGGGAACATTTGTATTGAAGTGTTTGATCCATAAAATTCTGATTAATTTCCAAACATCTCTTCTGTATTATAAGCTGTGGTACCCTTGCCTATACGGATTCTATACAGCTATACCTCATTTAACACTGTAGACAGGTTCCAGGCAGTAGGAGTGCTAAGCGAAACAGCTCTAAACGGGGCAGTTTAACATGGAAAGATAGGGATAGGGGAACTCATGAAAAAACACACAATTTCAATTAATTTTTTTACTTTTTGGATTTTAGATGAACTTCAAAGAAACAGCGAACATAACACTAACACAAACTGAACATAAGCAGAAATATAAACTTTAAATGATGTTGAAGCTTCTGGCTCATCCTGGATTCTGATTTATTTGGAGAAAAAAGCAGTGTTATAGTGAATCAGAGCATTAAAAGGGGTCCAGCTGGCAAAAACAGCATTATAGAGGGGTTTAGCATTAGGGGTCTGGCAGTATGTAAAAATCATCAAATACAGATATATTTGCCAATAGATTTTACAACAGGGCTTGTCAAATCCTGGAAGCCAGGGAGTCACGGCTCTTACATTTTTACTCCTGGCCCGTAATATTTAGTTAATATACATATATTTTTTATATATAATCCATAACCTGGCTCCTATAACATTTTTGACAGGCTCATAACCAATCTAGCTGGCATCTAATATTTGGATAAAATTGTCAACCCCAATTTAGAATTTGCAGCAAGCAAATAAATAAGTTTTGGTTAATGGCTAACATGGCATATGATCAGCCAGTCATTTCATGGTACAAATGACCTTTTCTTAACTTTTGGTTTGTGTCCATTCATTTTGTGATACTGTACATAGTTAGATTCAGGCAGTTTTGTCTTCCTGTCTGAAAATGTAATAAACATTTTTTAAAAAATTATAGTTGCTGTTTTCTGAAATGTAATATATATATATTTTTTTTTAAACTGATATTTCTGTTTTAAATGATTATCACTAAACATAAACACTATGGATTGAATTATGCTATACTACAATTAATCAGCATAACAGTATTTGATATACTAATACCTACAATAGTAAATTCATTATCACAAGATGATTACTGTTACGCTATAGGAATGCTTTGTTACACAAGTTTTCCCATTATATGAGACATTAATTTATTACCTATTTATCATACTAGCAAAAGTGGCAGATTATGACAAACCGAGGGAGTTCTCTTCATTATGAGTTTTTGTTTTATAAGTAATCTGGAGGGAACAAATTACACTCATATAATGAGTGATTCCTTATATTTATATGCTCATTTTACATGCTATTGTTACTGGTTGGCTTTAATAGTTACTTTTAAAAATGTCCTCCAAGAAAGGCGCTCGGTCAGTTCATCTTCCGCTATACCTTACACTTTCACTTTAACCAGACTTGGCAGGGGGTGGAAATGATCTGCAGTTACACATGCTTGGCACATTGTTTAAAATCCAGGGTCATTTTGTGTCCTTGAAAGTATCTGATTTAGCCTTGTTGGAGTGTCTGGAACGTGTGCCATGTGCTTCTTATGAATGTAAAAAATATACAGCCTTATTAAATTGCGATTTGGCCAATTGAATAGGGCCCTATTTAAGCACAGAGCATATTTTTTTTACAGAAGTTTTTAGTTAGTGAAGACCTTGCTTTTGGATAGACGTTCACTAACTAAAAACTTCTGTAAAAAATATGCTCTGTGCTTATATAGAGCCCTATTCAATTGGCCGGATCACAATTTAATAAGGCTTATAATAAGCATAACTGCAAAGTATGATGAGCTGGCAAGTTTCTCTTACGTACCTAATGAATAAATATGTATCCTTCTTCTTTTCACAGGTATTTAGGAAGCCACAGTTTGAGTTTAAAGCCAGTCCAAAGAAAGCCCCCGAGATGACCGTTGATCTTTTAGGACTTGGTAAGTAATAAATAATGAACAGTCCATTGTTACATTTTAAAATAACTACAATGAAACCTTTGCAGAAAGGAACATCATGCCTTTATCTTCCATATGCCAACTGATATTGTTAGCCGGGCTTGAAAATGGCATGATTAAGTCTGCTGAGAGCCCTCTATAAAAGAAAATGTTTAATAAGGGGGCCTGTATCTGTCAGCAGTGCTGTCTCCACCAAAATACCAGTAATGAGCTCCTTAGGGAAGGAAAAGCTATCAAAGTGATCTTCAAAGACTTACTGGATAATGACATTTCAACATTTAAATATAAACTTTTTTTTTTTTAAATATAAAGAGCACAGTGCTGAAGTGGTTTTATTGTACTCCTGTACAATACATGTACTCACTTAAAAATATATAGTGATCACTTTCTATTTACTCCATGATTTTCCCAAATGGGGCAATCTGTTTTTCTCTCGTCTATTGCTTTTCAGTCTCTTTTGATGACAAGGAGAACTGTTGGAATTGTTCATTTTAATTTAGCTTCTCTCTTGTTCTCTTTGCTGGCAGTATGTTACATGTCTCTGCAGGCTAGTTACCTGTAGCTTTGACTGCAGTATCTTTCAGTCCTAAAGCTGAAGAAATGCTGGTAAAGATCACATTACAATTGCCACTTTGCTCGAATATTTTGATGTGATTATATGAACGTGTCACAAGACATTGAAAGACTCATTTTAATAATTAAACCATTACACATTTCATCACATGATACAAAAATTACCAGGTCATTCATTGTGCTAAAATGATAAGAAATAGTTATTAAACCGTTGCTAATGATGAATACTTTACTAGTTTGATAGCAATGCAAGAGAATTTTAAGATTTTACAGCTAATTTTTATTATCCCCACTATCTTTATTTGCATGTATTTAATAGTAATATCTTCCTTGATATGCTATAATTAATTGAAGCCTTAAAGGCATCAAGATGACTAAGCAAAGAGAACTACTGTTTTGGTCCAGGTTGCAGTTCTATATGCTAGTTCTCTGTAATGTCCCCAGCTTAATTGAAAAGCAAAGCTTGTTAAAGACAGAAAAATGTATAGATATTTTCTGTATCTAATATCCTAGTCAAGGTCTGGTTTAGTGGTATCAATATTGTGATTCGTTACTTGTTGGAACATGTTCTTACATTAAAGGTATATCTAAGTTTCCCTGTTTTTCCCTTTGATATAAGCAGCATATTACATTGAGTCATTCTATACACACACAGATTTATTGTATTTAAAAATAAAACTTATTTTCCACACCCCCAGAACTGCTTACATAGACATAGTGTACCTACCAATAGAAACACTGCATATGGGTATGGATTTTAACCCTTTACTAACCTTCAAGCCAGCATCAGCTCAATGCAACAATCTACACTGCAATATCTGAGCTCCTCCTTACTTCCTGTTCCCCAGTGAAAGCAGAACTACACATCCCATGATTCTTTGGTGCACATACTGGCTTTACAGATGGATACAAATGATGCCTGTTATTGGCCAAAACAAATTATGCATTTTTTGCTAATTTAAGCAGGGATCTGCAGGGGTGGTAACTCTGAAAACCTACTGCTTGCAAACTCAAGAGATTTAGCAAACATCAGGGTGAGTTTGTTCATGTTTATTTTTGTATTTTTTTAAAACGACTGATCCTCCTCTATTAGATGCATTCTTAATCCAGGAAACATAGATATGCCTTTAAATCATATTGGAACGTATATATCGAAATGTAATGGGGTCATGGTAATAAGAAAAGGACGGTTATATTTTTTTTAAACTGTGTTAAGATCTTTAACCATAAAATGTTCACACAACAGGGAACATAAATAGCTTTATATGAGTGGTGAAAAGTATTTAATTTGGATGGAGAAGGGCAGTTTGCTCATTGGGTTCCTCTATACTCTCCCTAAAATAACTTTGCAATTCAGTACTGCATTGTCAGTTTAAAGTATGGCTCACACACTCCCACTTATGGATCCTTTTCTTCTCCTTTCTCCCCCTTCTCCTTTCTCCCCCTTCTCCTTTCTCCCCCTACTTTTCCCCTGTTCTAGATTAGGAGTGAGTAAATGTTTTACTCTGACCCTGATGGTATTTGAGCCTCTTATGCTGACACTACATCTTCCACTCCTCAAAAATTGTTGTTGCATATGCCTTTGTCTTCTCTGTATTCCTCTTGTAATAAGTCCCCTTTTGACTTTCTTCCTTCTTAAAAACATTTACAATATCTAATTAGAGGGTCGGCTCAAACTGTTCCCTATTCTGTATCGTTCCAGAGTCCCATAGTCCATTTTGAAGTCCCTTGGGGGCCTACCCCCAGGTTTGTACATTTCTGTTCTATGTTATCTCTATAATATTCCATGGTCTGTGTAAATATGAGTGACATAAGGTTAACTGGCTGTCCCTTATCCTTAGTAGTGAAACACATAAGTCTATTCCAATGTTTAGTTTTTTTGTTTTTTTTATACAAGTTACATTATTATGTCGTTGCTTATAAGCAGTTCCAGCAAGCTCTCTAACATTTCTTCACAAATAACTTTTCATTCTCAGGCTTTAGCACACAACCTCTCTTTTCTTTCTTTCTGCATAAGATTGACAATCGGCTAGGTACTAGGGGTATTTATATACATATTTAGCCAGCTTACAGTTTATAATCAATGACTTGAATATTGAATCAGTTATTATTTCAGTTTCCTTTACTTTCCAGAGACATTTAGCTTATCAAGTCTTACAAGTTTAGGTCAGAGCATTTGAAGACAGTGTTTAGTTACCCAGCAGCATTTTTCTCATAAGACAGCAGCTCTAGGCCGTTCCCTGGGCTGGATGAGCCAGGCAGTCGGAAGCAAGACTTCTTTAAGCCTCTGGCAGACTCTTGTAACCTTCAGCTCTAGAGAAAACTGCTCCTACAGCCCTCCCATGCTTTCTTTTCTTACCTGTCTTGGTGAAAATTCCCAGGGATTGACAGTATTTCTTTTTCCATATAAGTAAACTCAATAATTGCATTGAAAGGTTATTTTTAATCTCATAATAAAGATTAACTGTCTTAAAGGGACAGTACCAATAAGGAAAAAAACTTTGAATTTGCTGTGACTCAACTTCTACATACAATAAGTCATTACAATTATCTTGCCATGGATAGCATTAACAAATGTAATGTATAGTTTTTATTGTAATTTAAATAATACATAAGAAACATTGCCATGCATTGTTAGTATCAGTACGGAAGGGGCTGTGCCATTCTGATGGGACGCTGATAGGCTATGACATGCCCTATCTCTCACAGCGATGTGTGTAGGTACCAATCAGCCATGTAGCTCATTGCATAAACAGACATGAATGCAAAGACCAGGTAACACTTGCTATTGCATATCTTTCCTTCATGATGTCTCCCTTAGTGGTCACTGTACAATCTAAATTATGCTCATTAATTTCAGCTTCTTTGCTTTGTCATTGATGAAATCTACTCTTACTAACCTAATGTTTTTTTTTGCCTTTTATTCTGTGTTCTGTATGTTTTTTATGAGTTTGCTAAAATAAACATTTAACTGCCGGAAAGCCACATAAAATATGTCTTGTTTGCGCTTTTCTATCACCTCTGAGCAGCAGGTCATATTGATCTCACTGCAACCATGATTTACTGGTGTAACTATAAAGGGGGGAGAGCAGCACAAAAGAGGTCTATTAAAGAATAAAAACACAATACTGTGCCCTTTAACAATTGTGATGTTTATTTGTACATGTTGTCTCTGGAACATGTGTGCTTGTTGTCTTCCCTATTTGTGAGCTCTGTGGTCGATTTAGAGTACAAACTGGGTTGCTTACCTGCAACTCTATGATGCAATCAATACATCATTCATTTGTCTTTAAACCACTCAGGTCAGGGTGACACAGAGCTTTGATACATTAGTTTCCATGTGCTTTAAGACCATTGCAGGATATCTAAGGCCTTATTCTAGCTTCTAAGTGCTTTCTGTACACCATATCATTTGTTTTTCTTGTATTAACTGGAGTTTATATAAATGATAGTAATAATAATAATAGATTTGTTTTTTATAAAGTGTCTGAATATCGTGTGCTGCTGTACATTGCGCCACAATTCTTATTGGAAGAATATATATAGCGACTTGCCCTTCAAAAATGACGGGGCAATAAAATTGTAAGGCAGGTAATGTTGTTTGCCTCAGACATACATTTTTTGGGTGGCCCGAGATCCTTCGGCGCTCATTGCAAGGCTGTCGGTTGTTGTATTTGTTTGTCTGATAGGTGCGTTTGCTGTTATTGTTTGGTCGGCACTGATCTGCTTTTTGTGCTTATTGCAAGGCTTTGTGTGATATGAGCAGCGTTGCGGCTCGTTGTGAGTCGCGCGTGAATGGGTTTTGTGTTTTTTGTGAGTGGTTTATTTTTTTGTATATTTGTTTTTGTATCTAATTAACTAATTAATAAATGAATATACTTTACCTATTTGGAAGTAATATATGCAGGAAGCATTGTGCTGAAGAGCTGACAATCTGTTTTGATGTTCCTGCAGCATACCTTGTAGGTTTGCACTGTTGTGGAGCTGAGGTGTGTCAGCAATGTGTGCAGTGTAAATAGGCTGCGTGCGCGAGGGGAAACCGTTAGGGTAGCTGTGTACTTCCGCATTGTGTAAGTTAGTGTTGTAAAATGGCGGCTAATGTGTATGTGGTACGTGGCTGTGTATGATGTAGCGTCCTTGCTAAAAGTGTATGTTGTACCTCTTACGGCTTTTTTTAAAAGCCGTATGTGCTTGGTGGTGTTTTGCATGTTTAGGGTCCTGTAGCCTCGTTTTTGTTTTTTTCGGCGGCCATTTTTTCTCTCGCTTAGGGGATTTCCGTGTGTCTAATTTTGACTTAAATTGAGGTGTAACTTTACTTGCAGAGGTCCTGGGGGAACCCCCCCCCCCCCGTTGCTGTGGATATGCTTTTTATGTATGTTTTGTGTGTATTTATTGTGTTTTTAATGTTTTCATGTGCACGCGGTTCGGCCGTTAAGGTCGTATTTTTGCGGGGTCGTAATGTTTTTTTTTCTAAGTCCTGCTTCTCGTATTTTTTTATGCTAAGTCCGTAAATTTTGCGTTCTAAGTCCCACGGTTCTTTTTTTTGGGGGGGGGGGGGGTAAGTCCGTATTTAGTGATTGCCTGTTAGATCTATTTTGGTAAAGTGCCGCTTGTGTGGGTGTTTGTAACCGCGTGTGAGGCACCATAGAGCCTCCACCTCCGCAAATGATGTTGGAGCCTCCACCTCGCTTCACAAGGGACCCAGTTCTTGCGAGCTCAATGATGATTCGTAGTTTGACAACTATTATATGTGATATACGTTGTTAAGAGTTAAGGAGAGCTTACAATTTAGAGGACCTGCTACGGAAAGAGGACACAAAAGGATGAAAGTGGTGAATTACTGTTCGGTCATAAAACCAGATACAGTGAAGAAGAATAGAGGCAGCTTTTGCAGAAGCAAGGACGTACTGTTCATATCAGTAGGGTGTCTGAGTTAAGGATGTTGGCCTTGTCAACTGGAAGTCAAAATGAATGCATATCTGCATTAAAAACACCACAACCAGTATGGATGCTACTTTCCCAGCATTGTGAGATAGAAATTACCAAGAAGGCCGAACATGCAGCCTTATTAAATTGCTATTCCGCCAATTGAAAAGGGCTCTATATGAGCATAGAGCATATTTGTTTTGTATTTTTACAGAAGTTTTTAGTTAGTGACGACCTTGTGTTTGAATAGAAGTTCACTAACTAAAAATGTCTGTGAAAAAAATATGCTCTGTTCTTATATAGAGCCCTATTCAATTGTCCAAATCGCAATTTAATAAGGTTGATGGTCTGCAGCCTTTCAGCCTAAGATATTCCAGTCACCACTTAGACATTGACTGTTAGCCTGAGATTTACCTTATGATTGAGACTATATAGAGTAAGATAATATAATTGCTTAAAACACGCAGTCTTGTTGGCGAAATGTTTGTAAAACAAGGTTTTGAGGCCTAAGTACAGACTTGAAGAAACCTTTAAAATGGGAAAAGGGCAATCAAGCTGTTAAATCAATTTCCATCCAATCTAGATTGACAGTACAAACTAGTACAATAAGAAATTTGCAATATAAGAGAAAAAAATAGGGTGTCATTAGATATGATCTATAGGAATGAGTGGTTCATACTAGGTTCAGTATTTTAAATGCAATTCACTATAATAGTTGTTGGCTTGTGATCATCGCCTGTGAGATGCATTCTGCGCAGGCGTTTCTCACAAGCTACTAACTCTAAATCGCACATGCGTGCCAAAGTGTATATGCGTATGTGCAAGCAGTCACGCTAATGTGCATGCTCAGCTCCCAGGTTCTCTAAAGATAAATAAAGTGTGTAGTATCTGGGTGTAATTATCAGGTGTAATGTCCATATTGTAGTGTCTGGGAAGGGACGGTGGGAAGGAGTCAGGGAGGAAGAGGATATGAAGAAGTGAGGGAAGGGAGAGGGTGGGGAAGGAGTGAGAGAAGGGAGAGAGAGAGGGTGGGAAAGGAACAAGAGAAGGAAGAGAGACAGACTCAGGACATAGGGAGAGAGACACACAGAAGAGTGAAAATTATATGATACCGTCATTTTTGACAGGCATGTTAATAGTTCTTAATAATGAGTGGAAAGCCGTATTCGAAATAGCAAGGGAGAAGCAATTAATGATTGTTGAGTTAGATGTGTCTGGTGTTGGCTTTCATAATTTACTCCAGGTGACGTGATAAGATCTTGACAATATGTTGATATGTATTCAGTTCATAATGGCACCATGGCTGGATTATATCTGCTTTTAAAAAGAATTCTGAATTTGGCTGTTTAAGGTTTTAGGCCAATGTTCAAAATTTAGATTGTGATGTCTACTCAGTTGGGTACTTATGTCAGATAAACCTTTTCATAGACACATTTGCTAAAATATTACTTTATGCTATTTACTAAATACATACTTTTGAAGCATGTGTAACCCTGTCCTACTTTCAATAGCATAGAGAAGAATGAGTAATGCAGGACTTACTACATGGCTGAGAACACTGGTAGAGCAATGAGACAGCCAGATAAAGCTTCCAGTAATCTAATTATTTGGGGAATTAGATAAAGATTCCAGTAATCTAATGATTTGGGAATTAGATAAAGATTCCAGTAATCTAATGATTTGGGGAATTAGATAAAGATTCCAGACTAATCAATGAAGTATTGATGCTTCTTGTATTCCCATTATGAAGTCATGCTACACAACATACAGTTATCTCCCATCTTCTTCAACATATGATTATCATGCACAAAGGCAATCTGTGAAAATCATTTGCCCAACTCAGTATGCAAATATGTAATTTATTTATTATTTATTTAATCAGTCACATTTATATATCACATTTATCCAATTTGATTTACATGATTACAAAAGCATAAGTTAGTATAGAATAGGGGTAGGCAAGTTCGGTCCTGGAGAGCCACACAGACCTGGATTTGAGGATTTCCTTTCTTTGCACAGGTGAATCAATCCCTTAGGTTGTAATGTTGGAGGTTTTCAATTTCGTGAGGTATTTTGGAAACAAGGACTATGTACATTTTGTTTTTAAGCTCAAAGACATGGATCTCCATTGTTTTGCAGTGTGTTAATATTGTTTTTGCCTTGTACTTAACCCATGTACGGAATATGTTGGAGCATTACACGTGAAGGGTAGTAATAATAATAATAATAATCAGGATGACTGAAGATGTGTATGCTGAAGGGATATCCTCAAATACTGGCCCGTGTGGGACTTTCCAGAACCGAACTTACCAGCCTACCGCTGGTATAAAGGACTGTTTCCAAAGAACAGCAGAGAATAGAATTAAAATGTTGTTAGTCATTTTGTTATAGAGGTGGTACAACTGGCAGCAGAAGCCGAAGGGGCAGAGAAAAGGGATGTGATCTATATTATGTCATTAGGGTCAAAGGTTGGGCATAGTAACGGGAAGAAATTGCCCATGGCCTGTCAGGAAAAGTAAGAGAGATATAGGTCTTCAGGGAAAGTGAGAGAGATTGCACTCATAGCCTGTGTAATGATGAGGAATGGGAGGGAAGTGATTAGGATATGCAAAAGATCGTGATTTATTGGAAAATATGGAGACGCAGCATGAGTAGATAATAAAGCACAGAGTTGGTGGTAGAATTGTGGTTTTTCTGTACGCAGTCTAACATAGACTAATGGGGACTTAGATTAAAAATGGAAATGAGTGATTATTAGCAGGTGCAGCCATATTGTTAGATAAATGTCATTTATTTGTCTCTATAAATTAATACAAAATAGGGGCAGGTGGGAGTAAAGGTTTTTCAATTTTCCGTATGTTTTAAAGCGCCAGGGCCCAACGTGGTGATATGCATTTCTATGAAGAATTAATGGGTGAGCACACAAGTATTTGTATCTTAAAGGTATATGCAAGTGAGGTGCATCGTGTAGAATGCATCATAACCCACCTAGCAAAAAATGCTTGCAGGAAAAAATGTGCTGGGGGTGATGTAGACACCCCCAGCAATGGCACTGCGCATATTGAGTACTTTATTAAAAATGTACCCAATATAAAAGCTGCTGATTGGCTAAAGGAAAGGAAAGTTTCTGAAATCATGTGACTTCCCACAGTAGGGAAGACTTCAGCTGATAACTGAGCATGTCTGCACAATCCCCAGGCCAAAAAGAAACAATGTATTACTCATGCTAATATTCCCTGAGAATTTCAGGGGGTGTCAACATTGAGAGAAAACGCTTTGCAAATGCAAGAAATTCAGCAAAGCTCAGGCTAACGGTTTAACGGTTTACTTTGGAATTTTTTTCGTGCAAACAATTTTGTTAAGACACTATAATTTCTCCTCTATCAGATGCATTAATAACTTAGCTCACTTTCATATACCTTTAAGCTAGGAGTCAAGTCATAGATGGTTATAAAGATGTAGGTTTAAGTAGTGCCGCTGTAATTAGGAAGTATGGATAATATCAGAAAGGCAGACAGAAGGTATATATATATATATATATAATTATAAGAATACATAGTCACGAGGATTATAATAATTATTAGGAAATTGACCCTCAAAAATACCGGGAGTTAAATGGTAGGCCTGGCAATGCTGTTTGCCACACAATGCGAGGCAATGGCCCTCCAAGCACCTTTGGCTAGTTTTATGTCCTTAATGCTAGTTTTTAGGCCTCGTTTTTGTTGTTGCGTTTTTCTTTTTTTCTCGCTTAGGCGATTTTCGATGATGAAAAAATGGCAAATATGGCTCAAATTAACTTGCAACCTCACTCACAGACTCCCTGGTTCTCCCACTGATTCCTACGGGCCTCACGATGAGCACCTGCGGCGCTCATTGCGAGCCCTGCAACAAGCACATTTGGCGCTCATTGCAGCCTAAGTTGGCTAAGTCCTGTGGCCCTCTGGGTGAGCTCATTGTGAGGCCTGCAATGAGAGTCTTCGGCGCTCATTGCAGCCTAAGTCCTGCATGTTTCAACTGCTTGCCTCGCTTCATGAGGCTTGCAGTTGCGGGCCTCGCGATGACCGTGTGCGGCGCTCATTGCAAGGCCTGCAATGAGCTCCTTTTGCACTCATTGCAGCCTAAGTCCCGCAAAGAGAGACAAACCGGCAAACATGACCAATGTTCTTGGTCCACAACTAATATAGTGATGTGTCTTTCTCCAGAAACCAGTGTGATTGATATACCTTCAATTTTCCTTAAGTTCCAAAACTTCATGGCCCAATGTGGTAGTGAGGTATATTTTTTCAATGTGCCTTGAGTTCCGTAAGTTATGCATTGCTTTGCACCTGAGCAGGTTTGGTTATGTAAAACAAATGACGTTCTGCAAATGAGGGTTCATTTTATTCATTTGTATTTCTTGAGTTATTAAAAGACAATGCAGAAGCTTTTAAAATAAAATCAGGATAATGCAATCATAATAATACATTTGCATTTATATAGTGTTTTTCTGTCTGTAGATCTGCAAGCACTTCAAAGACAATTTTCACATGAATATTATTATCTGTTTACAATGGAGTCCTTCTGATTTTAAAAGTAATTGCCTGAATAACATTTTATATGTAGTGATATTTTAAATGTATGTATTTGTATGTAGTTTATTATTCATAATTATATTTCATTATATCCTTTAAACATGATAATGGTGAGCAAACCAGTTATTAAAGTCAAGACTGTGTTTGCCATCCTTTTTTCCCCATCTCCAAACACCAAACTTCAATCAATAATTCTTATTTATTAAAAGACCACTTCATTCAGTACAATTTAGTCTACAACACAGTAAAGATCTCCCAAAAGCATGTTCTAATACATGCATTTATCACTAAGAAATCAAATAAATTAGTTCAATGCTCACATGAGCCTCTGACATGCCAGAGACACACTGCAGCTCTGTGTAGTGAGCAAAAGAAAAACAGAGGCTAACCCTCACCTTATCTATCTGTGCAGAGCATGGGATGCTGGAATCATCTAAACAGGTTTGTTATAGGATAACTGGACAGTGCATTCCTAACTGCAGGGAAAACCTGCTGTAAATCAGTGTCCTCGCCATGTGGCTCTGCATCTGTCATTAATCATGAAACAGTCAGTAGGCAGGATACACTTTGTTATGTAAACAGACTTAAAACGTTACTTTTTTTTTTAGCTGTTATTAGTGTAATTAAAAAATAGATTGATTTAACATACAATCCTGTGCTTACACACCATGAAGAGCACTTACAGTGAGTTAACTCATGAAGGAATTTTGCTTTTTTTTTCCTTTATGAGACAATTGGCATAGTTTTTTGTTGTTTTTTTTTTTTGTGCCTTCCTCTGGTTCAATTAACAATTATTAACAAATAATCCAGGTATTAAAAGAATCAGAAGAGATCTAAAAAGGTTGAACTTGATGGACTAAAAGTCTTTATCCAACCTCAAATACTATGTAACTATGTCACTCAAGCTCCCCACTCAAGGTTATGCTTCTAGATGGCATGGTTCAGAGGGGCTTTTTTGTTATTTTTTGCTAACTCTGTATGTTATTCTTTCATATAATTAATCTCCTATTTGACAAATGTAACTTGACAAATGTTCTTTGGCCTTCTGCTCACTATGAATCATCTGTTTAAAATAAATATTTTAGCATGCCAATGTATGAATTTTATCCAAGTTATATTTCTTTGACATGTAATGAAAATCAGACCAATGTTTTAGTTTTTAGTTGTAGGGTAATGGTTAAACATAGAGAATATACAATAAATACATAAATAAGATGCATCATCTGAAGTAAGATTGCAGAATGGCACCTGCATTGTGTGTGAGCAAAGGGTTACAAGAGAGTGAATACAAATGTCTCTCTGATTACTGTAAAATCTATTCCATCTGTACAGAATGTACTCTATATTGAACGTATATAAAAGCCTTTCAAGGATCTACAAGCACGCCAATCATACTCTGTGTTAATTAAACACTCGCAGAAGACTGACTGCCTCTGATTGGCCTTAGTACTTACCTATCACATCCATTCAGTAAGCACAGGAAAGGGTTTCCAACTGCAGGCTAAATGGTTCTATGACATTCACAACTATTCTAGTTTAATTAAACATTTGCTGAACGCTGTGGGGTTCCTGATTGGCCAGTACTACTGATCACAGCCATTCAGTAAGCACAGGAAAGGGTTTCCAACTGCAGACTAAATGGTTCTATGACATTCACAACTCATCTAGTTTAATTAAACATTTGCTGAACGCTGTGGGGTTCCTGATTGGCCAGTACTACTGATCATAGCCATTCAGTAAGCACAGGAAAGGGTTTCCAACTGCAGACTAAATGGTTCTATGACATTCACAACTCATCTAGTTTAATTAAACATTTACTGAAGGCTGTGGGGGTTCCTGATTGGCCAGTACTACTGATCCTAGCCATTCAGTAAGCACAGGAAAGGGTTTCCAACTGCAGACTACATTTTTAATTATTTAATGCACATATATGCTATGCTTTTGCAGAATGTGTATATCTAAGACATATGTTTAATGTTCATTAACATGAACAAAATTAACTCATTAGTTTAAACTGATGCTTTCAATGGTAAATTTAAATCACAATTGTTTTTTTTTTCTTTTTTCGACCTAATGTTTAGAGTCTGATCACAGATGACAAAGCTTTCATATGTGACTATGAGAGAACATATCAAATATAAATGTATTCACTTTAAAAGGTGAGCAATAACGAAAATGTTAATATATTCACTGATAGATATAACAAAACTAGCGAATTGCCCGTCAAAAAATGACGGCAATGAAATTGTAAGGTAGCTAAATGAGTAAATGAATATAGTGTACCTATTTTGAAGCATTGTGATGAAGAGCTGGCAATCTGTGTTGATGTTGCTGCAGCATTAGTGGTGTGGAGCTGCTGTGTAAGCATGCTGAATGTGTGCAGTGTAACACTGTGCGTGCGCGAGACCAAACCGTTAGCGTAGTCGTGTACTTCCGCATTGGCGTAAAATGGCGAGTAATGTGTGGTATAGGTCTGTATCGGAATATCCGTATGTGTTTTGTGGTGTTTTGCGAGTTTAGAGTGCTGTAGCCTCGTTTTCGTTTTGTTCGGCGGCCATTTTTTCTCTCGCTTAGATTTTTTTTTAGTCTCTAAACTGTTTTATTTCGAGTAAAATCGAAGTGTAAGTTGCATTTTTGAGGTCCTGGGTGCTCCCTCTTGGTGTAGGTAAGTTTTTTATGTATGTGCTGTGTGTATGTATTGTGTTTTAAATGTTTGTATGTCGGCGTGTTGCGTCCGATGTTTGCAAGGTCGTAATGTGTGGTAACGTGTTTCGTACGTTGTTTGCGTTCCTCGTAAAATTTAGCGAGTGTCGCAATTTGTGTGTCGTGTTTTTTGAGTAGCGACGTGAATTTTGCGAGTGTTTGAGGCCCTTGCCCAGTGACCTCGCCAGCAACTGAGTCCCTCGCTTCGCGAGGGGCCTCAGTTGCTGGCATGGAGCGCCTTCGGCGCTCCATGCCAGCAACTGAGGCCCTTGCCCAGTGACCTCGCCAGCAACTGAGGCCCTCGCTTCGCGAGGGGCCTCAGTTGCTGGCATGGAGCGCCTTTGGCGCTCCATGCCAGCAACTGAGGCCCTTGCCCAGTGATCTCGCCCAGTGATTGCCCAGTGATCTCGCTACGCTCCCTCTTGGTGTAGGTAAGTTTTTTATGTATGTGCTGTGTGTATGTATTGTGTTTTAAATGTTTGTATGTCGGCGTGTTGCGTCCGATGTTTGCAAGGTCGTAATGTGTGGTAACGTGTTTCGTACGTTGTTTGCGTTCCTCGTAAAATTTAGCGAGTGTCGCAATTTGTGTGTCGTGTTTTTTGAGTAGCGACGTGAATTTGCGAGTGTTTGAGGCCCTTGCCCAGTGACCTCGCCAGCAACTGAGTCCCTCGCTTCGCGAGGGGCCTCAGTTGCTGGCATGGAGCGCCTTCGGCGCTCCATGCCAGCAACTGAGGCCCTTGCCCAGTGACCTCGCCAGCAACTGAGGCCCTCGCTTCGCGAGGGGCCTCAGTTGCTGGCATGGAGCGCCTTCGGCGCTCCATGCCAGCAACTGAGGCCCTTGCCCAGTGATCTCGCTACGCGAGGGCCGCGGCTCGCTTCGCGAGCCCGCAAGCGTGAGCAACGACTCGTACGCTCACAACTATATATGTGATTGAACAGAGGATGTAACCACTGCCTGCAAAGCTATTCAAATGTGCAAGTGGAAGCATGCAAATAAAATGTCAGGACCTTTTACAAATCAAATGTGCCTCATTCGGACTAACAGCCAATTAGTCTCAGAAAGTCTTATCCCTGTGTATATATATGGCTAAGCAGGTGTTTGTCCGCGGGCTGGATACCATCCCCTAGGCATTTAATCTGGCCCCTGACACTGCCAATGAATACAATTAGGCAAAAGGGGAGAGTGAGCCGAGCACATAAGCTGCAATGAAAATCCCCTGTGAAGACTGTGCAATGCTATCTGTCTGGGATCCAGCAATGGAAGTGCACCTTAGTCTGCCTACACCAGAGCAGTCTCCAGCGGCACTTGCTCTAAATAGCCTTTTCCTTTACTTGTGAGAAGTAGCAAAGGGGGACGGGTAACTATTTGAGCCATCTTGTTAGCAATGCATCATTTATGATGTGGTGTGGTGCGGCTTTGTATCAGAGAGGCGCTCTGTGGAATATATTAGTACCTATTGTCATGGAAGCAAATGTGTGTGGTCAGTAAGAACTGGACCATAGAATTACACAGCACTTACATCCAGAATACATTTAAAAATAATATTATCTAGCATAGAATATTCCTTTTTCTAAACTATAAGGAAGGGAGAAGATGAAAATGTTTATCTTAAACGCGCCTTCATGGTCCATTTGTTCTTTCTTCCAATGATTACTTTGTAAGCTCTATAGCCAGACTATAAATGTGAAACAGTAAATAATACAAATGTTCCATCGTTAGTTTCTACTTTGTGTCTACATTACACAGTGAAGAATAGTACAGATACAGGAAGAGCAAAATACAAATAAAAGGTAATGTTTTATTAAAGTGGCACATTTCATCCTATCCATTATATATACAGCAGTTAATTCATAGGTCATGCTCCTTCAACACAATACTGTAAAATTATACATTGAATAGCAGAATTCTTAGAGCGTTCATTATATAAAAGAGAAAAAGCAACATAAACCAGCAGGACTATGTAAAGAATTTATCTCTTGCTGTAAAGGTAATAACAGTGATTTAGAGTGATGTTTCTTGATTTAAGGGATTAATAGAATTTACGGAGCACAAAGGCGAGGCAGCGGAGAATGAGCATTTTAAGTAAATATTTTTAGTTAAACAATGACAGATTGGATTATAGACTCTTGTGTTTTAGCATAGATTAAGCACTATCCAGAGACACTGCATTACATATCTGGTACAGATGAGGTGGTCAGTGCGTTGTACAAATAGGAGTTATTCATTATTCTTTCCGGAGTCCAATATACAATTCCTTCAAAAGAACATTGCTACAATGGTTATTTACATCAAACAATGAATCAATGGAAGTTTAGAAGAGAAATCTTAAATCTACACAGGGACTGCATCCCCTCTGGCATCATCTTTTTGTTGAAGATGGTAAACTGATTCATATTGTTGTGCATCTAAAAGGATGAAAGGATAAAAGACTTCCTCACAGTTTTTAACCTTTAACAAACCCTTCTCTTCAGTAATTTTAAAGGACCACTGAAGTGTTATATTCATAATATTCTATTTTGAAGAATTTCTTCATGATGGACAAAGCATAAAGAAATACACGAGAGATGTCGGAGTGAATGAGACGTGCCTCGTGAAACTCGTGGCCATATGTTGCCCACCGCTGGATTAAATGGAAGTGCAATTCACGGTATAATCACTTCACTGAGCTCCAAACCAAACAGTGACGCAGTCTGGAAGCCCCTACACACAAAGAGGTTCTATTAAAATTAAGATTTTCTCTTAAAAAATGCTCTTGGCTTACATAGCTGTTAATACTTTTAAGGATTTTAATTACTTTGATTATTACTTCACAAACATGAACAGTTTTCCTAAACGACATTGGTTCTCTAATTTACATGTTCAACCATATACAATGCCTTGCAAAAGTATTCACCCCCTGTGCGCAATCTACATGTCACATGATCTGTCATTACATATACACACCTACAACACCTAAGCAAGAGGCACCACTATCCAAACACTGCCATGAAGACCAAGGAACTCTCCAAACAAGTAAGGGACAATGTTGTTGAGAAGTACAAGTCAGGGTTAGGTTAGAAAAATTAATATACAAAAATATTTGATGATCCCTAGGAGCACCATCAAATCTATCATAACTAAATGGAAAGAACATGGCACAACAGCAAACCTGCCAAGAGACGGCCACCCACCAAAACTCACGGACCGGGCAAGGAGGGCATTAATCAGAGAGGCAGCACAGAGACCTAAGGTAACTCAGGAGGAGCTGCAGAGTTCCACAGCAGAGACTGGAGTATCTGTACATAGGACGACAATAAGCCGTACGCTCCATAGAGTTGGGCTTTATGGCAGAGTGGCCAGAAGAAAGCCATTACTTTCAGCAAAAAACAAAATGGCACATTGTTGGAGTCTCACAAAATGTATGAAGGAAGCTGCTCTGGTGTGATAAGACTAAAATTTTACTTTTTGGCCTTTAAAGAAAACGTTATGTCTGGTGCAAACCGAACACATCACATCACCCAAAGAACACCATCTCCACAGTGAAACATGGTGGTGGCAGCATCATGCTGTGGGGATGTTTTTCAGCAGCCGGGACTGGGAAACTGGTCGGAGTCGAGGGAAAGATGGATGGTGCTAAATACAGGGATATTCTTGAGCAAAGCCTGTACCACTCTGTCCGTGATTGAGGCTAGAAAGGACTTGATAAAGAGAGGTTGAACCTCTTGAAAGCTCGTCATTATAAACAAGACGTTTGTCCAATACAAAAGGTATCAAATGATATTGCAATACTCATTATTAATCTATAGAGAGAGAGAGAGAATTACCAAATTACACTATATATATATATATATATATATATATATATATAAACTAATTTCAATGTCGAAAGCTTAAAGGACATTTGTATAATGCAAAAAAGGGTGGAAATGTTGGTGCTGAGTCCATAATTAAGCTGGACAAAAGTAATGAAGCTAACTTTTAATTAGAAAAAAAAATGCTGCTGCAGGACCTTGGAGGGATTCATGATACTTGATAGAAGTTGTGTGTGTAAGAGGTGTAAGGGGTGGTTTTATTTCTGTAGAGCTATGGTTCAATCTTTTGATGCAACTTACTACTTCTGGGCCCATGAGGGGGATAGGTTGTGGTGTCATTTTCAATTTTCCCCTTCCCCTTTTCCCTCCTTCCTCCACTGATATCGACAAATACACACCTCATGAGCTAGATCTTAGGATGGGATGTGACAAACACAAGATGGAATCTTTGGAAAAAAGTATTTTTCTTAAAATTGTTTATGTAATGTTGTTAGTTGGGTACATACTTGACAAACACATTACTTTTTGTTGTGTAATACTAAGCTATGTAGTACTACCATAGTATAACTAAGTCATGGTCCCCAACCCCCATGTCCTAAATGCATCATCCTAAACGATGCCTCTACTCTAAAATGAATGGGCCTTTGTGATCCTTTGTTCAAAATCTACTGTTTTCAAGAATTATACTTAATAATAGAATTTCATCAGATGATAAAGAAAAATGGAACACTGAAGTAAAGTATATTGCACACAAAAGGTAAATGTAAAGGCTGTGTTCAGAATTAATTCACAAACGCTCCCCTTCACATGTCATGTCAGTCATTCTGTGTGTCTGTATATTTGTCTTTTTGTCTAATAACAGTCTTACACAAAGACCCTTTTGTTGCTTGAGTCGTGTGTGTTTTGTGACTCCTCCACATTATCTGAATTATACAGTAAGTAAACATAATACACAGTGTGTGTTAATTGGAGTTACTAAACAATTCAGTTTACCATCACAAAATAATTATATTTTATCAACCCCAAACACCTTTTATTGTTATATGTCAACATAATAATCCATACTTTACTGTAGTAATTAGTGTGAAATGGCTCCTTGTGGGTGTTAGTGCTCTGATTTTGTTATTGCAACCAGCACAGTTAAATACAAAAGCCAAAAGGCACACTAAAGTAATTACAATTTCAGGAAAATGCTTTGATAACAGCAACACTGTATTGCTTACCATATTTTTCTATTGCAGAAAATAACTGATGTGCCTTTAATTAACAGGCAAAGTAAAAGTCTCAATGCTTATAGCATTTGGATAATACACCAAAGCATTATTGTCTAGACATTTACGTATGTAAATATGTGAAATCATACTGGGTAATGGTAATAGCTTAAAGCATCATGGATTACTGAAAATAACAAAATCACTAATTATTAAATGTGTCCATAAAAGTATGGCGGCCATAGAAAGTGTATATATATATATATATATATATATATATATATATATATATATATATATATATATATATAGTAAATAAAAAGTACATCTGTGTTCACATTTGAATGTCTAAAGCAAGTTAAAAAACCTCCTTCTTTTAGCTCAGAATTCCGAGAAAAACAGTTATTACACTGCATTCTGGGAAGTTGAGCTGGGACACACAAATGTGGCCACAAATGCCTCGCTCTTCATTCCGTAGCCATCATCAAACATGGCTTCTTTTAAGCTTATGCATGCTGTATTACACAGCTTTAATGCAAAGCCAAGGTTGGAATAAACACAGGCGGAGTATCCTATCCATGTACAGCTGTTTCAAGCTTACTGACTATCATCAGCATGGAGTGGGATCTCAGCCTGTGTTGTGGATCTTATGAGTAGGTAATTCACCACAGCAATCATTTATAATATGGTGGGCAAAAGAGCGATAGAAGCCCTCCACCGTACAGTAGTACGTAAATAAATAGTACATCTGTGTTCACATTTGAATGTCTAAAACAAGTTAAAAACCTGCTTCCAGCTCAGAGTTCCAAGAAAAACAGTTATTACACTGCATTCTGGGAAGTTGAGCTAGGACACACAAATATGGCCACAAATATATAATATATATAAAATCACCTTATTAAAAAGCCACTGTAATGCTCATACTATTAGGTTTCCTTTGTTTGTTTATTTAATATTCAGTTTAGCAAGAAAAAAAATCAGCATAGCTGTTAGAGTTTACATTTGATTTTCAATGATTTAGGCTGCAGAAAAAATTCTTGCCTGCACGTTGTATCAGGTATCCAGGAGGTGGGAGAGGATCTGCCCAGAAAGGCATCCAGATGCAAAAAAATTAGTGCAAGCTTTAATCACTCACTCATGTAAAAATGATGGTGCCAGTAACAGACATGGCTGCTACACCCACACTATAAACACTACCAGAAAGAAATATGGCTACCACAGGACGAAAATAAGTTATATTCTTGTTAAAATATGTAGTAAGATATATTTAGAAGTAAAAGCAAATATTTAAAAACATAAGAAACATGCACTGAACAAGTGTTTCCCAAACGATTGTATCCATGGCCTCAAACCATGCTGTACACACAACCCCTTTATAGTACCTAATAATAACCCTTCTTCTGTAATGTATAGTTCATCCCTAATCTCACGCCAAGACTCTACCATTCCTAAGACCTTTCCATGATGCAGCAGTTTATTGATAGTATCCTATATCCCTTTCCTGAACCTTTACTGCTTGATCCCACAATCACTACCCAAAAACATAAAACTCATTCCAGGCCCTCATACTTCCTAGAAACTCAAAGCTTCTCCATCAGCCCCCCCCCCCCCCCCCACCACTCATAATGATGCTAAACCTCTTCTGTATCAGTGGCTGCTGTAGCGTCACTTGGTCTACACTAAATGATGGAGCTGATCACATATCCTTTATATTCTGCAAGCTAGCCAGTCACTAAACCTTGTAGATTGTGTTGCATCAGGGATACTTTCTGAGCTTGGTCTATATGTTCTGCAAGAGAGATGTGTGAAGTTTGTATGAGAAGTAGGTTATGTTTATCCTGCAAACGTGTGACACTACGATTCTCAGAGCTGTCAGAAAAGAGATATTTAATGCGTTGACTTTTCCTTTATCACTGAATGTTTAATGTTGTTTTTGATTTGCTCACTTGTGGAGAAAATTGACATCTGTTTAAAAAAACACAGTCCTCTGCTTCTTTTAATTGGAAGCGTATATATTCACATAGTTTGCACCATAATTGAACTGCTGTGGCTCATTTATGGATTTTTACTATAACCTTTATTGGTGATTTAATGTCTTGCAAACAAAATTGGCTTCAGATACTTCTTTAAGATGAAGGTAATAATAATTATATCCATACAACAGCTTATGAGACTTGCAAGAGGAGCTTACAGTCTAAAGATGGGTCTGTTGCAAGTTGCTTAACAACTTCTGTTAGCGCTCATGCTGCTGATGTTCGTTTATTCCTTTGTGGGAAAAAAAACGTTTGTAAGCGAGGGCCACAGTTGCAAAGGCGCTCATTGCGCTGGTGGAGGCCATGGCACTCATCACTACGACCCCGTATAACTAGGCAGTTAGCAACGAATGCGCTCACTGCGTGGAGATGAGCGCCAAAGGTGATCATTGCAAACCAGAACACTTGAAGTACACGAGGGGAGAGGCTCACAATGAGCGCCAAAGCTCCATAGAGGAGCAAAAGCCTTATATTGTGTGGCAAACAGCATTGCCATGGCTTCAAATTTTATTGCTGTCATTTTTTGACGGGCAAGTCGCTAGTAGTATATAAATAGTACATCTGTGTTCACATTTGAATGTCTAAAACAAGTTTTAAAAAAAAAACTATTTCCTGCTCAGAATTCTGAGAAATACAGTTATTACACTGCATTCTAGGAAGCTGAGCATGGACATGCAAATGTGCCCACAAATGCCTCGCTCTTCAATCCATAAACCATTTTAAACATGGCTTACTTTAAGCTTATGTTCGCTGCATTACACCGCTTTTATACAAAGCCAAGGTTGGATCATACACAAGCTGGGAATCTTACCCACGTACAGCTGTTTCAAGGTTACTGCCTATCATCAGCATGGGCCGGGATATACTGTCAGGTCCATAAATATTGGGACATCGACACAAAACTAATCTTTTTGGCTCTATACACCTCCACAATGGATTTGAAATGAAACGAACAAGATGTGCTTTAACTGCAGACTTTCAGCTTTAATTTGAGGGTATTTACATCCAAATCAGGTGAACGGTGTAGGAATTACAACAGTTTGTATATGTGCCTCCCACTTTTTAAGGGACCAAAAGTATTGGGACAATTGGCTGCTCAGCTGTTCCATGGCCAGGTGTGTGTTATTCCCTCATTATCCCATTTACAAGGAGCAGATACAAGCTCCAGTGTTCATTTCAAGTGTGCTATTTGCATTTGTTGCTGTTAACTCTCAATATGAGATCCAAAGAGCTGTCACTATCAGTGAAGCAAGCCATCATTAGGCTGAAAAACAAAACAAACCCATCAGAGAGATAGCAAAAACATTAGGTGTGACCAAATCAACTGTTTGGAACATCCTTAAAAAGAAAGAACGCACTGGTGAGCTCAGCAACACCAAAAGACCCGGAAGACCACGGAAAACAACTGTGGTGGATGACCGAATCATTATTTCCCTGGTGAAGAAAACACCCTTCACAACAGTTGGCCAGATCAAGAACACTCTCCAGGAGGTAGGTGTATGTGTGTCAAAGTCAACAATCAAGAGAAGACTTCACCAGAGTAAATACAGAGGGTTCACCACAAGATGTAAACCATTGGTGAGCCTCAAAAACAGGAAGGCAAGATTAGAGTTTTCCAAACAACATCGAAAAAAGCCTTCACAGTTCTGGAACAACGTCCTATGGACAGATGCTGATTGCCAGGCACTGTGTAGAATTGCTCAACTGAGCAAGTAGTCATCTGTGCGTATGCGTGGCATAGAAACTCTATTGCTCATGCTTGGCAGAGGGAGGGAGAGGTAAGGTGGGGAGGAAGAGAGGGAGGCAAGAAAGGAGAGAGGAAGGGAGGTAAGGCTAGGGAGAGAGTGAGAGGGCACAGAGAGAGAGAGAGAGCACAGAGAGAAACAGAGCACCCACAAAAAAAGAGAGGGAGAGAGTAATTTATGATGGGCAAGTTACTTGTGTAAAATAATACATACTATGTATAACTAGTTTTGTAGTGCTTTTATTTTTGGCCAAATGAAGCTACTTCTGATTTCTAAATCTTCTTTCCATACTTTTCATTGAAATGGCATGTTTATATTGTTTTCCCGCAATTGCAGAGATGAACACTAGAAACTTTCAAGTAATTTCAAAGTGAATTATGCAAAACAAATATTTTAAAATCCCTTTCCAACACATTGTGCTGTGTTGTATGACATGGTGCGCGGAGCATTTTACTTGATTCTGCAGTTTATGCTTACTTTGCGGCTTTGACAGTAAGGGAAGAGTTGATTGCCTCTTAGGATTAAAAAAAAATCTTGGACAGCTCTTCCTGCTGTTCTTGCCATCCGGCTCATAGCCTGAGGAACAGATATGTCCCTCTGTTAGCAGGTGTTATATATCAGTGCAGGAAGGAAAAGTGTGGTTAAAACGCAATATGAGAAAAGAGAAGATTTCCTGAAAGGTTGACGCAGATGGCCATTAGATAGAATTAAACAGACAATTGTGTTTCACTGTGTTTACTGGAGGTGGTGAGAAAGCAGCTTGGTCCTATAAAAAACTAATGATGTGCATCGCTATGCTTAATAAACTACTAGAAGAAATGCAAGTGATGCAGCAAAGGTCCAAGTTAATGCAGAAATAAACGGTACATATATAAACACATATAATTACAATTGGTTAGTATAAAAAAAAATTGAGTATAATAGTCACAGACATTGTGTTTAACACTTTGTAATTGACCCAAGACAGGGCCCTATTCCGTTGCCCATATTAGATACTTGCAATCCGAGCCCACAATCACTACTGGGCAACCAAAGACGCAAAACCAGCCTTCGAACTCCATTGGTTTCAGCACATCTCAAATATTAAAGTAATATTACATATTTAAAGTTACACAAGATCTATATATATATATATATATATATATATATATATATATATATATAGTAATTATTAATCTATATACCGTATACAGTAAACTCCCTGTTATCCGGCACCTACGGCGACTCCCTATTGCCGGATAACTTTAATTGCCGGTTAATCGTGAGTCCCCGATTTTTTTTAAGGGTCTAAACGACCCTTAAACCTCCCAAAAACCCTCAAAATGCCTTTAAAAGTGCATTAGCACCTAAACTGGGCCATTTAGGGCCCAAAACAATAATTAGAAAAAAAGTTAGCATTTTTTTTTTTTGCAGTCTTGAACTGCCGGTAATGCCGGTTTAGCAGGAGTTTTTTTTTAATGGGAAATTAATGCCGGTGCCGGTTGCTTGAGAGTGCCAGTTGGTTGGGTGCCGGATAACTGGGAGTTTACTGTATATAGATTAATGAGTATTGCAATATAATTTGATACCTTTTGTATTGGACAAACCTCTTATTTATAATGACGAGCTTTTGAGGGGTTCAACCTCTCTTTATTAAGTCTCAAGCAATACTAACATGAGATGGAACCCTCAGTTTTAATAACAACAGCAGATGCAGAGAGAGTGGAGACAGCATAGTAAATGAAACATATATTTACACATATACATCAATATATACATGAAAAAACAGAGCACTGTAGTCCACAGTGATATCTTTCCTGTTGGACAAACACCTCACTAAGAGTGCTAAGTCTGTTATGGAGTAAGAGGAAAATATCACATGAAATTCTGATATTGTGTTAGAAAACCCCAGTCTATATTAAGTCCTGTATTTTTAGTGTTGAAGAATGTGATCATCTTTATTTCAAATGCTTTTCTCTCTTGGATGTTTTTAAATTTTCCTCTGAGTATTTTGACTTTTTAAGTTTTGGATGGAGTGATCATTCTGGCTAAAATGGTGTCCCACTGGGCTACAATAACTGTTTTCATTATGTTTTCTTATTGAATGGCTGTGTAAATGCATCCCTAAATGCATTTTTGGGATGGTTTCTCCAATGTAACAGCCTATGTCACATAAAGTACATTGTATTGTATAAACCACATTAGACGATGTACATGAATATGATCCTTTGATGTTATAGGTTTTGTTATGTGTGGCTGTATCATCATTACAAATGTGTTGGCATAATTTACAGGCACGTTTGTTACAAGGTTTAATTCCTGATATATATTTTTAGGGAATGTTTTGAGGAGTTTCTTATTTTCTGTAGGGTCCTGGTTCAATTTCTTGTAGTAAGTGTTGTCTTATATACTATGAACTTGCCCGTCAAAAATGACAGGATTAAAATTATAAGCCCATCAATGTTGTTTGCCACACAATTTGAGGCTTTTGGTCCTCTGAGCACCTTTGGTGCTCATTGCGAGCCTTTGGCACTCATCGAGTGGCTTGCAATACGCACCTTCGGCGCTAATTGCGAGCCTCTCCCCTGTGTACTTCAACTTTCCTGCTTTGCACTGATCACCTTTGGCGCTCATTGCAAGCCTCTCCCGCTCGCGGTGCTCATCGTGAGCAGCGTCATCTCGTGGCTTGCAATGAGCGCTTTTGGCGCTCATTGCGAGCCTTTCCTCCTGCCTACAGTACTGGCTGCTCATTGCTGGTTTCGTTAAACTGCAAGTTTTGTGCTTGGGAATGCCATGTGTCTCTTTCCACCATCTTCCCCCTGTGCCTTCCCTGTGTGTTTCTCTTCTGTGTGTCTGCTGAATGTTTGCGTGTTACACGCTGACTGCCGTTGGTTTTATTTTCAAAGTCCCGTGTGCCTGGCTTTGCTCAGCCTAGTTTCAGAACTTTTAACGTTTTTCGGCCGCCATTTTTTTTTTCGCTTAGCCGATTTTGGATTGACGAAAACCCCCCAAATATGGCTCAAAATCGCTTGCAACCTCACTCCCAGGCTTCCTGGCTCTCCCCCTGTGCTGTCTGTGACTGTGTTATTATATTTGTTCATTTTTTTTAAAGTTTTTAGTGTTTTTAGTTACGCGCTTGGCTGCAGGTTGCGACCCTGACAATGCAGCTGCTGGTTCTGACCCTCACAATGCAGCTGGCAACGGCGCCACTGGCTGCAATGAGCGCTTTTGACGCTCATTTTAGCCTAAGTGCTGCACAGCTGCTTTGCCTCTATTTGCGAAGCTCGCATGTGTGACGGCGCTGTTGGCTGCAATGAGCGCCTTGATGTTGCCGCTGGCTGCAATCCGCGCTGTGACAAACATCGCAAACGTCACCAACATCGCAAGATCCACAACTATATATGTGGGATATATATGTATACACACTCCTAAAATAATCAATTTCATTTTTTCTCTGTTTATGCAGTAGCTCAGCAGCAAATCTTCAAGGAGGTAAGCTGGAGAGAAAACAGAAACCATAGAATCATTGCTATCTTAAATCTTTATCCGTATTGAAGTCTGAACCACAAGTTTTCCAGTGAGCCAAACTCTCTGTACATCAGCAGTACATGAAAGAGCTGCATTTGAGAGATGATTGTTCAAGCTTTGACATTACATTGATACCTGCTGCCTTTTGTTTGCTTATAGACAGTTATTTTACTGCTATCTCACATATTTTACAGTCTTCTAAGTTAAATTTGCTTATTTTTAAAGCAATGTTAGAAAGGTCTATTCAGTTCTACAAGTCATTTATTTCCTATAAGGAGAGGTTGCACTTTCTGGATAAAATCACCACTGTAGTCCAGTTATTAAAATATTCTCTTTTGAAAAAGTACACTTGATAATTGGTCAGATGTTTTTATATAAAGTAAACAATAAGCTTTTAATTAACTGTTATGTAAAATGAATCTTTACTGTGGGCAGCCATTGTTGTTTTAGAACCACTGGTATAAGTTGCTCTCTCAGCGGAACTTATCCTTTTAACCTGATTTGATTACTACTAATCCTCTTGAAATAACTAGCTTTGTATTGCCTCATTTTCATTGTAGAAACGTCAAGCTTTTTCAGCTTTTCATGCTCCTCCCACCAGTAGAAGCTTATCACAAGAAACCAAAATGGCTGTCACCACATTAGCATAATTGCATACACTAGTTAAAGGTATATCAAAGTTTCCCTGTTTTTACCTTTATCTAATCCAACATATGCTGCTTGTATCAGAAACACACATTACATACAGTAATGCAGATTTATTTTATTTAAAAATAAAATATTTTTTTCCACACCCCCAGAGCTGATTACATAGGCACAGTGTACCTACGAATACAAACACTGTATTTGGGTATGAGTAACCTTTTCTAACCTTCAGCACAATTCAGAGATCTACATAGCAGTGTTTGGCTCCTCCTGCTTTCTGTTGCTGGGTAAAAAACAAGACTACATGTATCATGATACTTTAGTGCACAAACTGGCTTTACAGATTGATACAATGCATTAGCTGCCTGTAATTGACCAAAATTAATTAGGATCTTTTGCAAATTGTACCAGGGATTTCAAACAATGTATTAGCTGCCTGTGATTGGCCAAAACAAATTATGAATTGTATGCTAATTTTATTATGGATTTCAAGGGGTGTTAACTCACAAAATCAACTGTTTGCAAACTCAATATATTTAGTAAACTTTCAGGATGTTTATTTTAGTATTTTCTCATGCAAAAAAAATAATAATGTTTTTATACAGTACTGATTCTCCTATATCAGATGCATTCATGAACCAGGAAACTTAAATATACCTTTAATAAATTCAAGCCTGTATTTTATTTTTTTGCTCTCTAAAAACAATTTGCACATTGTCAAGTATAGTTCATAAAAATAGCATTAAGTGGTTCTTTAAAAATAGAATTTGTCAGCTGCATATTATTTCTACATTCAATCATATTGTGATTTCTTAAGGACAAGGACCCTGTATGCAATGTCTGCTTTTCTTTTTGTTATAAAAATAGATGACTTTATATAGCTAAAATCCATACATACATCTAAAAGCACAGATATAACAGACATAGAATAGGATTGCACACTGGAATAATTGACATGCTTATATGTCACTGCTGGCTACTAATCAATATAAAAATTGATACCAACTCTCCAAGCTTATTTATTATTTATAAATGTCACCTTCAGGACTATTGAATATTTGGATGTACAGTTTCACTGTCATAACATTTATGTAACTTTTTAATGTGCAACTTTCTCTCCGACATAAAATCAGTTACAAACACACCATGTTTTCTAGATCTCAGCGATATATATTATACACTGACATTGTACATTAGGCTTTTGTTTACTTGGCTACCACCCACATTTTTATGGCAGTAAAGCATAACAATTTCCTGGTTCAGTAACTTTACAAGTACTTTATGTAAATATCAAAGTATAATTGTTCATCCAGTCTAAGTTCCTACTGGATTTATTGACCATCTCCGAGGTGGAAATATTGAATTGTTCATCTAAATGTGCTTGTAATTTTCAATTGACTTTGAAACAACAAGAAAGAAAACCACTATGCTATTATTTGGACAATTTAAAGAAAAAAACTCACTAAGCCTCAAACCTCCTTAAGAAAATGTCTGTGCAATGCAATTTGCTCTGTGTGTCTTGGGCTGGATCTATTACATTTCTTAATGGTCCCGCACACTTACATTTTAACGCAAAATGATGCATTTTTGTTATTGATATATTTTATTTGTGGCAGCAGATTCATTAGAGCCAAAGGTGCTATAAATTCATAACATTTGACTTATATTTGAAGATTAGTCTAAATAAGCCAGCACAGCACATTTATATATACAGTATACACTGGTGAGAAACCTGCTGTCATGAGAGCTTACAATCTACAGCACCATCAGCATACCCAGCACTTTACTGTAGGAAAATACAATAAATGAAAAAGTTAATGTAGAAAAATCAGATCTTAACAGTTGGGTAGGTGCAGTTTGCATGAACATTAGTTTGTAATGCCCCTGTCCCAAAGACAGCCAAGTGCCTGTAGGGAATTGGGTAAGTACATAGCTTTAAGTATCGCTATGAACAACCTTTCAATTTATGTTAAAAAAAATAATTAAATTTTTATGAGTGAGCACTTGCTTCCCCTGATATTTTGGTTGTTTCGCCTACCCTAAAAAATGCAGAATATAAATTGAATAGAATCACAGAACACCATACAGTTATTATACCAGCAGACAATAACAGATTCATTAAGAGCCAGTTTAATAAGTCTAACTAGGAAATCTGTCCAATACAAAAGTGGCAAGGACAATAATCCCCCCAAAAAAGGAAAGAAAAGACCATTAATAAATTGATATAATGTACAAATGTGCTTGAAGAAGAATATTGTATACTTATTTATTGATATTTTTATCTCCTATCCATCAAACTGTGTACAGAGCACATTTCCTTACATTCTAGCACCAGTTCTTACATTAAAGGCATATCTAAGTTTCCTGGATTATAAATGCATCTGATAAAGGAGAATCAGTAGTGTATGAAAACATTTTTCGCATGTCAAAATAAACATGAACAAGCTTCGATATGCCTGTAATGCACTCTAGATTCCATTTGTTTACTTTTTAGAACATACCATAGATTACCAATGTCCTTAGTTGTTTAATGGACAAAGAAATCCAATACTTTTTATCCTATTTTGTAAAGAAAAATGTGTTCATCACAAAGTAGTTTTTTTTTTTTTTTGTGCAAAAAAGATTTCCTGCAAAAAACATTTGTTTAATACTCGTGCAAAGGCAGCTTCAGAAATGTCAAACTCCAGGTTTTGTGTGTCAAGTCTCTGCAGCAAGCGCTGTGTATAAATAAATGACTCCATCTAAATTGATTGGTTGAATCCAACCAACATACACAAAGCAGAAGGAGGTCCTGATGTTCACAGAAACCTCTGTTGTACTGCCATTAATGTGACAAAGGGTTCCATTTATGTTAAAGAGCTGAAATGTACTACATACAAATAAACATAAATGCAACTATTTATAATAAAGAAGTCTGAATGGAAGTGCCTTAAAAGTAATATAGAAGTCAGGGATATTTTATGCTTAACTAAAAGATCCACCTTAACAACCGCAAATAATTAATATTAGCAGCAGGAAGGTAATAATTTAGAAGAGCATGCCTAATTGCAAAAAACAACTGGAATAGTGAAAATGGGTGAGCCATGTCACTATTACTCTTGATTTTCAAGTCGGCATGCTTAAAGTGCCTTGCAAAAGTATTCTCTCCCCCCTTGGCATTTTTCGTGTTTTGTTGCCTCGCAACCTGGAATTAACATGGGTTGTTTGAGGATTTCCATCATTTAATTTACAGAACATGCCCACAACTTTGTAGTTTTTTTTCTTTTCTTTTTATTGTGAAGCAAACAAAAAAAAAAGGACAAAATAACAGAAAAAGTCAATATGCATAACTATTCACCCCCCAAAGTCAATATTTTGTAGAGCCACCTTTTGCGGCAATCACAGCTCCAAGTCGCTTTGGATAAGTCTCTATGAGCTTGCCGCATCTTATCACTGGGATTTTTGCCCATTCCTCCTTGCAAAACTGCTCCAGCTCCTTCAAGTTGGATGGTTTGCGCTTGTGAACAGCAATCTTTAAGTCTGACCACAGATTTTCTATTGGATTGAGGCCTGGGCTTTGACTTTTACATGTTTCCCCTTAAACCACTCAAGTGTTGCTTTAGCAGTGTGTTTGGGGTCATTGTCCTGTTGGAAGGTGAACATCCGTCCTAGCCTCAAATCACACACAGAGTGGTACAGGTTTTGATCAAGAATATCCCTGTATTTAGCACCATCCATCTTTAACTCAACTCTGACCAGTTTCGCAGTCCTGGCTGCTGTGAAACATCCCCACAGCATGATGCTGCCACCACCATGTTTCACTGTGGGGATGGTGTTCTCTGGGTGATGTGATGTGTTGGGTTTGCGCCAGACATAGTGTTTTCTTTGATGGCAGAAAAGTAAAATTTTAATCTCATTAGACCAGAGCACCTTCCTCCATACATTTTGGGAGTCTCCCAGATGCCTTTTCGCAGACTCAAAACGTGCCATTTTGTTTTTTGCTGAAAGTAATGGCTTTCTTCTGGCCACTCTGCCATAAAGCCCAACACTATGGAGCGTACGGCTTATTGTCGTCCTATGTACAGATACACCATTCTCTGCTGTGGGACTCTGCAGCTCCTCCAGGGTTACCTTAAGTCTCTAGGCTACCTCTCTGATTAATGCCCTCCTTGCCCGGTCCATGAGTTTTGGTGGACGGACGTCTCTTGGCAGGTTTGCTGTTGTGCCATGTTCTTTCCATTTGGTTATTATAGATTTGATGGTGCTCCTGGGGATCATCAAATATTTTGATTTTTTTTTTATAACCTAACCCTGACTTGTACTTCTCAACAACATTGTCCCTTACTTGTTTGGAGAGTTCCTTGGTCTTCATGGCAGTGTTTGGTTAGCAGTGCCTCTTGCTTAAGTGTTGCAGCCTCTGGGGCCTTTCAAAAAACGTGTGTATATGTAATGACAGATCTTGTGACACTTAGATTGCACACAGGTGGACATCATTTCACTAACTATGTCACTTCTGAAGGTAATTGGTTGTACCAGAGCTTTTTATGGGCTTCATAACAAAGGGGGTGAATACATACGCACACGCCAATTTTCTGTTTTATATTTCTAAAAAATAGTTTTATGGATATATTTTTCCCATTTCACTTCACCAACTTAGACTATTGTGTTCTAATCCATCACATAAAATTCAGATTAACAAAACATTGAATTTTAGGCTGTAATGTAACAAAATAGGTAAAATGTCAAGGGTGGCGAATACTTTTGCAAGGCACTGTATATATACCAATTTTAAAGCACTTTCACTTATTATGAAATCATGTTTATTTTAGATATTCTTTTAATCTTTTTAATAAATGGGACCTTTCCTGTTTCTCCATAATTAACAGAAACCCAGATGATAACCATTAAAGCAGCATAATAGCATATAAAAGGTAATATGTTAGAGGCTGTGTCATTTTATTTCAAATTCTAAAAACATTTGTATATTTATGTGTGTATTTTAAATTTATGGCTACGGTAAAAGCACTTCCGTTTATGATTTTTAATTACAACCAATAGCAATTATGTTTATGTGTACTTTTCATGTCTGCGATAATTAGGACCTTTTCTATGCTTTAATTAAATTGTGCAGTACTTGTTTTTCATGCAAAAATATAAAGTAATTGGCATTCAGTCCCAACATATATGTTAGACAGCGTTCTGCTGACACAGGGTTTTCAGCATCCCTCAGGTTGGAATAAGCTCAGCATCAAACAGAATACAGAACTATAGAAATTGTACCTTTCTTAAAAAATTCACATTACCTTGATAAGCCAAATATAACTGTGACTATATGTGTAAACTCCTTCTTTAAATGAGCAGATTTTTTGCTCCTTATGGGATAACGCTGCACCCCATCTGCTTGTTTATCTAGAACGTATTAGCAACTCTCACTGAATACCTAATGAACTAGTTGTTTCTTCTGAGACCATGTAGGAATATTTTAACATCTTTTATTATTAAATTAAACATTGAAATGCAAGCATAAAAAGACCACGTGCTCATTCCTCCATGCTTACATTTCATTACTAATGAAAGTGATTTATTATTTCCACATTCAGTTTTAGATTTTATTTTTGCCGTAGGTGCTTACCTACAATAGTGATAAAAAGTGTCCTGACTACAATCTTTGTATTCATGAGCTACAGAGGGCAGATCCACACCGGTACAAATTATAAACGAGCCTATAAGCATTTCTTAATAAAATAAAGTATAAAATAGTAAAATGATATCATATATATTATATACCTAGTAAAAACCTTCCATGTCCCTTTAAGTACCAAGTGTGTATACAGAATATGATCAAGTACCATTTTTAGCATGAATTAAAAGAGCATTATTTATCATGTATATTTTATTTTTGTGTATGTGTGTGATAAAGGAAAGTAGTTAAGCCTTTTTGCTCTCATCTACAGTCAAAATTTATATTTCTGTATGATCGGTTATATAATATTCATCTGGCTGAGTAGGAAGAACTGTGGATTCAGATAAGATAAATATTGTGTTCTGTTGAAAGTGTTCTCTAAGTCGCACACATGACAATACAATTCTATGGAAGGATAAGCCCCTGTAATATAATCATCCAATTCAAGTTACAAACAGACTAGCAGTCTAAGATGGAACCCCCATGACACAAGTAGTCATCTAAATATCCTTTATGTTACTTTGTTACATACTTCTCAAGCGTGGGAAGTTTTTCAGAATCTATAGTGGTCCTTTAAGAATAAATAACATATTAATCACATATTTAGAGAATATAGGACCATGATAGTTGCACAGAGTAGCCTCTGATTATATGATCATTTTAATAATGCAATCAGATTTGAAAGAGATAATATCTTCACATTTAATACTCTGAATTTCTGTGTTAGAGTCTCCTGTCTAACCTGGATGATTAACGTCCATGTGAGCATTCATCATCACCCACTATTGAGGTTGCTAGGCTTGAATACTCCCTTATAGTCCTGTGACTTGGTCTGAAAGGCAGCTTATTTTTCTAACCAAGTTATTTATGAGCATCATGATTCATTTCTCACTGCTTTATGGAACTTCTTACAATTGTCATTTTACTTCAATTCTATATTTAAAGCAATCTCTGTATTGTAGTGAAGGTTGTTTTTAAGGTTACATGTGTTTTTTGTGTTCATTTATGTTTGTCATTTTATTGTTTTTTTATGTTTTATATAATATGTTAGATTTTGGGTATATACATTATTTGTTTTTTATGTTCCCATTAAATTACTCTGTCAATCCAGAATCAAGTTGAGGAGCATGAAAAACTGGCCTTACGTTATTTTATTTTTTTTAAATGTATCAGTCCTGGGAAATCCCATTTTTTGTTGTTGAGTGCTGACTGTCTGACATGCTGCAGAACGCTCCAACATTACCAGCAATGAACATCATAATATCCCTATGATCGGTATCAAAAGTGCATATTGCCCGCACAGAACTTTTCTGCTAGCTCTTATCTTATTTATCACTTCTCTGGAACAGTCTCCGAGCTTTGAGTCGCCTCTATTCTAGGTGTCACTAAGGAAGGTAGGGTTCAGACTCATACTTCTATTGTAACAGACATTGACCAGACTTTCTCTTCTGCATTGGGAGGTGAGCAGAGATTTATAGAAAAGGACTAAAGAGGAAAACAGTGTCACAAAGAAAAGGTGTATGTGACTGTAAAGATGGATGAGAAGTGTCAGTGTAAAATGTGATTTTCACCATGGACTATGGTTGGATGTGAAAGGACTCCAGTGAAATCTGATGAGCCAAATAACAGATGGAAAGGGCGTTTACTGGATTGTTATCTGTATGAGACTGACAGATGTGATCGTTTAAAAAAACACTGTGGTAATATATTTAAAATATACTCTTTTGATGAAAGTCACTTGTAAACAGGAAAGATGTTTTTAGATCATAAAAATATAGCCACCAATGTATTACTTTTTATGCAGTTATGCCACTGAGGATTCTATCATCTTAGTTAGATAAGTCTGAATGCCAAGAGAAGGCTATGTCTCTGCACAATAGGAATCTGACAGTGACTGCTGCCAGTGCTCTCATTAGTGCAAAGATCATTAGTTTATAGGGAAGCACCATGTTGAGACAGAACTTGCCCAAAGTAGACTCAGTGAAGGAAATGTAAGCTTGCAGGAGGGCATAACTCCAACAACAATACAAATAGAGACACTCAGTCAGATAACAAACTAACCTAAATAGGTTACTTCTATGGACATAACCCACTCTCAGAGCAGCCTCTTTTTAGCTCACTTGTGCCCTTCACAGGGAGAAATATCCTGTAGTATATCAGTCTGGTCCCACTCACTAGAGTAACTCAGACCCGAAATACCAGGCAATTCTACCCTGAACAGGAGAAACAGCAAGCCCTATATGTACATTTCAGCCTTAATTGGGCCTCATCAGTAGCGTATATTCCATATTAATTGAAAAAAGAATGTGTTTATTTTTTTTTTGCCTAACATCAAGTTTTGTTATTCAAAATACCATATAGAAAAACAGTTGACCACAGTGTTTCTTTAACTTTGTGAATAAATTGTAGATTAATATGCATAAATCTTTCTTCGATAAGCTGTTCTTTTTCGCAGCTTTATAATATATTTGCTTACATGTAATTGTCCGCTGTTGTTGCAATGAAGTTGAGTTCCCAGTTGGCATTGTCTGAGTCCTTCAGGCCATAAGCTTTTATTTAGCTTATATATTTTCACACTGGTATTTGGGAGGTGCTAGTATTATTTTTGAAAGTTCATTCATTTTACAGTGTGGACATTTCTGGATAAAAAAAGCTTCACTCTTTTGAGTATGGGTAAAACACTATATTTACACTATAAATTCTACTTTAGCCCCCTTTTTAGTAATAATCTTTAGCTCTAAAGCAGCAGCATGCGCTGCATTGGCGCATTGAATACACATGTAAACATACTGATTGTGGGTCCTGCTTACTATTTAGTAACACTGTGTAATGAATGTAGGTTATTTTTGTACCGGCTTGTATTCTTTCTATTGATTGTGACGAAAGTAAACAGAAATATTTATTTTTTTCCTTCTCTCGCATGTTCGTGGCAGATCTCTCCTTGGATGAATAATGTCTCCTTTCTTTGAAGTGACGTAGTCTCTTCATATGCTGTATATATTTTCAGCTTGTTATTTTACATTCTCCAAGGTCAATAAATGTCATACCGTCACCATTTGTCAGTTTAAAGAACGATTTCCTTGAATGTATTATCTCAGCAGGTGCCCAGGCGTTAGTTTAACAAAAGCTTTTTTAGATAATCTTTGTATTTTGACTGATTACATTTACACTTAGAAATATTCACCCCCTTTATCCAAGTCCTGCAATTTTAATGTCTATTTTACTTCCTAATAAATTGTTGTAAGTTATTTTTCAGCTTCTATTCAGATTAAGGTGTGCGCTTTAGCTCTGTGCCTCAAAAAAGCAAATATATAATCGCCACTATTGACCAACTTACCTAAGACTTGTGTAAGAAAATGCCTCTTGGGTTAGATGTGATTTGCATACTGTTTGGGAAGGAAAATACCTATCTTAAGAAATATGCTTCCCCATGTACATCTTTTGAAGGGACAGGCCCTCTCCCCTTCTCTAAAACCTTGGATTATCTTGTTCAAGATTAAAAAAAATATCAAGTCCAGTTGAATGCGTTTTCTGTAGTACATATGTGTATGTTAATCAGTGTACACATATTTACCATATATATATATATATATATATATATATATATATATATATAAAATTCATGCATTTTACTCAAACAGCTGGCACTATAAGTTATTTGTGCTATCACTAGCTGACAGCGCATCTGTATTCAAGATCGTGTCAACTCTTTGGCAACTTAATGTGCTGAGAAGTATGTATTTGAACTACTGAACAGAAGCAGCAGATGCTTACATACAGGGGTAATATGACTGGCTATATACACGTAAGGACAATGACCCTCATTCCCAAAGATTTTGGACATGAGCTTCCTGTACCCTCACAGTTTTCTCCATCTTTTAGATGACTATATCCAGCATGTTCTCCAGACCTAAATCGGAGAAACATCCATCGCCTAGGCAGAAGATGGTCATGATTATTTTATTTTCCTAGGTTTCAATGAACTGAAATAGATAAAGTTATTGAAGTGTCCCTTTGCCCCACCTCCTACAGGACTTGTAGTTATATGGATGTATATATGTTTAAATGACATGCACCCTTCTCATCCATAAACGGGATCATCTTTCCACGCTGGTTTTATTTACATTACTCATCTATTCTCCTGACTAATGTAGCATGATAGTTTCTCTTTCTACTCAGACATTCTATATTACTGTGAGTGCAAGTGATTTCATTTCAAATGAATTTACAGTATGATTCTAGGGAAGCTCCTATAAGGTCGTCTGCTCCATAAAAATAATTGTTTGTGCTTAAAAAATAAATACATCCTTGAAAGACTCAACCTGTAAAGCAATGCCTGTCATTAAAGAAACAAAGCTCATTGTTTTTAGGAAATCAAGTAGCTTACTCAGCTTCACAGACTAAAATTGCCTTTTTGTTTGTGAGTTGTCGTTATTTGTTTTTTATACAAACTATCTTCTACTAGGTTTCTTTTCTCAAAGAAATAAAACGGCATAAGAAAACAATGGGTATAATTCACTAAGCTTCACAAAATCCACTGGCATTCTACAAATAAAATAATGACTGCAAAGTGATTGTCATGATCTGCTGTTTGGTTGGGCTTGGAAAGAACCTAGTTCAGACATACCCAGTAGAATCCTGGAGTCTGATGAAATCCCTGATAGCAGGAATTGGACCAGAACCAGGATAACGATCTCCAGGAGCTCCAATGTTACCACAGGAAAGCAAGGTTGTAGAGATTACCGGATGTAACCGTTTCCCCAAGCAGGATCAGCAGTCATAATCTCAGCCAAGGATTATACTTCACCCCAAATTACACTCACACATAGATTATGTAAGTACAAACTGGAAGCCCTTTATTGGGAAAACACAAGATACTCGAGGATAGCTACAGTAAGATGTTAACATAGCTGGGGGGGATAACATTTGAAACCTTCGCAAGAGGGTCAATCCCAGGCCCATATCAGGAATTTCCTTCCTCTCTATAAACTTGGTAGGGATCAATTAGTCACAGCATGGGCAGAGACCATTTAAACTGGTAGGGACTTGGGTTAACTCTTTGATGCCACCACTCAGGGCAGAGAGAAATGCCTCTTACACATAAAGGTTTACAGATATAGGTTAATAGTAATAATAATAATCATAACAAATAAGGGCCATGGCATTCTGTTGAGGGCTGTGCCAGACAAAGGGACATCCTTCATGATGAAATGGTATAATTGACATAAGATACAATGAATACACGCGTACAGTCCCTGAGTTATAGATGTTTGGCTATGGTACCAGCCCTTGGGATCTTGTGGGATAGCCACTTGTCCCCTTGCTAATCCATCTAGCGTGAGGTTATAAGATGATTCCATTGTAATCATTAAGGGCCCCATATAAGTCCGAACAGGATAGTAAAATATATGTTTACAATGCATAAAAACCCTTTCCAGCATCTTGCTAGCCATACAGATTAGGCAGCTCCCACTTTAATCACTTCAATGCAAAGCTATCCTAGTGAATAGTCTTTCATGATCCATACTTATTTTCTAGCATAAACAGTAATGAGGGTGTAATACAGTATGACACAAATCCAGTGTTATTAAAATATGATTTCTAAGACTAAACTACCACCACCTCCAACTCTCTTCAGCGTTCCCTTGTGAATGCCTCTAACTTGTCAGGTCTGTGTTCCCTACTGACTAGCTGGACATCCCCTTGCCTGGGAGGGGTCAATTGGCAAGCTAGTGTCACAATCTGGCCTCCTCTGACCAGGAAAGCCCCATGGCGGGGGCTTGATAATGTGCAGACATGTTGTCTGATCAGACCCTTCCACGGGACCTCTCCAGACCCTCATCGAGTACCCCTCAACTTGGGATCCCATCCTTCCCTGGAAGCCCCACATAACCTGTTTTATTAAAAACCCCAAGGGAAAATCTTTAATTTCGTGGCTAAATATTACATATAAAAGTTAAAATGGACACAATACTATGATCCTTGGTAAAAACAAATCGTCCAAGATAGTTAGGTTCTTGGACAAGTTATTACAAACATTCAGAAACCATTTAATAGCACAATAAAATAGTATTGCACACATGTTAACCAAATCCATTCCATCATGGCTGCAACAGTTCTGATATCCATGTGACCATGACAGCATACTTTATAAAGTGCTGAAATTCCACAGTGATACACTTCAAATGATACTAACTATTGCCAGCCCAGGGACCCATAACATTTTAGAGGTTCCAAAGTCCAGAGGCTACCCTGGGCGTCACAGTACCGATTTCCTATGGAAATGTTAACATAAAAAAACTACCACAACTTCAAAGACTTAATGCACAACCCATTGAAGCTTATGGAATTTGGGGCAAATTTGAGAAAGTGCGTTATAGAACACTGATTGTTATTTAAGATTTTTGCTTTTATGTATGATGACTGGATTAACAGATGTTGTGTATAATTTGTATTATTTTTTTAAACACTTATCACTGGCATATTATTGGCTCTCAAGGTTTTTTTTTCATACTTATTTTCTGTGCTTTATTCTAATGCAGCCAACACACTGAGAACAGATATTTTATTTAGGTTACTCAGGTGAAACTCTACTTATTTTGAGCAGCAACACTGGAAATAAAAGTATTGCAAGGTCATCTACACCAAATGAAAACTTTACTCATCCCTGAATCCCAATGGAAGATTTGTCCTATATTCAAAACATTTTTCATGTTGAAGCAGAAAGATTGGTTATATTTATAACTCTTAGCAGAGAAGCCAATAAATGAGCTGACATGAAATCTGCACGAAAGCTGTTTTTATCTTCTTTTTCAGTGTCTGTCATCTCTCAATTAAACCTGTTACCCATTTAATTACACTGTGTGAATGAGCGTTGCACATCTATTAAATTGATGAAGCAGCTGGTTGCAAGTTGGAACTGTTTTGAGTTGCGTTGACGCTAGGGCATCCTGTAAAAACTGTCCAACAGACCATCTTGGCCAAAACATCTATAATTAGATGTGGACTTTATACATTCTGTGGATGAAGAAGAAATGGCTGCTAAATGTGTCAAAAGAACTTGGCATGTTTCAGCTTTATTGTGTAACCCACTGAGCTGTGTTTGACAGCATTCAGTGTGAAATGCCGAAATGTGTTTGCTGCCGTCCTACCTCCAATCATTACTATAGCAACCTCCTTTGTTTGTATACCGTAAAGATGCTCATTTGAATTGTGCCCCCTTTGTTTTTCACATAAAGCAGAAATACTTCTATCGCAACCGGTGTCATAAAAATAAAATATATCAGAGCTTAAGTACAAGTTTGATTTAGAAATCTTAATTTTAAACGAAAACACTTGAACAAAGAATATTTGAAAACAACATGTGCTATATTTAATTTATCACGTGTTCCAATAGCGATCCATTATCAAGACTCATAACACACACACATTAGAATTTAGTAATGTTCTCTTGTTGTGTTTTCTTTACGTTTAAACTTGGTTGGGGAGTAAATGTGACACATGAACTATGTAATCTATCTCCACATATTTCATAGCATTCACAATTCACAAAGTTGAGTTTTGTTCACTATGTGTAGCTACTGTTTCTTTGGTAATAATAATTTTGACACAAATAAAGTAAAGGATGCATTTTGTTCTCGGCCTGCACCCTATTTTTAGTATGTATTGTACATATTTCTATCCTTTTCTGAGTTGTTTTCTCTGATGGCCTCAATTATCAGATCATTTCTTCCCTGCCTCTTTTCACTGCTCCTTATCATCATTTCTTCCTCCATCCTGAGCCATAGCACCTCCAAGTATTGTGCCTGGCTTTGCTAACCGTGGAAAGCACATGTATCAAACAGTTCTTCACTGCAAAACTGTTATTTTGCTAAATAACATATATTTTAGCAGTCTCATTTTGTACAATTGATCTAATATTTTGTTGGCACGAGAATCATCTATATGATGCAGTTGTAATACTTTCCCAGTGTCAAATGTATTGTGTGGAATATCAACAAAATCAAGAACAGTCGTCGCTGGTCATGATGACAATGGGATTTTAAATACTTCTTATAATAAATAGTATATTACTGCATACACTGGGTACAGTGCTTCTAGTATGAAGTGCATAATCAGGAAGATATTTCATTACACCTATCTATATAATAACTTGTTTAAAAGTCATCCACTATCAGAACCCACATGAATAGTATTTACAACTATTGTCGTTTTGTGTTTTCTGTTCTTTTCAACTTGGTTGGGGAATAAATATGACACTATCCAAATGATTACTGTTGAGCTATGTGTACCTCTGAATACTGTGAAATATATGTGCAGTTATGTTAAAAAGTTGTTTTCTTATTACACACTAGCTATTTATATCCATATTGCTTCTCCAAATAGTGCAGGTTTAAGTACAAGAAGGTATGTAGGGATGTGATATGCACTGTAATTATATATTGCTAGATAAACATATGAAGAAACATGTGGCTTGTAGGATATTTCTTTTTGCATACCAATAAAAGTAACATTTCTTGTTAGGCCTTACCTTTGTCTGTTCCACAATGAATTGTACAATTTTTGCTATGTCCAGCAGGATGATTAAAGTTGTTGGAACATCTGTGTGATTTGGGAGTCTCATCTGTTGCTCTGTGAAATAGTTTGCCCATGCGCCTTGTTTCAAGTCTCCTGCCATGCACAGAGCCTGACTGCACTCTTTTACGCTATGGCTGGACCTGACTGGCCCAGGTTACCCTGTTTTTCTTATTATGGTTATGTATTTCTTATTGCTTATAGTTAAAATATGATTACACTATTATACTGTATGTATGTTGGTTTATGTATTATGTTTCATGTTATAGGAATTGTTGTAAAAAACATATTGGATATTCTGCAGGCTTATGCATAGGGCAAACGCCCAAGACCGTAGTCTCATAGATAATCCTTGTACACACACTTCAAGATTACAGCAAAAGGTTATTGTTAATACAATCACCAGGATGAGATTAGGAGCCTGAGCTAATCAGATGTGCGATGTTTCCTAGTGGGCAGGGGCAGCCTATTATGTTGCAGTGTTGTATTCTGGTGATAACTCACTCAGCCACACCTAAATATAATCACCAGGATGAGATTAAAGCCCTGAGCTCAGCAGATGTACAGGGTTTCCCAATAAGCAGGGGTCAGCCTATTATTTGAGGATGGGGCTTGCTATGATTGGCCAGCCTGTGTGCCCGAAAATTGTGTAAAATGTGACAATTAATAAAGGTATGACAGTTGTGTCTGTACTTGCATAAAAAAAGGCGTAAGTGTCAGTCTGTGAATTAATCCTAATTCTAAGGGATTATATGGTGTTACTAATATCCTGGTGTTCCTGATATAATTGAAGCAAGCTCCTGGGTGTGGTTCCTGGGTTTGGTCCATCTTCTGCTATCAAAGGTGTACAAGGACCGCACAATTCTGCTGGATAGGTTTGATCCAGGTTCTTACCAAGTCCAATTGAAGTAGCAGATTGTGACATCTCCTCTCAAATTCCAACTCTTCAAATATGCCTAAGTAGGAAGTTAGAGAGCTACAAACACAAGATAATATGTATACAATTCTATAAAATGACCATATAATGTGTCAATGATGGCAACCAGATGCCTTTGGTAAATTATGAAAGCACACAATTCAAACTCACAAGTGACAGATAGGGATCTAACACCTTGGAAGGTTACATCAATAATTGCATCTTTCTACAAAATATTTGAGCAAAGATGCCTGAACTTATTTCTATTCTAAAAGGCATCAAATCAAACTGAGCAACCATTATACAGTTGGTAGGCTCCTTCCATAATTGCTCAGTTTGATTTGATGCCTTCTAGAATGGAAATAAGTTCAGGCATCTTTGCTCAAATATTTTGTAGAAAGATGCAATTATTGATATAACCTTCCAAGGTGTTAGATCCCTATCTGTCACTTGTGAGTTTGGTGTTCAGCATTTAAATCAATAGTGCTGCATTCCAAAATTATATAAAAGAAAATCCCAGCACATCCCTGATCATAAAATCAACAATATTTTTGGTTACAGTATATGCTTTCTTGAAAGCGTAATAAAAAAAATTGATCTTTTGTTGTTTCTTATTTGTTTTAAGGTGATGGTATTTTGAGAATTTATTGCTGAAGCATCTTGGCTGGCTGATTGTTTGTTGCTTTATTTTATTTGTTTTGTACTCGGCCTCTCTGAGGGCTCAGGTATATAACCTTGTCAGATCAGACTCTACCCACAAGAAAATGCTACAAGTTCTTTGGGAGAAAATATTATTGACACAAATGTAATGGCAATGTGCTGCTCTCTGACTGGAACTTCTGTCTAGAGGGCCAAAGGGTACAGCTCAATACAATAATTATATTTTAACAATCTTTTCTGCTGTAATCTATTTCTTATCTGATTTAGTTATAACTATAGACAATGGTCAGGGGAAAACAAATTTTGCCCAATTTGTACAACATTAGAAACTGACCTCCAAATAATTACCGTATTTGCCAGACTATAAAACATATTTTTAATGGGAAAATTGTTGCAAATGATGTGCTGTTTGTGTTAACCCTGTGCTGCTTGAAACTTCCCATCTGTACACTGAAGGAGATGCAGTATTAGGGATAATTCATCTACGTTGGATAATTTGTAATTATGATTAGCATGTAATCAAAAATAATAATAAATTATCCATGCTTACAGGGACTGTGCTGTCACCACAACATAAAGTTTATTTAATTTTAAAGAGCATTAAAAACTGGCTATACGTTATACTTATAGTTTTTCTCTGGTAATAGTCTAAAAATGTTTGAATTGATTTTGTGGCTCCTGTATGCTAATGCATGGCTCAGTATGCTAATTTGTGGCTCAGAGTACTTGGTAAGGGTGGGAGAGAGGGATACAGTTGCAGGTCTTTAATTTTGCCATTACAGCGACATACAAGCAAACTGTAATCCTTATAAGCACATCAAAGCAACTAATTAATATGCATGGACAGCTCATTTGCATATAAATGCAGCAATAACAACATAAAAAAATTTCCGGAATTGATTCACGTTAGAAAAAATGCATAACACAACATATAGCCAATTTTCATACTCTTTAATGATGAATGATATTGGGGGTATAGAGTCTGTTTAACACTGAGAAATCTGAAACTGATGTCTCATCATAGCTGAAACTCTCATCCCTCTTCTCTCCCTCCAGGCAAAGTATTTTCTTAACCTCGTCTGCTTTGCCTAATAAAAGCGCAGTCTATTTCATTATGTTGAAATACTTTGCCTTTGACTAATAATCTGAAATCCTTAAATCTTATTTTTTTTGGAACTTTACAAAACTATTATTGTGCATGCTTGAGCCAGAAGTGCTCCTCCAGTCTCCATTATCTAAAAAGGGATGTGGCTGATCCATCATTATTTTTGCCAATAAAAATGATCTCTGAACACAAGATACAAAAAGCTTTACAGGTTGACAGGTTGAACAAAATTGAAAAAGTTGTGGCAGGCTGATTTCAAGTTTTTGAAAGAGAGGAAATGTGCTTGGGCATATAATATACCAATGTAGGACATAGCACACAATATACAAATATAAGACTTACTAAACCCCTATTTTTCCTGACTGAGAATACAGAATATTTGGGACTATACTGCCCCTTTTAATTCAAGCAGATGTCTTCTGGTCAATATACTCCCTGTACATTTGATTATTGCAATATTTATTCTATATTTGTTTTATTATAGTACAATACGAGTGTTGCGCATTTATTAAATTGATGAAGCAGCTGGTTGCAAGTTGGAACCGTTTTGAGTTGCGTTGACGCTCGTGCATCCTGTAAAAACTGTCCAAAAGACCATCATGGCCAAAACATCTATAATTAGATGTGGACTTTATACATACTATGGATGAAGAAGAAATGGCTGCTAAATGTGTCAAACGAACTTGGCATGTTTCAGCTTTATCGTGTAACCCACTGAGCTGTGTTTGACAGCATTCAGTGTGAAATGCCGAAATGTGTTTGCTGCCGTCCTACCTCCAATCATTACTATAGCAACCTCCTTTGTATACTGTAAAGATGCTCATTTGAATTGTGTCCCCTTTGTTTGTTTCATTTAAAGCAGAAATACTTCTATTGCAACCTGTGTCCTAAAGATAAAACACGTTTTTTTGATATCTTAAGTTACAACTACGACAAAAAAACAACAACATTTTAATTGAGAACACTTGAACAAATAGGCTTTGAAAAGAACATGTGCTCTAATTGAATATATCAGGTGATCCAATAGTGAACCCACTATCAGGACTCAAATTAGAACCTAGAAATGTTTTCTACTTGTGTTCTCTTTTCTTTTCTACTTGGTCTGGGATTAAATGTGATGTATGAACTATGTGAATTGTAAATTATAAGAAATATGTGAAGTTATATTAAAAAGTAGAGTAGGATGCATTTTGTTGTATTTGTTGTACATAATTCTATCCATTTTCTGAGCTATTTTCTCTGATAGCCTCTATCAGATCAATTCTCCCCTGCCTCTTTTCGCTGCTCCTTATAATCATTTCCTCCTCCATACTGTCTTTAAGTAATGTGAGCCACAGCACCTCCAAGCAATGCACCTGGCTTAGCGAACAGTGTAAAGCACATAGATCAAATGATTCTTCACTGCAAAACTGTTATTTGGCTAAATAGTGCTACGATATGTTGGCGCATTACAAATAAACAATAATAACAAATAATATATATTTTATTATTCTTGTTTTGCACAATTGTTCTATTTTTTTGGAACAAGAATCATCTATATGATACAATCGTAATACTGCCAGTGGCAAATGTATTGTGTGCAATATCAACAAAATGAAGAACAGTCATCACTGGTTATGGTGACAGTAGGATTCTAAATGCTTCTTATAATAAATAGTTTATGTCACTACTGATTTTTGGGGCCAGGGTGGGACTCCCCTGAACCCCACAAGCAACCTTGTTATTTGGGGTTGCTAATATCAAAGGCTATTACAATGGACATGAGACTTGTTTTAAGGACTGTGACATGTTGTTTTTTATGTGTAATGTAATGTTGGCCACAATTATGTGAAATCCATTCCCAGTAAATTCACAGATGTTACTCAACCCCCCTTCCTGATCTCCCATGTGTGATCAAACTATAGTCATAAAGTTTGAAGTGACCTAACAAGATAACCCCCAAGCCCTGGTGTATTTGGATACCAGGGAGGGCGGGGTCAAAGTGAGAAACTAGACCCCTCATCCAGGGAAGGGGATGATTAGTGTAGGGTAGGGTGGGGTGGTAATGTATGTTTTTAAAAACTGTACGTGAAGTATAAAGTAAGTCTCTTTCTGAACACTAATCAACAGTGTGTGCTTCTTGAATGATGGGCTATGCTACACAAAGGGATAGGGACAATTGTTTATTATTCATTTTATAAGTTAGTAACCCTGGAACTAAACTTGCAACCCTGGATATTCTGATTTCTAATGACTGATGTTCCTGAATTGGCATGCAGAACACTGAGATAAACACAAAACCTCATTTTTCGGGGGTTGTTCCTGTGAGCTAAAGGAGGAGAGGATTAGGGTATACTTGATCTCCTCGCCCCTGGGTTATGACAGTATATCACAGCATAAACTGGGTACAGTGCTTCTGCTATGAAGTGCATAATGAGGAAGATATGTCATTACATCTGTAAACAAAACTGTATATGTAAAGGGCTGATGTAATAGTTCAGCTTTCATTACTTTTAAGTAGTAATGATCAATATAAATAATTGTTCAATGTATTGACATTTGTCAGCTGGTTTTCCTTTCATATTTATCCTGGAGCTCCTCCCATAATTTACAAATATTTAGCTGTTTAAACGACTTTGACTGTACAGCAATTTTCCCAACAAAGCTATTCAGTGTCTAAAGCATAGAAGACCTGGTGATGGAGTTAAAATAGTTATGTTCAATATAAGTTGTTTGTACTGCAATATACGGTAAGTAGTTTTGTAGAATAGACATTTTAAATAATTGCATAATCCTAAACTTATGAAGCAAGGTGGCAGCCTCAGTGACCTGTATCAAACACACACAAATATATAAAAACTATTAACTGTTTCACGCACATTTATTGATAGATAACACAGTAGCATCCCCATCACATAATTATTGCAATGATTATAGTCCAAGTGGTCAAACAAGTTACAAATCATTAGACGATTAATTGAATGAATAAATACTTTTACTCTGTGCTGTTGAATCAGCAAATACATCAAACTTAAATGTACCAAGAGTTTGCTTGAAGTAATTTGGTGCTGGAGTTTTTAGTCATGCAACTCCAGTTCTGTGGAACTCTCTCTCCATAACAGTCTGAGAGTTCCTGTTATTGGGCGTTTTCAACAAGAAGCTTAAAATGTATGTGTTTGCCCAAGCCTTTGGGTAACACAATATCTCTGAAGCTATTTTAAAGCACTATGAGTCCTAGGAAAAAACACTATATAATATGTTATCATTCTCCTAAGAGACCAGTTTTGTAAAATTGTCAGTATTTTTTCCTCGTTCCTTTAAGATTAACTGTTTTACTTTATTTGCAAGAAAAAAATATATATTTTTTAACACTTTTCTATGTTTTTTCTTAAATAAAAAAATATGAACGAAAATTATATTTAATCCATACAGATTATTTTTAGTCCTTCAGCTTTCTGTAGTATATTAAAGTGGTATTACTTGAAATTAGATATGCATCGTATCATTAGTTCTATAAGTTGTTTAGAATACCAGAGCCATGGAACAAATACAATACCATTGTCCTGGCATAACAAGCGGATGACATAAATGGCCTAAAACACCCACTTTTAAACAGATCTGTTTAAAAGTGAAGCACAATGAGTTCAAGAAATTTAGGCTAATGTTCTCAATCCTACAGTTGTTTTACTTGATATAAAGATGTTTTATGTTTTTCTAATGTTAAAAAAAAACTTTTTTACCTTTTTTCATGCACAGATTCTCCTGCTGAAATAACGGTTGCAAATGGAAGCACCGCATCTAATACTGCAACATTAAATGACGACTTAGATATTTTTGGGCCAATGATCTCCAACCCTCTTCCGGCCTCAACTACCCCTGCAACACAGGTAATGTTCTATGTGGCAGCCTGCAGTTTGTTTTTTTATGATACCTTATTACAAAAGTAATTCAAACTGTATTCTATAACTTTATATAACTTTTTCTGAAGAATCCATCTGACTCCTGAAAATAAGTTGTTTGCAAATACCCTAGTAATACATGCTTTCATACATGTAAAAGAATACACATGCTTCTCATGGCTGTTGCTTTAAATTCATCAACCACATAGATTCAGATTCTGGCAGGCAATGAACCCATTTTATTTCTTAGCTTACCAATGAGTTTTGTTTTTGAATCGCCTTGTTATTGAAAGTTTCCTTTTACAGTACTTTTGTATTATTCACACACTCAGTGGCCACTTTATTAGGTATACCTTTTTTAGTACTGGGCATAACCCCTCTTGGCCCCCCGGACAGTCTGAATTCTTTGTAGCATGGATTCAACCAGGTGCTGGAAACATTCTCTAGAGATTTCGGCCCCCGTTGACATGATAACATCATGCAGTTGCTGCAGATTTGTCGGCTTGCCATTAATGCTGTGATTCTCCCATTCCACCACATCCTATTGGATTGAGATCTGAGAATGGTGTCATAGTCATGTTCATGGAAGCAGCTTGGGATGGCATGTGCTTTGTGACATAGTGTGTTATCTTGCTGAGAGTAGCCATTAGAAGACAGGTAGACTGAGGGAATGCAGATGGTCAGCGACAGGTTGTGGCATTTAAACAATGCACAATTGATAGCCTTAGTGTCCAGTTCTTAGCTGATGGGAGTAGAACCTGGTGTTGTGTTCTTCTGTGGTATCCCATCTACTTCAGGGTTCAATGTGTTGTGCTCTTCTACATGCCACTGGTGTAACACATGGTTATTTAAATTACTGTCACCTTCCTATCAGCTTGAACCAGTGGCCATTCTCCTCTGACCTCTCTCATTAACAAGGCATTTTCGCCCCCATAGACCTGCCGGTCACTAGATGTTTTTGTTTTTTCTAACCATTTTCTGTAAACTCTAGCGACTGCTGTGCATGAGCAGTGTCTGAGATACTCACACTACCTTGTCTGGTACCAATAGTAATTACATGTTCAAAGTCATTTAGATCACATGTATTCCCTATTCTGATGGTCTGAACAACTACTGAACCTCTTGGCCATGTCTGTAAGCTTTTATGCATTGAGTTGCTGCAACATGATGATGTCTAATAATTTGCATTAAAGAACAGGTGTAGCTAAAAAAAAGTGGCCACTGAGTTTATATTTTTGGCAACAAATAAGATTGCCTTTTATTTAATGTGTTATCCATTTTGTTATACTGTCCTAAACCAGCTCATCACGAGGCATCATATTGTAAGGATTCATTTCCATTACTGACCTTGGTTATTTAGTAGTATTTGATACTTTTCAATAGTATTCACAAGGTGGCTCATTCTTTTTGCTTCTCTTTCTGTCTCTACATTCATCTTTGTGTATTAAGCCCTTGGGTGCTCATATCTATGATAAAGGATAATTCCTGTTGCCACCCTACACAATGTCGCTCCAAAGTATTTCACAATTGTCAAGTAAAAAAGTCAGCTTTACGCAGATTGTACTTCTTCATGTGGCCTTCTCACACTTATCTATTTTATTAAGCCCTATCTTTGAGACTCCTTCATACCACAAGTGAGACGCACACTCTTTTTGCCTTGAAAGTGTGTATTAAAACTCAATTTTTAAACTAAGCTGTATAAAGAATTGATATTGGTCAGTATCATAAGGAATGTACTACATCTGCAAGTAGCACTGCTAAATATGTATACCCCACATAGATTATATGCTTTTTAGGAAATAAACCTTTCTTTCCTGTGTATTTTGCTTTATGAGGCTGGCTGGGCTAGGAAATATTGCACACATTATGGATGCTGTCTTAATCCAAATAATCATTGAGATTCAAAAGACATGTCTCGAATGTTGTAGCCTGGTGTGCATTTGTAAAGCAAAGCTGTAAATGGTGAAACATTATTACATTTAACTTTATGGAATCATTATATTGTTAATAATGGTAGATGAGATAACAATAGAAAATATAATCCTCCGTTTGCTAGCATTTCATGCTTGGACAGTCACTGCTCTCACAATTATCCAATCTTTGATTGTAGCAGCATAAACCGAGCTTATGCAACATGTTAATTTTATTGTATATCTCCAAAGCTTTTACTAACAGTTTATCATCTTTTTATGCACCTGCTCATAAATGTAGGTTGCAAAATATACGCCTATTCCCAAATAATTCAACAATGACATATTAAAAACTGCAAATACTGGACATTTATATTATCTTCTCTTTTTAGTTTTAAAAAAATGGTGTTTAAAAGCAATGTGATTCAATACACTATTCTATTGACAGCTTACACTGAATGCAATTGTTCTCCTTATCTCAATCTTTTGTTGGTCTCACTTTTTATCTACCTTTCACTTGGCATTCTTAACGTTGCCTACATCACTTTGCACTCCTGGGCCAGCACTGCATCCTTTCTGTATTTAGAAGCAACCTTTTCATCATCTAACAATGTCCTAGCTGTTATTGTTGCAATCAATTGTATCTCTGACAATATGTCCTCTGCACAATCTAATACATATATTAGATTGTACCGAAAAAGAGCCAGTTAGAATGAAACCACATGCAAGCTTTATGCATGTCGAGACGGGCACACTGAGAATGTTTTTGTAAGTGCAGGAACACAAGATCAGTAAAAAAAATGACAGCAGAGAAAGGAAAAGTTACTAAAATGTAGTACTTTTAGTCAGCCATTCCCAGGACTGCCATCTTAAAAACCTGTATATGGGGATTAAATAATACAGAATTAAGGTACAAATGAACAGAATATGTTTAGTCAGTAGTTGTAAAGATTGCTGTACCTCTTTAACAATTAATTTGATCAATTGCTATAGTTCATACTTAAAGGGACAATGAAGCCTCAACATATGGTGTAATAATACATGTTAAAGAGCACACTAGAAACAATCCATGCTACTAACATAAAATACAATACATATACTTTTTGCAAAGACTGTTAACTGCATCCCTTCCATTTGACCCTGCCTTCTTTCCATGTGACTCCACCCCACCTTCTTTCCATGTGACTCCACCCCACCTTCTTTCCATATGACCCCACCCCACCTTCTTTCCATGTGACTCCACCCCACCTTCTTTCCATATGACTCCACCCCACCTTCTTTCCATGTGACTCTACCCCACCTTCTTTCCATGTGACTCCACCCCGCCTTCTTTCCATGTGACTCCACCCCACCTTCTTTCCATATGACTCCACCCCACCTTCTTTCCATGTGACTCCACCCCACCTTCTTTCCATGTGACTCCACCCCACCTTCTTTCCATGTGACTCCACCCCACCTTCTTTCCATGTGACTCCACCCCACCTTCTTTCCATGTGACTCCACCCCACCTTCTTTCCATGTGACTCCACCCCACCTTCTTTCCACCCCACCTTCTTTCCATGTGACTCCACCCCACCTTCTTTCCATGTGACTCCACCCCACCTTCTTTCCATGTGACTCCACCCCACCTTCTTTCCATGTGACTCCACCCCACCTTCTTTCCATGTGACTCCACCCCACCTTCTTTCCATGTGACTCCACCCCACCTTCTTTCCATGTGACTCCACCCCACCTTCTTTCCATGTGACTCCACCCCACCTTCTTTCCATGTGACTCCACCCCACCTTCTTTCCATGTGACCCCACCCCACCTTCTTTCCATGTGACCCCACCCCACCTTCTTTCCATGTGACCCCACCCCACCTTCTTTCCATGTGACCCCACCCCACCTTCTTTCCATGTGACTCCACCCCACCTTCTTTCCATGTGACTCCACCCCACCTTCTTTCCATGTGACTCCACCCCACCTTCTTTCCATGTGACTCCACCCCACCTTCTTTCCATGTGACCCCCCCTCCAGTAAAAATCTACCCTATGGATATAGCTTGTGCATTTCCTTCTAAGATTTTGCAGATAAGTGCCTGTAGAATATTTTTTTTACCCTTAAATGATTCGCTAAACAAAAGCTTTAGCTTCTACTAGCATTGCAGTGCAACACAAAAGTGCAGGAAATCTTTTCTTTGCTCCTTAACGGTAAGATTCAGAGACTTAAAAGCATTTATTTTTCACTCTGTGAAAATGACTTTCTCAAATGTTTATCACATGGTGTTTTAAAGGCATATTTATTACCTGGATTATGAATGCGTCTGGTAGAGGAGAATCACTAATGTAAACCTGATGTTTGCTAAATCTCTTGAGTTTGCAAGCAGTTGGTTTTGAGAGTTAACACCCTTCATAACCCTGCTAAAATTAGCATAAAAGTCATAATTTGTTCTGGTCAATCACAGGCAGCTAATACATTTGATCAACCTGTAAAGCTAATTTGCGCACCAAAGAATTATGGGATGTGGGGAACAGGATGTAAGGAGTGGGGAACAGGATGTAAGGAGGAGTCAGACACTGCTATGTAGATTTCTGCATTGAGCTGCTACTGGCTTGAAGGTTAGTAAAGGGTTAAAATCCATACCCAAATGCATTGTTTCTATTGGGAGGTTCACTTTGCCTATGTAGGCACCTCTGGGGGTGTGGGAAACAAGTTTTATTTTAAAATAAAATAAGTTTATATGTGCATAGGATGAATCATTGCAATGAACGCTTCTGATATAAGCAGCGTGTGTTAGATTAGAAAAACAAAAAGTTTGGGAAACTTAGATATACCTTTAAATTCATAAAGGAAGATGCGTGACTTTAAATATGACATGTAAAAGATTACAACCTGCATCCAGAGCAAGAATGGGGATATTTACAACCACTTCATAAAATGGGCTGCATGTTATGTATATCCTCTGTTGGATGCTTAGGTGGTATAAATCAACTGTCATCTAAAAATAGATTATTGTAGGGTGAATCTAAGAACAGATTGTGTGGGGAAGTGTTTTGTGGGACAAGAAAGAAGCGGCATGCTTTTTCTCCCATGGGGTTACATAGGAAGTGTCTGAGGGTGGCCTGTACTATGAACTGATGATTAGAACTGCAAGGGTTCAAATGTAGTGACTGACCGTGGCGCCTACAACTGGATTTGATATCTGCCTCACTAGACTGTAAGTTATGTTCAGAACTTCGATTCTGCAGAAGAACTAATGAGGGATCTGGTAGACTCTTAATAGAAGTTGAATTATTAGATTAGATTAATTAGTCCTTGTGAATGAGTGACAACATATTCAGGATACATTGAAAATACTTACCTGTTCTAGATTTAAATGGTAGCTCCAATCCAATAAGTCCTTCTTCAGTCCATTATCTTTAATATCTTCCCTTTTATGTAACCAATATTTTATGTTTTTCTTGCCTGGCTTCTGTATTAGATAGCATATTGATTTTTAACCCTATATGTAGACACGGATAGAAGATATCTGCCTTCTGTTACTGTCATGTCAAGGTTGATGTGGCCTATACTTACTGTGAATAAGATTCCTGGAAAGTAGCACTTGGAGAGTGCAATTAGTGGTGTATTGTGAACAGGCTGTTGAAGGTTTTACTTTAGAGAGCTAATCTGGAGGGAATAGGGGGATGTGCAGAAACAGAGGTGGATGGCTAAGGTGGTGAGTTAGTAGACAATATCTATTTTCTGCCGAGGCGTGGGATGTGTCAGAGGTATGGGAAGGAGTTGCTTAAGTCCGTACAATGCATATCTGCAAATTGGATGGGTCTTGGAAAGCAGTGACATAGTGGTGATGCACCGGTAAGAAAACTGATTGTTTCAAGAATCAACATAAAGAGGACTGCAGCTCAAATTGTTCTTGTGGTTCATTTTCTGACACGAGCTGTTAAATGAATTCTTTCATTAAAAGTCACATGACAAAGAAAAAAAAAAATTCATTGCACGCATATATTAATCATCTTAGCAGCTGTATGAATGTGTTTGTGTGAATAAATTGCACTTCATGTAATGCAGTCACTCAGGTACTAAACATTTTTCTGCTTCATGTAACTTTGACAGGTTTTGCCAATTAAGTACAAATTATTTTTTTATTTCTTTATTCATAATCCATTGAGCATTTTCAAGACTTGGGCTAGCATGTTAAGATTACAGCTCATATTTGCAGGATTGGTATGGAAATGAATGTGTTCAAAAATAGAAATTAACAGCCCTATTTAAGATTATAAACTGCAAGTATTCACCCTGGAGAATTGTCAATGTAAATTTCTCCTCCTGGTAAAAGAAGAATTATTCCTTCTTCTTTTCTTCATAAAATGGACTATTTGTCGCATAGTATGCTTACTTTGATGTGATATATCCCAGTTTAAAACATACTCCTTCTCTTTTTTTATGCACTGCTGTCCAGAATTTGCAAGTCCTTCAGGGATCTTGTTACTTCTCTTCTTAAGAGCACAAAGCATCCCCTAGAATTCCATGGAGACCAAGGTGAAGAGTAGGGCAAAGATGTAGAATATTTTTTTACCATTGGAATATCTGATGGTTTTTGATCCAAAAATGAACCTTTGTTTCTATGTAGAGATGAAAATCACACAGCCCTTTGTAGTGTTGTCTCCCTGTATACTGCTGATGGACGTGAAATGTTAAAGTCACCACTAATTGAGATAATGTTAATTGTCTTGTACATGCCAATGTTCCAGTAAGCATTAACCAATAAAGTAAACTGTGCATGGCAATAAAACCAGGCAAATAACAATTAAACTACATAAATGTCAAGTGTTCATTACTTGATTAGTACCAGCTATTCACATAAGTACTTCAATGCTTTATCTTATCAGGGCATGTCATGGAGCAGGAAAACTCTCGGCAAGTCTACTGTGCATAGACAAACACACAGATACATACTACAGTATGTAGTATATAAGTATTCCTGAGGACATTTGCTTGAGATCTGCAAATTGCTTTCAGTTCCTCTGTGCTGAAAATTGTTCTGCCATATATAATTGGTATAAAAATATAACTCATTATGAACTGATGTTGCTATTCAGTAGGCGATCATGACTTTGTAAGTGACTGTATAGGCCAACATTTGTTAGTGCTGTCAGCAAGATTAGCTAAAACTGGTATTTAATAAACAAAATAATTGCTAATTAATGTTTAAAATTTTTTTTGCATGGTTTGTATTAACTACTTTTGATAGATTTAAATACTTTTTAAAATCATGTTTGCTAATTGGAACAAGCTCATCTGACATGAAATTAAATGGTGTATAGTCTTGATACTGAAGGTTCACACAGAACAAAAACCTGGAAATGGAAATGGAAATGGATTGGCTGAAAAGAAATAAGAGAAAATGTACTTTGTTGATCCCACTAAAATATCACAAGTCCAAACAAAAACACTCCATGTCTGGTTTCTTAGCTTCATTTTGATATGGTTTTTCAATACCTTATGTCTGCAGTTCCCAAACATTTTCTTCAAAATATATTGTTGAGCTTTTAGAGGGCCACCAGCATATACGTCTCGGTGGGCCATTTAATGATTTATCTACCTCTAGTTTAACAATTCTATTCCGGTATTCATGTATAATCTGTGCATTTATAAACAATAAAGCCTAGTATCCATGCACTTCTTCACTATTTATAACCGTTGAATTAAATTTGTTCATTTTGTTTTGTATGTTTTTTGTGATCCATGGAAAACAATTTGGGAACCTTTACCTTATAAATAAAAAATAAAAAAAATGATGATATGATAACCTTATATATTTTGTTAGTTTAGACTTTTTTTTTTCTTGCTGGACATAAATTACAGTTTTATCCATTCTTTGTGCAAAAGATACTAGGAGAAAACCATAACTTCTTGGCTAAATTACCCTGAGCCACTGCATTAAAACTACATTTTATATTTATACACAAGAGTTCTTGTTCAATATTACATTGCTGCTGTTAAAGCCTCTTTAAAAGAGAGTATCTGTAATACAACAAAACATCTTATAAGTTGTGGAGAAAAGAAAGGAGTAAACCTGTAGGAATCCCACTGACATTGTGTTGGTTGGTGGGAGGTGGCAGGAAATGGGGTAATTTCATTTTATTTTATGCTCGTTTCCTTTCACAGGTGCACATCCCTGGTAGGATTTATACTTATCTGACCTTAACCAATCTCTTACCTTGTATTAAAGGTTACTACCACCAACCAGGCAGTTGGCACCGTAGCTTCATCAACTGGGGATATTGATTTATTTACTGATCAAACAACAAAATCTGAAGATACCACAAAAAAGCCATTGTCAAAAGACTCCATCTTGTCACTTTATGGCACAGCAAATATGCAGCAACAAAACACTTCAGGTAATTATTTTTCAAGTGGGTTTCCTGGATGTATCCTCTGTAAAATAACATCTATGTATTAATGATGAACACATGAAGTCTGGAGTGAACTACCGTGGGCTGTAATCCTTTGCAATCCACAGGAAACAAAGAGAGTCAATTGGCCAAGGCATAAAAGGAATTTCTAGTTAATCTTTTATTTTTTTCACTTTTAACTTGACTGGTGGTGTACAGTACGTGCAAGTATTGTGCTGTAAGATATTATTTATTAAGTGTACAAATGGGGATTTGTTCAGCAAGGGTAAACATACACTGAATAATAAATGGCCAGTTTGTTCTCTCTATGTGCAATAAAAATATAATTTTTATAGGTGCTAAACATTAAAATAATATTACTTAGGGAGGTATACCAACAGCAGATTTAAAGAAACGTAGTGCAAGCAACGCTTTAAAATGAAATCTGTGCCAATTACAATAAACTCAGTTTATCATACTATGGTCATTAGTTCATTTTTATGCTTGTTTTGTATGGATTAAGCATGGGGCAGATGTCGCAAGCATATTCTCACATTGTTCCCCCTCGCACTTGAATATTGTCTAGTCTAGTGATTCGTAGAGGTCCACTCTTGTCTGTGGTTTATTCTATATGTTTTCTTGAATAATTAAACTTGGGCAAAATGTTTTTAGAAATAAAAATAAAAAGTAAACACAACTTTTACAGGGCCTATCCTGTTAGTTACAGCACCAGTCCGCAGCTGCAGTGCGGTGACCAAGCGCTAGATGGCGTTGACTATTTTTTGCAGAATGGTTGCCTAACCCTCACCCTAACCCTAACAGTTTACATAAGCCTTGATGCTGATATGGCACTGGGATATCATCATCGCCATCTTGGTCACCGCGCTGCATCAGTGGACTGGTACTGTAACCGTAACAGAATTGGACCATTTTACATATTTAAATTTCATACGCATTTATTCTGAAGATTTCCTTGACGGGAGATATAAGGGTGTCAGGGTTTAAGACTAAGCACAATTGTTTCGAGAGGACTGATTTTATTCCAAATCAGACATTCAAGGGTACCTGTTATGAGGCTGTGATTCTAATGCGAGGAGCACGGTCTTCTCTCTTTGCTTAGAGATAATAGTAGAACAAGCAGCACTGCAAGCTGTGCCTGTAATAACGTAATTACCTTTCTCCGCAGAACGTACTAATGAGAACACGCTTGACCCTTTTATTTTACAAGTTCACAGATTTCTTGTTTGTAGAAATGCATAGTGTTTGTTCGTTTGAATTTCTTCATCAATTGAACTGAAGAATAATACATTATCATTACCCTTTACTGAGAAAATACAAATATGTTCAGTACAGCGTACAAGGATAAGCTGCACAGCAAAATATCTTAATAAGGAAGTTTAGTTTTTTTTTTATATCATATTTTTTACTAAAACAAATTGCATTTCCACACACAGAAATCTTTTTTTATTGGTCTCCAGCTGAAGTGTCTAATAATTTATTAAGGCTTGGAGCTGTTTGCTTTGTAACCAACTCCTTGGTACTTCATATGTTTGTTCTTTTTTTAAATGTAGATCTTATTTATATCGGTTTAATTTTGGGAGTTGCCTGCTGTATTAAACCAGTGTCTTACATTTTGCTGTGTCTTAAAAAGCACTTCTCACGGTTTGGTCTTTGTGACTGTACAGTATATTTATTTTACGCATCTGTTTACTGTAGGGTTCATAGCTTGCTTTTGATCACGGCCTGTTATATGATCAGATAAGCTTGTCTAATTTATGAAAAACACAGTAAAATGATTATCTATTATTTGCCTCCGTGTTAGTGTCTTAAAGGTTCACTCTTACTTCAGTTGTAAATAAATTTGATAGCGTATTTAATTAGTTACGACACACTTATGGAAATAAAACTACAGATAGAAATATAATGAATATAAAATGTCCCAGCTTGAAGCTTTCCTGACAGCTCTGTGACTACTCAGAGTGGGGAGCACTACTATCAGGTAAGCTCTCAAATTTTATGAAGAGAGAACTGTTTTTACTCAAAGTATAGGCCTCCTCCTGCAGTTCTGGTTGTATTTCTCCACACACCTATTTATTTTTGGGCGCCAAGTGTCCCGGGGCAATAGGGCCAGGAACCTCCTTGTCATCATGCTCCTGGCATTAGCCAAGCTGGCTATATATAAATCCAGGAAGCAGTGTTTGCTAGAGGGGGTTCAATTGTCACCTGAGGCCACCTGAGGCCATGTTCCCGGCGCTGGTGCGCTCCCGTATCCGGGCAGAGTACCACCTAGCCATGCCCACTGGGAGGATGGAAGAGTCTCCCAGTGGGCTGTGGATGGTGTGCTCTGCTCGGTATCCCCAAATCCAGTTTCTTTTTCCCTCACTATCCTAAGCTGACTTTTATTTCATTTACAGACACGTCTCTCTTTTAGGGAATTGTCATACAGATTGGCCAGTCTATGTCAAACTTTTGTGTTTAAAATACACTGTGTACATTTTCATGCAAGTTTATTTTATAAATACTTAATCCCCCACATACAAATGAGTTTCTACATGTTTCACTTTATAGTGATTGATTAAACATAAAGGCACTTGGATCATAAAATATGACACACCAGTTAACCTGTTTCACTCAAATAAAAAAGGAAATTCATGAATGGGGTCTCAGACTGAACACTTTACTAGACCAGCGTGACAGCTCTTATATGATGACATGTTCAGGCATCATACTGAATACCCGATGAACCAGTATGTTAAAGAGCCAATGTAATCATCCACATTTCAGAACTTTTAAATAATAAAGATTTATATAAAATACTTTTTATTTTATTGTGATTAAAAAGAAAATAGTTCATGTTTTGTGGGGAAATTGACAAAATGTTAGTTTTTTTTTTTTACCATCATTATACTGGAGCTGTACCTAACCAGCTGGACCATTGCAGTTGTCCTTTAACGATCAAATGTTGGTTTAGTAGGAAAAAACCTTGTAGTGCACTTAGATATGACAGCCTCAAAACCAATACAGATAAAGTAAATCTGTTCTGTCGTTTTAATATGATTTTTTATGGAACAGTACCCAAAGTATTGATCATGTGGACATATATCTATAGATAGATAAACCCTTAATTACATTAAATCATCAGAGATATGTATCGATTTTTGGTTAGTATTAACTCTTCCTTTCCTGGCCATGATATCCCCTGTATTGTTTTCACTTCATATGTTGTGTTTAATACAAGTCTAGTAAATAAAACATTGAGTCTGAAATGGATTTCCTGAAGGCATTCTCGTATTGTGTACAACATGTGCAGTTGTTGTCTTCTTATTTTATCACTTCAAGCTGTGGCTTATGAAATAAACATAGAGACAAGACAAAAACCTCAGCACCAAGGGTATATGTTTTATTTATCATAATATACAGATGTTTGGAAGTAAACAGTCCGGCGCAGTCTTGGGGAGTTTCTCACTGTAATACATGAATCTATTACTGTAATATGAAGCAGCTTTTTAGAAGTTCAGTATGTAATAATGAGCTGTTTTGTTGCATGATTTTGCAAACCCGCAGAGTGTACTGTTTTGTATATAAAGTTGTATCTGACACAAACCATAGCATAATAATCGTCACATTCCTTTTTTCCTCCAGGCATGTTCATGGGATCTTCTCCCATGCCTTACTCAGCGCAGCCAACAACCAATTTCCAGGCATTCCCTCCGATGGGCATAGCTGGCTCTGCCACTGGTGGAATGATGGGGCAACCCATGATGGGGCAACCCATGCCAGGCATGGGACAGAATACAGGAATGATGATGGGCATGGGAATTCCCAATGGCTTTGTAGGAAACGCCCCAGCTGGAATTATGGGGCTTCCTCAAAACGTGATGGGACCGCAGCCTGGAATGGTAGGAAACATGGGAACTCCTCCAAAGTTTGGCATGCAGCAAAGCCCACAGGCTCAGTGGAACCTTTCACAGGTATTGTAGCCTTACTACATACATTTCAATGACACACTTATTTTTCTTGCAAAGTGATTACCAAAATTAAACACTTTTTGAATGTCCAGTTAAAAACATAAACTAATCACAATACTCTCCATATCCACACTGTTTTGCTATTCTCCTGATAGTTCCAGATAATTGTGTTGAGCTGTTTGTTATTTGCTTCTCTAACTTTTTACAAAAAACATATTTGAATTAATTTGTTCAAATCCTGATTATTTGCAATTCCCAGCTTTTCTCTGTCTTAACCATTTGCTCTGATCATCTTGCACTCAGTACATGTGGTCACACCCCATAAATGCTAGTGCTGTAGTGTGGAAAGCATTTTGTTATGTCCCTTGGTGGAATATTATTACACAAAGTGTGATGGGCGCAGGCTGTCTCAGCAGAGTACAATATGCTGTCTCCCAACACAACAAAGGTGGCCAGAGTACCAACCGGCATTGGAGACAGAAGGATTCATATATTGTTTGTGGCTTAGACTAGAGGGACACTTTTTTTTATTTTTTTATAGATAATTTACATTGTGGTCTATATGCATGCATGTTGACATGTGTCTGTGATAATATAACACATACTGTAGTTACATTTACATTATAGCTGTCATGACAGAGAGGACATTTCCATGCATATTACAGTATGACCCCATCTTTAGAATGACAAGCAATATTAAAACTGTAAACTATAGATGCATGCTTTGGCCTTTTGTGACTTAAAGAAAAGCATGAACAATAAACATAATTCTGAGGGGTTCCATTAAAATTTTGTGCAAGTTGCCTGCCATTTTGATTGTATGTCTGCCATTTTTAAGGCAAGATGAAACTGATGTGTAAAGTTTAATTCCTCTTATTAGCACATTGAAGCTAATCTTGTTTAATAGTCTCTAATTATGCCATACAGCACTCAATTACATGTTCTGTGTCCTTTTTGGACAATTGCTTAAAGAACCACTGAACTCTGGAAAATCTGTGTTGCATTGAATTAAAATGAACCTTTCAGTGAAATATAAGAAATATTTTGGGCTTGTTTAACTGTGCCACTCATATTGCTTAGTATAGAGGCGACTATTTTCTCCCTCACATTCTCCATCACTGGTATCATCCTCCACCTTTTTTAGCTGCAGCTTGCAACAGAATATGCACAACTCCTGTCACTATTGAGTGTTTCTTTTGGTTTCTCTTATTTATAGCTATCTCTTTTTGGTAATGCATTACATATTGTTCCTGTGTTTGTTTTCAGATATTTCTATATTTGTGTGTATTTATAAAACACACTAGAGAAATTGAAGTCTGTATCCGTGTAACGAACGATGATGCACAATGTGTACAAACAAATGCAATTAGTTCAACATTTGAGGATTAAATGATTTCAGTCATAGAAATGTTTTTTCTTTGCTTGGGCAATATAAAAATAACTTATTTAGATTGAATTAATTTTCTGTTATGAAAGGAATGCAGGCAGTATTGCAAATTATGGGTGATATGTGATAGTCTTGGGTGGCATCACTGTCATTTTTCCTTACCAAGACACAAATGTGGAGACTAATTAGCAGTGAGCAGCTGGTGATGGCAAACTTTTTAATTAGTTTTAAATGCTGCCCACATGCAAATGCTCACGCACATAGCTTAAAGCTTTTATCACTACCAGATTTTTTACTGCCATTATTTCATTCAAGGTTTTATTGCTGCACAAGTGAGAATAAAATCTTTAGCTCTTTCTCTAGTTGCATTTTAAAGCACCTGTATATATTTTGCACATTTTTAATTTGAAACAGTACAATTTCACAGTCTGATATACATCAATTTCTGTACAGGACCTAGAGCCAGTAGCAGTAAAGCTCTTGGGTCCATGGTTAGACTTTGTCATATAAATACATGTCTAATTCTCATTGGTTTGTTGCTTTATCACTTAACATGAAAAGCAGAAAAACATAATAATGTGCAGATGTGTAGTGCATGAGTTTATGGATATACTAGCACATATATAAATATGTAAGATTTACGTGCCTTGTAAATCAAATATATATCAATGAATGAAATGTGTTTGAGCATGTGGGTCTGTATGTGGGATGTAAAATAAGCTTCAATAAAAAGTTATCTAGAGAGTCTTTTCAGATATTTTAAAAATAGCAAAACAGTATGAAAAGCTAGTTTAGTGTTTGGTTGTATAGGAAGCAATATTAACAGAAATAGAGAGATGCTAATATCACTTCAGGTCAGTAGACGTAAGTTTTGTAGCATATCCTGCCCATTTCTGCGACCACATCTCACAATTATTTAAATGTCAGTTGTATTATATATATATTAAAAAAACTTTTCTGAAAAGTCAAGAGTTGAAGCCAAGGATTTGATGCTTTAGGGGTAATTTGCTTAAGAACTACTTAAAGAAACAATGGTAACTATAATTAAGAAGCTTTCCAGCTGAAGTTGTAGACACAAATATAGCAAAGGAACAAATTCCTGGAACCTGCATACAGGTATTCTGAGGATAAAATAAACAAAGATTTTATTAAGAAATTAGAATTGGCGACCTAGATTGGTCTTTTGCTTTGTATCTGCTGTCAGGATGAATATTTGCGAGCTCCCCTTCATTCCCCTAGCAGGAAATCTCCATATTGCATCTTCTAATGCACAAAGCACAGCCAGGAGCTGTGCTGGTCCATGTGAGATGTGGTGCTGGCTCCTGCAATAGCGGCTGCACAATATGACCTCATGAACCAAGAGGATTTTCCTGGCAGTATTATTTGTTTTTGAAGAGCAATATATAGATTGACAGCTTTCTGTCTGCCCACCTCACACTGAGAAAATTTGAAAACAAAAATAGTAATAATTTATAGATTTATATATACTTTTGTAATAACTGAAAAATATTTCCTTCCCATCCTATTGCCTCTCTTTGGGAGAGCCAACCCTATCCCATCAATATTATTGTATTTTGTTCAAATCAAAGAACTGCTTCTTTTAGTAGTACATGTTAACACTTCTGTTTAGTAATCTTTCCATCTCCATTTTGAGATCTAAAATCTTTGTTTGTTGTGCGATGTCACTCTTCCTCTGCCTGATTGATGATAAAACTTGCTGATTGATGACAACTGCAACCTAAGCTGTCATTCTCAATTAAGTCTTATATTTTGTCCCCTGTTGCTCTGAAGAATTAAATCTGAATTGGAGGCTTACACTTCCTTCAATTTACAGAGCTTAGTCACTTTCCCATGGTTTTCTAATTTCAGTCAAAGGGATATTGCCACTTAAGTGTCTTAGTACATAAGCAGAGCTTTTATTGAGCTGGAACTAAATTCACATATATGGCACTAAATTCCCTTACTATTATTAAATCGTGTTTTTGTTTGGGGGGGTTCATGCTGACCTAACATCCCGAGCTATATATATATATATATATATATATATATATATATATATATATATATATATATATATATATATATATAGTGTGTGTATGCTTGTTGGATACTAAATTAATAGAAACCAATACTCAATAGTGTCTGTGGAACTAAATAAGTTCATGTTTCTACCATTTAAACATTGTTTTTTCCATCTGATTTTCATATAGCCAAATACACACTTAAAAAAAAAAGTACATCAAATGACCCCAGGGCCTTTTTGTTGCTGTAATTATACATGGTTCTGTATCTGTTCAAATTACTGTATATTTCCAATTCCCAACTGGATTAAATGAAGCAATGATATCTTCCAAAGTGTCTCATACCATCATCTAAAAAGCTTATTTAAAAAGTAGGATATTCGAAGTTGACGCTTCCTGTTTTCCAGCAGACATGTTTAATTCCCCACATCCTAGTTGTAGTCTTCATTCATGTTCTTGTGCAGTTGGTGAGGTCCTGGACCATAGCTACAGCACTGAGAAGACTTCAGTTAACTGGTGAAAGCCTGAGTTGGCCATACTGGCCATGCTTCTCATGTCATCCTGCAGACAATATAGCATTGTGCCTGAAAAGTATGCTACTATACGGTAGAAATTGACAATAAGCACTGTCCTCAATACAAGTGTTTGCTTATCATGAATAAATATGGATCTGTTAAATGAGATACAAATTTCTAAATATATAATACACCCATTATGATATTTTCAGGAAATCTTTGAATGGCTGAAATACAATATTATACTTTTAGACGGTATGGGGGGTTTCCTGAGCAAAATGAGCTCTCTTATAATGGCTCTTATTGTTTAATCATTACACAAACCCACAATTACTACCCTCCCTCCTGTAGCATTTCTGTATAGTTCTACAACTATTGTGAATTATAAATCTAATGTGTGGATATACTTTTAACACAATTTTCTCAGGACCCCTGGATATGCTTGGTTTGCAAAAATATATTAATTTCTACCACCAATGTAAAGTGGATGAAAATAAATTGTTTTCATCTCCTTGTGCATTGCTGAATAAATTATTTTTTTGCTGAATATGTAGTTTACCATTAATTGAAAAAAAGGAACTAAAGCAAAAAGATTGATTTGAAAATATAGTAGTGAGCTTTAGGGTAGACATCTATACTGATTAAAGTATTTTAAGCACCACGTAGCCCTAATTTATCTGAACTAGCAATCAATGTACAAATGCCCAATAATGAAGTAGTTACAGAGCATTGATGCTGGATTGTCCTTCTTTACTTTCCATTCTATTTTCTTATGTGGAATAAAACTGAAAATAGATACAACAAAATCTGGTAGTGGCAGAGATAAAGAGGATGGGAACAGACGGATGTGCCCTTGCGACTCTGTAATCATTATTATGAATTCTTTGCTAATTCACCACTGTGGAAAAATGTACATTGACACAGGATTTATCTAAGGTTGCCATGTTTGTTCTTATCGTTTCACTAAAATTAATTTTGTAGAAAGGAAATATCTGGCCTTTTTGATCTAAATTGAATAGTCCCCGTTCAGATTATAGGCACATTAACAATGATAAATCACACTTAGAGGTTTCTATCAAAGCGAGGTGAAATTGTTTTGCCATTAACCTTCTGATCGTAAAAAAAAAAATGCAATGTGATTCTGTCGGCTTGAAACCCTGTAATTCAAATGGCCCATTTGCTACCCTTATCTTTCTCATGTAGAATTTCACATTCACAGAAACGTCTGTGCTGTTTATTTAAGAGGAGACATTAGAAATAATAATATTCATCTGATGGTGATGTTTGGGCGGGGGATTAGAACTGGCTATTCTTTAAGCCCTTCAAGCGTTACCTCAGGCTTTTCTTTCCCCCTGATAATCTTTCCTGCAGATAAGACTGCTGCTTCTGACACAGGCAATTTACTGTAGTGGAGGCTCATTTTCTCACAAAACACCAGACACGCATACCAAATTAAAATTAAGTAACAAATCGAACGCTTATACTGGCAGAATCGCATTCAGAAATACAGAGCACACTTGCAGTTTTATGAGAGAGTCCAGATTTTATTAATCTGTGCCACGCTATCGGTTAAAAGGCTTGAGACTGCACAGCTGACCACACCGTTTAGTAAGGTGACTGCTATTCTCACAAGTGTACTAATGTTCAAATAAAGATTACATAGCCTTATGTGTTTGCTATGTGCTATAGGTTTATTTGGCAACACCTAATTATGTTATCTATAGTAAGCCATTATTAGCATTCTTTTTATATCTTGCCCATATTCTTTTTGTTAGGTTATTTTGTATATTATAGAGCAGATCGAACTGTTAGTATACAAGAGTGCTTTTAATGGTTGCCCTTCACATGTCGCTCATTCATCTTGAAATGATGAAAGGGAGAAAACTCTCAGCTGAGTTTCCTCACAGTAGAGCGCCATTGTGAGAGTGATTGTTAAAGACTGTAATTGTGTGTTGTTGTTTTTAGCTCAAGCCGACAAATAATTGATCTGTGCCTTGTAAGAAGTAATTTTTCCATTCCTTATAAATTATAACAAGTCTTCTTTATATATGAACTAATCCAGTCCTTCAAAGCTTGGCCACTCTACTCTCCAAACTACGGCTATTTTGAAGTTCACCAAATAATACTTTTGTAATTTTTTTTTAACGGTATATGTAAGTGAGCTGGATTATGAATGCATCTGATAGACGAGAATTAGCAGTGTATGAAATTTGTTTTTGCATGAACAAATACCAAAATAAGCATTTAAACACTTACCTTGAAGTTAGTAAAATATCTTTTCATTTCTTTCCATTGAAACTTAGGGTTAACACCCTCCAAACCATGGCTAAACTGGTATACACTTTGAAAAATTATTTTGGCCAATCAGGAGGAAGTAAAGACTGACAAATTTGTATTATAATCTTGCAGTTGCTGTCTTTTTTTTTCTTTTTCTCTCTGCCTGTCTCCTTATGGGCAAATTCAGCTGTGACCCCACCAACCATCTATTCCTTTAGAGGTCACACACTGTACCCTGCAGGGTACACTTTATGTAAGCTTCCTATGGGCGTGCACATCAACATCAGTATCTAGCATATAAATATGTAAGTACATTCAACTTTTCAATATAATAAATATTTTTCTACTAATCTGTAGCCGTTTATTAGGAAACGTTTGAAACCCAGCTCACTTACACGTCCCTTTAAAGAAGGCACAAACTCTTGCAAGAAACAGATTAGGATTATTTATTATGGTATGTTTGGAAACAAAATATGTCCTATGCCCTTTCTTTTATAATAAGCATAGAGTTTTTATATTGAGACAGGAAAACGAAAAAAGACCAGCAAAGAGAGAAAATGGAGAGAGGGAGTAAGATGGGAAGGAAAGGAGACAGAGGAAAGGAAATAGCAGGAAAAAACAGGTAAAATAAGAGAAACTGAGTTATTTATAAATAGATGCATTGATAGAGGAAAAAGCTTACTGAAAGAGTTCTGCAATTAATAAAATGCCATTTGCAAAAGATCAACTGTTCCAGGGATTGTACTGGGACTCGAGCACTATTCACCCTCACTACTCAGCAGCATGTAGAATAAATAGGTATGAATGAGGTCTGTGCACATCAATGCATGTGACTTGGGAGCTAGTTCCATTATTAGGTTCAATGCCAAATTCAATAATTCATTATTAGCCCTCTTATGTATGGTTCAGTTAGCAATGCACAACTAAACAGAAAAGACAACTTCTTATGGTAAAAGAGTGACTGCAATAAGGGTTTTTATTACTCACCTCTGCGTTTTATTTTAGGAGACTAATTAAAGTGCAAAATTTATGGCTTCTTGTTTAAATTTTTGTTTATTTTTAGATGTGATTTCAGTTTCAAAGTGGCAAGTTTATAATATAAAAATATATCAAGTCAAGTTTTTAAATTTCTGTTTAAATGTTTCAAGTTCTGTTTAAATGTTCTTAGATCTCATGGTTTACTAGTTGAGCCTGTCCTTGTTTGCTGTAATTGCTGTATTTTGCCATTTCTGGACAGTACTTTTCCTGAATATGTAACAGTTTTGTTGCAGCAAACCAAAAGCATCTAAATGATAGAGTAACAGGGGGTGGAAGAGTAAGAAAATAGCTGGAATGGAACAAAGAGGTGGAAGGGAGAAGGGGAATGAGGAGAAAAGGAAAAACAGTAAAAGTATAGGATAAATGTCATAATGAGGAGAATGTGAGCGTTAGATCATACACTGTAGCTCTATAAAAAGGGATCAGTTCATTATAACTGCAGCAAAGCAGCACCGCCTGTTGTATAAAGCTTATTTATTTGAACGGACTACAAACATGTAGTCCTAGTATTTTTGATATATAACAATTCACACACAGCATTGGGAGACATATAATACTCAATCACTTAAGTGCAGCAATGGAAATCTGTTAATTTAGAGTAAAATATGTCAAATAAGGTAAATTAAGGAATTCTCAGATGTCATCTTTCCTTGAATATCAGAAATTAAATGAATAGGGAAACCGTCTGTTTTCTCCAGAAACATTCTAATTTATTGTTGAACACAATGGGGAAAAAAAACTATTCATGGAAAATAACAATGGGAATATCTATACTGTTGTTCACAGGGATTATTACAATCTTATGAAAAATAGATACATTTTTGAAGTTCACAATGAGTAAAATGTAAAGATATTAACATAAATAAGGGAAAATGCTTGTGCTTATAATATCTTATTTTAGTAGTTTATCCAAAAACGATTACAGTGCGAGCCAATGCAGGCACAGAATGCAAGCGGCTGGCTTACTACTTGCCTCTAATTAAATATGTTACATTCTCTGTACAAGTGTTCAGGTGGTCAAGCCCTACATTTCTTATAGTGTGTTCTCTAGGAAAGACAAACCTTGCATGGAATCTCATGTTCAGAACATTGTACTGATCACGTGTCTCTAATCATTGTAACAGTTAATGAAATCTTAAGAAATAAGGAGTGTGTAAAGTCGTGTTGCTGGTTTTATCCCTAGAAATGTGAGGATACTCTTAGAGCAGAATAGTGAATATGTCATCATGAAAACAGCCATGCACTAATTAATGCATTAACAAATCTTAACAGCTGCTACTTGTGCTTTGTTTTAAATGTATGTTGTTGTGCTTCACAGATGAATCAGCAAATGAGTGGCATGAATCTGAATGGAGCAAGCAATATGATGGCCTTTGGGCAGCCTGCTAACTCTGTAGGAGGAGGATGGACCGGAAATGCTACCGGGCAGACTCTAAGCACACAACTGTGGAAATGAAAACGGCCATCAACATTTGAGAATTCATTCAACATTCCTTGCTTCAATGCATATGATGCCCCTTGTTTTCTCCATGTACATATTATTAAGCGTTCCCTTACAGATGTTTATAAAAAGAAAGCCTTTCAGTTGATCTCGTCAATTTGTATTGATTGAATCTGATTGTAGTGAAATACCATTTTAGGACACATTTACATATAAATCTTCCATTAAATCTATGATTTCATGACAAATATCTATGGAAGCTTCTTGGCCAATATGGAGAGCAAAGTTTGTTGGGAATGAAACCAAATTTGATGTAAAAGTTATATTTAAGGGGACTGGGTATATATTGTTAAAATGGTAAATAATTTAGATTGTCACTCCTTACCTTTCCTTTACTAAGTATCCGGTGATCCTGGAAACATAGTGTAGTCGTATCAACATTTAATCATACAAATTGATTGTAAATGTATTGCTGAACACCATTTTCTAATGTATATCTTTTGGATGTTCATTTATAATAACTGTGATGTTATTTTGGTATGCTAAACTAAAAGCACCACATATGAAAAACATACAAACCTGGATGGTACTGTGGGGTATATATTTGAGAAGATGTTACGGTCTCACCCAAGATAGGAGCTATGCAGTTTGGCACTATGCTTTTGTACATCCCGTTCTCATCATGAACTTTATGCATATCAGCTAAAAATATATGACAGAATATTTGTTTTCTTCATACCAAGTACATCCAGGTTTATGATGGTGATTGTGTTTACATTTTAAGGTGCCTAGTATTAATGAGATGTTTCCCCTTGTATTAAAATGATAAATCCATAGATTACTTGTTTGTATTCAATGTAGCCTTTATGGCCGATGTTTATTATTCATACTGACAAGGCAAACCTTTAATCTGTATGCTGTACTTTTGTGAGTGAAATGTTCTGTATGTTATAGAACCTGTACTCTCATTAGATTAGAGCCCTAATGTAAACACAGACATAGAGTCAAAGTTCTTCTATCCTCTTTGTGGATAGTACTTGTGAGACTTAGAAAACTAAATGAAAGTAGAATAGTAGAGTGGCACATGCAGACCATGTTCAAAGAAAAAACACAACTTGTAGTCTGAAATGTCTCATGTAGGTTCTTGTAGTTCCAGTGACTTGAAGCTTTGAATAAAGGCCAATGATCAATGTAGGATTAACAACGGCAGCTTATCCTACACCTCTTGAATGTCCAACTTTACGGATCCTTGGGGCATCCATTCTCTTGGACTCCATAAAATGGCATTTGATGATCATACCTCAATTTTAATTGTATCCTGAGGATGTTTGGGCTCATTAGCCAGGTTTACTTTCTCTGTTCGAGTGTGCCACACTAGAACCTGTAAAAAAAAAAAAAAAAAAAATTGCACAAGTCTGTTACACTTTTGTAATATGTCAGTTTTGCAAAAAAATTACATTCTCACTATCTGGCAATTGTTGATGATGTGTGGTACTGCTTGTGATGCATATTCGCAATTGTAGTTCTATACATGGGAAATACACAAATTACACAATATTGTATTTTTTCCTTTTGTTTTTTTTTACATTTCTCATACATTGTAATGTCTTATACCTTTAAGAACATATCAATTTCTCATTTGCTACCCTTCACCATATTGTTGAGTAACTTTTAAAGAATAAGAGCATTATCGGAACAAATAATTTCTATTCAGCTCCGTGTCCATTGCACATAGAAGTAAAAAAAATTAATTCAGATCTGCTGAGTGTGGGAATACTGGTCATATTTAGATTTTAATTGTTGTATGATACACTTTTATCAACTATTAATGCTACTCCCCTGTTCGATTATTTCTTCATTGACTGCTGAATTGTATGAGATTTTAATATTTCATTTACACTTTCTTTTTTTTTTTTTTTGTTTGTTTGTTTTATTATTTATAACTGCAACCAATGGCATTTTTACAGTGCAGGGACATGATCGAATAGTTTGAAACATTTTATTTTATTTTTATTTTGAACTTTCTTCAAAAATCACTTGTATAAACACTGTTAACACTTTTGCTTTATTTGAAACGTGTGGATTTGTGAGCAATGCAGAGATCAATGCAGAGACATTGCACATGCAAAGATATGAAAATCTGAAACTTCCTGTATCTTCCCACTGTCATTTCTAGAGATAAAGACTGGATGTAATATTAAACTTTGATGAACAAGGTTATCGATATTAAAAATAAAGATTCTGATGTTGCATTTGAGTCTTACCTTTGTGCAATTGTTGGCTTTTGGTTCAAGTTCTTCAACTTTAGTTATCTGTTTCAAAAAATCTGATTCTTGCATTCCTGGCTGTGAACCTCGTCTCTTGAACACAGCCTTTGGACTTGAAAGAATGACTTGAAGACTCACTGCAAATCCTGAAAACAACAAGAATTAAATATGTCAAGCACCACATGTTTGAATTAGCTCTGAAGGCAAACGTATTTGTGAATAAGGCCTGCAGCTGCTGTTGTCTTGCCATAAAAATCACGTCTTGATACTGATCTGTTCGTCCCTCTAAATTTAGTTAACCGCTTTAGCTGTAATCCCGAGCGTGTCTCTGGGTTCATTTTCAAACCTAAATCGGTAACCCCGAGCCATAGTTACACACTTCCTCCCCCTTCCTCCTGTGTTACTCTCCTCCTTTCTCTGCAGCACGCCTTCTGGCAGTTTCCTGGCGTCCTGAGTGATGTCACACACAAGTCACGTCAATAGCTCCCGGCCATAGCCAGAAGACATGCTGCAGGGGAAGGATGAAAGAGTAACCCAGGAGAATGAGACGGGGTGGAACAAGGAGATCTGGCCATGTCAGTATCGCGGAGTGTACCTCTTTAAGACTCGGGGTACTGACACGGCCAGACCGCCAGGAGGATTAAGAAGGCCTAGAACACAAATGTTTTTTTTGTGAAACATTTAAAGGAATAACCTTATTTATTGGCGAATTATTTTAGTTAGAGTGTTGCTTTTGATTTGATAAAGAGAGGGGCAACTCTTGAAAGCTTGTCACTCTTAATTAAAAATGTTTGTCTAATAAAAAGGTATCACAATACACTGATTATTCACCAAGATTATGGCTAAACCATTTGAAAGAACATATTTTAAACATTACAAAACTTGTTTTTGCATGAAAAATAATCATCATTCCCAATCATGTTGCTGGGTTAAGTAAACAATCATCTCCATTGGATTGAATGGAAACATGATAAGACGTTTGGGACACCACGCTTGTGAATACATGGTGAATGAGCTTTAGCACATCTGTTTATATCCATGATTACTGTGCTGCTTAGCAAATACAGCATGGTGGCTTAGTGTATATGAAATAAGGAGCAGGTCAAAGACTGTTACCCACTTTTATAAGATTTATGTCTAAGGATATAATTAGTTATTATATATATTTTTTATAATATTATTTAAACATATTCGTAATTTGTTTAGAGTCCATTATTTGATTTTAATTGATTTAAAATGTGAATATGAGTTTTATTAACTCTGAGATATCTGGCTAAATCGTACCCTATTTTATTGCCACATTAATAAAAAAATAATTTTTATATATATATATAGTTAGTCCATATAAAATTAATTTAATTATCCTAAAATATAATTGAGCAAAGTCCTTCTCTTTTATTTGATAAATCTTGTTTGATTTTTAGAATTTATTATGCAATTATTCTAAAGAATATATAGTCTACTTTCTTCTTACTTGACCGGACTAGGGCTCATGAAGTCTGCAGTTTGGCAGCTACGAAAAAAGGGACAAACTCTTGTTAATGCATGATGGTGGTAGACTAGTACAGAAAGGAGATATAAAACGTGCTTCACATAGATTTAAACCTATCTTGCATATACTACGTCTTCTGTTCTGTAAGACGAACTGTGCATGGGAAAAATATCTATATCTATAAATGGCACTAGTGCCTTATAGGCCAAATGTGTTAACCCCCTGCTGCTTATGATTGGAACATGAGCTTCCTAATCTATGAATAGGACTGCATGGTGTGCAGTATGGATCAGTCGTAATTGATTTATATCAATTTTAAAATAGACACTCATTTGGTGGAAAATGGCGTTCAGCATCATTCAAATATTTAATTTTTTTTTATTGAAGCTTTTTTTTAGCAGTTATCTTATTTTGAAGATATTATGTTTATTATACATTGATGCATTGCCTCTTTCTCAGACACTTCCCAGTTTCTTCATACAATGTCTCCAATAATACAACAATTTCCCCATCCTCACACATATTTTCAACCTTTCTGTTAACACTGGCAAGTTTCCTTCTTCTTTAAAACGCACCATAATTACCCCCATTCTTAAGAAACCCACATCTGACTCAGCTTCTCCATCTAACTATCATCCTATCTCTTTACTTCTCCTGGCTTTAAAATTGCTTGAGCGATTTGTTTACAACCGCCATACCCAATTTATTTTCTTTAACTCCCTCCTTCACCCCTTTCAATCTGGCTTCCGACCCCAACACTCAACAGAAACAGCTCTTACTAAAGTCACTTATGACTTGGTCACCACCAATTCAAAGGGTCACTTCTCTATCCTTATTCTTCTTGATCTCTCTGCTGCCTTTGACACTGTTGACCACCCTCTTCTTATCCAAATTTTCCACTCTCTTGGCATCCGTCACACAACTCTCTCATGGTTCTCATCCGACCTTGAAGATCGAACATTTAGTGTCTACTTCTCTGGCACCTCTTCTTCGCCTCGCCATCTCACTGTTGGCGTGCCCCTGGGTTCAGTCCTTGGCCCCCTCCTTCTATTCTTCCCTTGGTATCCTAATAAAATCATTTGGATTTCAATATCCTCTATATGCAGATAACACTCAAATCTGCCTATCTGCACCTGATCTATCTCCCTCTATCCTAGCACAAGTAACCAATTGCCTCTCTAGTATATCCTCTTGGATGTCGACCCATCAACTTAAACTCAACATGTCAAAGTCCTAGCTCCTAATCTTCCCACCCTCTACCACAGTTTCCACCCCACATGTATCTCTCACTGTTGACAATGTCACCATCACTTCCACCTCCCAGGCCTGTTGTCTTGGGGTTCTCTTGGACCCTGCCATCTCTTTCACTTCTCACATACAATCCATAACAAAATCTTGTCTTTTTCACCTAAAAAAAACTTTGCCAAAACACGTCACTAGCTAAAATCCTAAAATCCTAAAAACATAATGAATGCGTCCGCTAAACTCATCTACCAAATTCAACATTCAGTGTTTGCAGCACCTCTCTGTAAGTCACTCCACTGGCTTCTCATAGTCTCCAAACTAATGACCTTTCAATTAAAATTTTCCTATGTGCTTTAGTGAAAGCTCTGTGTACATTAGATTTTAAGCTCAAAGACCGTGCCCTCCATTCTCTTCTCTTCATTGCGTTAATACTGTTTTGACTTCAAATTACCCCTGTATAGCACTATGGAATATGTTGGAGCGTTACAAATAAAGGAAATAATAATATATATATATATATATATATATATATATATATATATATATATTTCACAACTGTTTAATCTTGTTTTTCAATATCTGCCTGTGTCCTACACAATGTTATCTGAAACTCTGAGTATAGTCTGACTACCCTTTTGTTACATGAGAAGATGCTCAAATGGCTCTAAAAACATAGTGCTGTGTAAATGTATGTACACACATTTTATTTTACATAGTAATTGAGGTAGAAAAAAAACTTTTAGTCCATCAAGTTCAACCTTTTAAGATCTCCTCTGATCTGCAATATGCAGATTAATTGATAATTGATCCAGAGAAAGGCAAACAGAAAAAAAAAACAGTGAAACATTGCCAATTGTTTCAAAAGATACTGGCGATAGAACTCCCTGGATCAATACTCCCTCTCTAATTATCCTGGATAACCCATAATGCCCTTTTTATTTAAGAATATATCCAATCCCTTTTTAAAGTTATCTATTGAATCCGCTGTCACCACCTCCTTTGGTAGAGAATTCCACAGATTAACCACCCTTACTGTGAAGAACCCTTTTCTTTCTTTAATGTGAAATCGTTTTACTTCTAATCTTAAACTATGTTCTCTTGTCAGTTGAAAACCTCTTGGTACAAAAAGTTCACTTGACAAAGCCTTGTATTTACCCTGGATATATTTATATAAGGTAATCACATCCCCTCTTAGACTCCATTTTTCTAGAGAAAATAAGTTTAATTTGGTTAGTCTTTCTTAATAACTTAGCCCTTCCATTCCAGTTATTAGTTTTGTTGCCCTTCTCTGTACTTTTTCCAGCACTATAATGTCTTATTTATGAGGGCATACTAGGGATTTGTATAGTGGCAGAATTATATTTGCTTCCCTGGCTTCTATACCCTTCTTAATTCAGGCTAATATTTTACTTGCCATTGCAGATGCTGCTTGGCATTGAACACTGTTAACTAGGTGGTTGTCCACAAGCACTCCCAAATCCCTTTCAATATCTGATACCGCTAGATTTTCTCCATTAAGATTATACATTGCATGGCTATTTTTCCTTTCCAAATGCATAACTTTACATTTATTCATATTAAATCTCATCAGCCATTTAGTTGCCCATTTCTCAAATGTATGCAAATCCCTTTGGAGGGAAAGTACATCATTATCTGATTTAATTACCTTGCACAACTTAGTGTCATCAGCAAAAATGGAGACAATACTTTCCAATCCAACTTCTAAGTCATTAATAAATATGTTAAAAGGAGAGGATCTAATACTGATCCCTGAGGAACCCCACTTACCAAATTAGTCCAATTTGAGTATGTTCCATTTACAACAACCTTGAGCAGATATTTACTGCAATTCCTTTATCCCTTAGTTTGCTCAATAGTCTCCCATGTGGCACTGTATAAAAAGCCTTTGCAAAATCCAAAAAGACTACATCCACGGATTTGCCTTGATCCAGGTTCCTACTAACCTCTCCATAGAAACTAATTATGTTTGTTCCACATGACCTATCCCTCATAAATCCATGCTGATTCCTACTTATAATCTTGTTTAAATAGACATATTCTTGTATACTATCCCTTGTTAACCATTCTAAAATCTTCCCCACTACTATAATTCCCTGGATTTGTTCTTGCTCCCTTCTTAAATATAGGTGTCACCTCTGCTTTTCTCATCTGGTAGAGACCCTGTGTTGAGTGAAACTTGAAAAATTAGATATAATGGTTTTGCTATTACAGAACCCAGTTCCGTCAGTACCCTTGGATGTATTCCATCAGGACCTGGGGCTTTATTAACATTTATTTTTTCCAAACTCTTTTGGATTTCTTCCTGCTTTAACCAATTATTTTGTGAAGGTAGTATAGCTCCATTAGGCTGCAGTGTCCCACTTACTGGTACCTCCCTTGTGGATAGAAAAGAAAAGAACCTATTTAGCTCATCTACCATTTCCTGGCCACTTATTATCAGACGGCCTGTGTCACATTGTAATGTTCCTATAGCTTCCTTCCTGACCTTTTTCCTATTAATATATTTAAAACATAATTTAGGGTTGGTCTTACTCTCCTTTGCAACTAACTTCTAATTTTCTATTTTAGCCAGTCTAATAGCGCTTTTGCAAACATTGTTGATTTCCTTGTACTAACATAAAGCAGTCTCTGTACCCTCTTTTTTGTATAATTTAAATGCCTGTGGTTTATTCCTCATCTTCATCTTTAAGTCATTAAGCCACATGGGTTGTGATTTACACTTGGTATATGGTGATAAGTATGTATATTTAGTAAGGATTTGTCCATTTATATTCAGTATTATTACCTGTCCCAGTCTATATGTTGTATTGCTGCCCTTAGACCCTTAAAATCTGCCCTTTTAAAATTAAGAGTTTTTGTTGGCCCCTTACAGTTTTGTTTTTTAATTCAATATCAAATGAGACTTTGTTGTGATCACTGTGATCTACATTTGATACCATATCAATATTATTTGTGATGACTAAATCCAAGATAGCCTCATTTCTAGTAGGTTATTGTATAACCTGGGCCAGATAATGATCCCTTTGTTCAGACTTCAGTTGCTTTTGCTTTTTATCTGCTGCAAAAGTGGCTCTTTAGGACACAGGCACGAAGATATCCAGCAATGTGAGTCTGTAAGCAGGGCACGGTAAGTAAGGCACAGCAGTCTAAATACTCTGGCCTCTCTGGAATGAGAGGCCAGAGCAACCTCCAGCACTGACATCACATGCTGGGAGGATCTACCTGACAGAGCCGTTAGTCATAGAGTCCAATGTACCATGTAGTATACAGGCTACGGCTGACACACACCCCTGCTCATTACTAATGCATGACACTGGAGGATGACTATAAAGAGCACCTGTAGCTCATATAAACACCAAAATATTTGGGTAAAATAATAAAAAAACTGCTGTATCTGATGAGCAGTTTGAATTGAAAGTTATTATGTAAATTGATATAGATTAATAAACCCTCGTCCATTCTTCACAAATTAAAATTTAGAGCTGTTTATCATAATTTAGCGCTTGAATGTAATTTCTCCTCCTTTTGATTGTGTAGGTAGAGTATATTCCATTGCTGAGCTACAAGAGATATCAGCTAATGAGCGATCATGTTCTTCATCAGTGCTAGGAACGTGAACATTTTAGCAGTCTCTGTATCATAGCACTTGCATTTTATATAGTCTGCTTGTAGCTTAAGGGAGAGGGTTATCCTGATAGGAATGGTAATCTATTAAGACCTATTGTTAAGTGCACTTTTGTATGGGAAGTCTTTCAACAAAACTAAATAGTGATGTCATCTGAATACACTCCCAAGTGTCTTAATCCTTTGGGGGCAAAAGCAAAATATCGGACACCAGTAAAGCAAACCTGAATATACTACTTTCTAAAAACATATTATCTTTTATGAATTCAAATAGTACTTTACAAATTCCCCCTACATATGACAACATTGTTTCATGTAAAGTCAGATGTGCTGAGTAGCAGTTGAAAGGTTTCTGTATTATCTGTGAAAGATAAAATTAGTAGATTCTGGGAACTTTGGACATGACAGCTTTTCAGTTATCTTTATAATGGATATTCTGGCAATTGTAGCACCGCTATTAACTGCTATTTATAAGGAGAGCTGTATGTCCCTTGATTCCACTGTACTGTTGATTACCACTTTCTACAGAGTAAAGGATAATAAACATGTTTACAGTATATCTGTAGATACATTTTCAGATAAATAATTGTCCAGGCATGATCTCATGTGAATGTGGGTGAATTACATGAGAATCAATCAATATAATTGGATTAGATCAACATAACTGAGCTCTAGCTTGCATATATACACAATACAGACACACATGATTTGCATACGATGTCTGGGATAAACATGATTCTCAAAATTGAATCTATACCTTTTTAGCTATATTATTGAATTAATTCTTTCTTTATAGCGGTTATTTGCAAATTTGTTTTTTCAAAAATATATTTTCTAAATTGTTTAATGTTAAGGTAGGCTGTCAAACATTGTAACTGTACAGCGGTACTTAAGGGACCACTGTGGTCAAATGTTTTTCATTTGGTCTTCTGAATAACTAAACTTACTAACAAGTAAAAAGGCTTTTAGAAAACAAAACAGAAATAAACAAATATTTTTTTTTCTCACTTTTATATGCCATTATTCTTCATTGTGCAATTATTTTGTGAACTGAATTCTCCAGCTACTTTTTTGGTACGTTGTGTCCATGTACACTAATACTCTTCACATTAGCCTATTATTTCCATTTCTTTTTCCATTCTAAAAACATTTCAGTCTATTTTCAGTGGACTTTCGAGTATGATGTTAAATCATTGGAGTATGTGGTAAATGTCCATTGCCTGTTGTCAAATTTGTAATACTTGTTTCTAATCTGGTTTTAGATTTGATTGTAATATATAACCAGATTATCTCCCAACTCCCAAATCCATTGCTACTTTGCCATTGTGCAACAGAATACAATGTTTGTACTGCACTTATCCTCCCATGTACCTTTGGCATTACAGTTAAATTGTGTTTGGCAAAAACACCTTCAGTATCATTGCTTCCTTTTATATATCCACTAGCGAATTGCCCGTCAAAAAATGACGGCAATGAAATTGTAAGGTAGCTAATGCTGTTTAGTGTGTAATAATGAAATATATAATACATTAATAAATGAATATACTTTACCTATTTTAAAGCATTGTGTGGAAGAGCTGTGAATGTGTTTTGATGTTGCTGCAGCATTAGTGGTGTGGATCTGCTGTGTAAGCGTGCTGAATGTGTGCAGTGTAACACTGTGCGTGCGCGAGACCAAACCGTTAGCGTAGTCGTGTACTTCCGCATTGGCGAGAAATGGCGAGTAATGTGTGTTATACGTTTGTATCGGAATATCCGTAGGTGTTTTGTGGTGTTTTGCGAGTTTCTTGTGGTGTTTTGCGAGTTTAGAGTGCTGTAGCCTCGTTTTCGTTTTGTTCGGCGGCCATTTTTTCTCTCGCTTCGTTTTTTTTTTAGTGTCTAAACTGTTTTATTTGAAGTAAAATCGAGGTGTAAGTTGTATTTTTGAGGTGCTGGGTGCTCCCTCTTGGTGTAGGTAAGTTTTTTATGTATGTGGTGTGTGTATGTATTGTGTTTGACATTTTCTAATGTTCGCGAGTTGCGTCCGAGTGTTGCGAGTCCGTAATGTGTGTGAACGTGTGTCGTATGTTGTTTGCGAGTGTCGTAATGTGTGTGTCGTACTGTTTGGGTTGCGAGGTGAAGTTTGCGAGGGTCGCAGTAGCTGGCAAGGAGCGCCTTCGGCGCTCCATGCCAGCAACTGCGGCCCTCGCTTTGCGAGGTCCTCAGGTGCTGGCATGGAGCGCCTACGGCGCTCCATGCCAGCAACTGAGGCCCTCGCTTCGCGAGGGTCCTCAGTTGCTGGCATGGAGCGCCTTCGGCGCTCCTTGCAGCAACTGAGACCCTCGGGCAGTGCCCTCGCTTCGCGAGGGCCGCGGCTCGCTGCGCGAGCCGCGGCCCTCGGTACGCGAGGGCCGCGGCTCGCTACGCGAGTCGCGGCCCTCGCTTCGCGAGGGCCGCGAGCCCGCAGCGTTAGCAACAACTCGTACGCTCACAACTATATATGTGATTCCTATCTTTGTAAGCTTATTTGGCCCTCCTATGATTTATGAACACTTTTCCTCCTATTATGTTCTCATGACTTCTCTCCCCCCATTGTTCCTTCATTATTTTATACTCTTATCAATTATGTGTGTCTTTCTACCAGTTTTGAATGAAACATTAAACCCATTTACTTAAAATGTATACTTCAATATCTGGCTAGCTCTTTGTGATATCTATTCTTCAACAACAAGTTAACCAAAGATAAACTGTGAGTATCAAAAGCCCTTTCAGTTCTAGATGGCAGCTGGCATGAACAGGCATAGTCAATAAATGTAGAATAAATTCAGCAATAGATGTTCGATTGAAGTGTTAAAGGATTAGCATTTGCTAGTCCTCCAAACGATATATTATGTGGATGAGTAGGTGTGAAGGAGGTCTGTTCTTAGTTTAATAAATGAATCCTTTAGTACTGGTATAGGCAACGCCACTCCTAAAGTGCTGAACACATGGCAGTATTTCCTTGCTGTGCACAGGTGAGTAAATTAAAATACACCATCTATAGATTTTTGCTTCTAAAACACAATGAATATGAAGTATTAATCAATACCTAGATATAGAAAGTTAATAAAATTACAAATTATGGACAAGGAAGGATTAAGTGCATACACAATAGAGGATATCAAATTAGTAACTATAAAAAATAAAAATACAAAACTGCTCACAAACTCATGTGAAGTAAATTAAAAATAAACTCAGTAGGGTAAACATGAATTGGTACCAGAACAATAAAATCCTCACAGATAGGTAAATCCACAAACTGAATGGAGCAAGAAAGCAAAACATCGTATTGCTCGGCCAACACACATATCCAACAGGCAACAGGTACATCCACAAACTGAATTAAGCAAGAAAGCAATACATTGGATTGCTCGGCCAACAAACATATCCAACAGGTAAATCCACAAACTGAATGGAGCAAGAAAGCAAAACATCGTATTGCTCGGCCAACACACATATCCAACAGGCAACGGGTACATCCACAAACTGAATTAAGCAAGAAAGCAATACATTGCATTGCTCGGCCAACAAACATATCCAACAGGTAAATCCACAAACTGAATGGAGCAAGAAAGCAAAACATTGGATTGCTCAGCCAACAAATATATCCAACAGGTAAATCCACAAACTGAATGGAGCACAAAAGCAAAACATCGTATTGCTCGGCCAACACACATATCCAACAGACAAACTCAAGTGTGCTAGGGACTTGAAAAGCATTCAGTGCATCTTATAGAGTTAGAAAGATATGCTTTCAATGAACCAACGCACAAATCACAAACTATTATACAGTACAAATATTATTCCTGGTCTGTTCAGAAGTTTTGAGGATTGGAGATGAGAAACACTAGTGTAGAGCGAGAGTGCATTGTTTAACTCATATACAGCCTTGCACATGCTATTTGTTTCCTGTCATTATAGCTCTAGACAGACGTAGAACAAGTTACACCAGTAAAGTAAAATGTGTTTAATTTATCACTCGTCTGAGAGTGAGCCTATAGTTTTATTTTTATAACAATTAATTGGTTGCATTATGCAGATAGTGTGCTCTTTTTTATGCTAAAGAGTAAGCTAAAAAGTAATGTTAATATTGAATAGCTTTTTTTTAAATAACTGAGTATTAATAAACTAAAACATTTAATTATTCTTGTTCAAGTCATATCTAAGTTTGCTGGATTATGAATGCATCTGATAGAGGAGAATTAGTAGTGAATGCAAACTTTTATTTGCATGGAAAAAATCCCCAAATAAACATTTAAACATTTACATTGAAGTCAGCAAACTGTATTGTAATTTCTGAGAGTTGCAAATTAGGGTTAACCCCCTCCAAACCCAGGCTAAATTAGCATCAAATTTAAAATGACTTGTGTTGACCAATCAGGTTTGCTGAAACATTTGATTTAAACTCTGGGGTTCCTGTTTATGTTGTAAAGCAGCTTGGCATATGTAGTGTATCACTGATATGTGCTATGTATTGCTGCTGACATACAGACAGGAAGCTGCAAGGAGATTGGCTGAGCAAGCAACAGCAGGTAAATAGTGGGTTAATATTGCTCCCCCGATGCTGCATGCTGATTGGGGGGATCAGATACCTGTGTAGACACCCCCTGGGGGTATCAACATAATCTTTAGAGGTGTCAACAAAACTAATTGCAGTTCCTAATATAGCTAGTCTTCTGGTGATTAGAAACTACTGATAGGTGAAGACTGCACACACTATGGGAACTACTACGGCCTGTCACTGACTGATGACACCACATATGTGTCGCCTGACATGCGTTTCTACTATCTATGTGCGTATTCTCATCACTAGAAAACTAGTTATATCAGGAACGTTATGCTAGTGCCACAAGTTAATTAGTAATTTGAGCCTAGAGTGAATATATCTTGGAATCTGAAGTTGAGGTAGGCCTGAATATATTACTGCATATTTATATTTATAATAACAACCTATTTATAAGGGGAAAATAATTTACAAAACAATTATGGTCACAATAGATGTTCACAATGTGGCTACATGTTTTTAATGTTTAATATTGGGCCCCTAATTTTAGACCTTTCCCCACTTTGGCCTACTTACATTGCTATTAAATTAGAATGGGCTCCGAGCGAGAGACGCTATTTTGGAAACCTGTTTGTGGCCGTCGGTGTTGCGTGCTCGCACGCAAACAGTTAAGCAAGCACGTAGTTACGGAGCCAATGGAAAAAGATATTGTTAGCATTACGTCACTGAAAAAGGGGAGGGTAGATTTCGAAGTCCTACGTGCTTCAATTGCAGTTTGCGATCGGACCCACAGGCCAGATATAAAGCAATATTAATAAAGCTGTAAATATGATATTCTATTACATACGAGTTACAGTATATTTATTAAAATATTGATTGCAGGGATCAATATCACACAAAATATAATCATGAAAAAAGTATTTTTCTGGGCCGATTTGCGAGCTTGGAAATGTTGCTATTAATTCTAAGATCTAACATCACTTTCACTTATAATAAATGTACAGTAGTGTGTTTTTTTATTTGATTTAAGTGCTACGTATTGGGCTTTACCCCCCTTGCATGTGCTCTCGAGCACACGTTGACCTTTAGACTCCATTTGCATGTTACGTGCTTGCTCACAAGTGACCACGTTGCAATTTAATAGCTGAATTGAACAAGTAGCGGTTACGGGCATGACAGATCAAAGGATTTACGTGTGCGAAATTCAACATTGCTCAGCATGTAGCCTATTCTCGGCCATCCTCGTCCTGCGTGTTAACATGCAAAGGCCGCTGCAAGCAACATTACAGGGCTAATTTAATAGCCATAACACATAAATCTTGAGTTACGGGCTACGTCAAAATTATGTGTTTTGTATCGCCCATTCTAGAAGTGAAACATAACTTACTCTCATATCCTTCTCTCCTCTAATACAAACACTAAGGGAAGAAAGTAAAATAAAAATCTGCAAGGTCTGTAAGTTTTACATACATTGAACTTGGGACAGTGCACTCTTGAAGAAGATAAAATCATCTAGGGAACTTACACTTACTTAAAGGCCACTGAAGCCAGCCACACTTCTTGTCAGAAACAGTCAGAGCTTTGAAACTTATAGATTTTTTATTTCATTTTAAATAATGCCTTTTTTTTTTGCCCATATATGTTAATTTATACGCAGGTTTCTGATGTTCCTTGTTGATATCCTCCAATGTCCTGCATTAGTAATGAGAAAGGATGTGTAGGTGTTTCAGCAAATAGGCTGTGCACAACAAGGTGAATTAGATTGTTCGGAGCTGGCTGTAATTGATAGATTAGTTAGTTACAGGCATGCTCAGAACAGAGGTGATGCCACTGCTGAAGACTGTCCTTGCTTCGCATTACCCACTGACTAACTTGGGGAGACAAAAGTGTTGTGACCTATCACATAGAGACCCACAGACTCACCCTGCTGTATATCTGCCTGTCTTTGTCCTGCACAAAAGATTTTGCTGGAACATTATGTAGCAATTCTCCAAGAACAGGCCTTCCACTCTCATTGGGCTATATAGATCTCAAAGGCCAGAAACATTGCTGTGTAAATGCACATAAAATCTTACATATTGTTAAAAAAATGTCTCTTGATTTTCACTCTTGCCTTCACAGGTGTTTATCCTCTCAGCAATGGTTATACAGGTTATTTTAATGCCTGTACACACTGCTTCTGTGACAGCTTAACTTTAATTAGGATATACCAAAGACATACACTAGTTCAGTTATGATTTATGTGGAGAAAGCAGTTACTCCTTCTACTAGGTGTATTTGATACAGCTAATTAAAATGTAGAGGAGTTCCTGCCTTTGTTGCAAAACCAGTTTGTACAAGGATTAAGATCATTCCCTTTTTAACCCTCACAACATTCATTTTTCAAGCAAAGTACATTTTTACTCTTTTAAATAAATCGTATGACATATGTGTTTTTAATCAATTCTAACTCCGAAGAGGCAATATGTTTGAACACAAATTGTTCATGGTTCATTTTGGGGATACATAGAAAAATAATTTAAGAAACATTGATATGATCAATAATTCTTTGCAATGCATTAATATAATCCCAGGTCCTGCACAAGGGATGCATCACCAAAACGGACTGGACTTTTATTTTATTGCCTGCCAATGGAGCCATTGCACCGATTTGGAAGAATAAACTATCTTCCCATATGATCCTGGTCACACGAAATCTACAGGACTGCCACTTAAACATATGAAACAATCTGTGTGGGTGAAAAAAAAAGTAAAATGGGAGACTACATAGCTTCCTCCAAAACTTCTCTCATTTCTTGTTATTTCAGACAGCTCTATTTTTCTCATTTGTTTTGTACATGGGTCATGTTTCTCTCCATTATTGCATGAGCATATATCTCTTTTGCAGCATAGCACATGTGACTGTTTTTACTTTTAATTATGTGTAACACTCAAATTTGCAATGCTTTAAATGTGCTTGTTTTATTGTCTTAGAAATAATTAGGTTTCCTTTAAAAAAAGATACAATCACATTGAGCAAGTGAACAACCATTTAAATCCCAAGCAGATGAGGTCATACTGGTGATGTCACTATACTCAATAAATTGCAATATATTACCTTGTTTATAATTAGTCAAACTTTTTTTTATTATTTCATTGTAAATACATGTTTTTTATTTTGCATTTTTGTTTGTATTTTATTGATTGTGAGGCATATGGCTTTTACAATTATAAAGGGTTTGGTTTCCTTGACAACTGACATATATATCTTGGAGGTGTTAACAGTTTAAGAAATATATATATATTTTTCTATAACTCTGTGGTCCACTTGTTATATTTACAGATGTAGCAGATATCAATGTGGAACTATGCACTGAATAATAAGGGCTAGAAACGCAACAATGTAAAGAAAAAAAAAAATGTGCTATCATGCCTTTGAGAAGCTCTGATTTAAGGACCAATGAAGACATTCAAGCTGCTCATCAGATACAGACAAAGCAACACAAATAAAGTTATGTAATTTTCACCCATATATGTTTGTGTTTATATGGGCTTCTGATTCTGCTTACAGACATCCTGTGACTTACAGCTCTGTCAGTTAGACTATCCCAGCATATGCAAAACAGTATTGATGTCACTGTTAAAGGTTGTCATAGCCTCTCAGTCCCTAGAGACTGTTTGGAGGAGGCATGGAGCTAGCCGTGATCGAAAGCTCAGTTACAAGCTCAGTGGTGATGTTGCCGCTGGAACTGTTCTCAATCACCAGAGGCTTATTCAAGGAGGCAGAAATGCTTACAGACCCACTGGCTAACCTTACTGTATATCTTTCTGATTGTGTCCTACACAGGTAGTGAGGAAAAGCAAATTAAGTTTATTGACCAAAACTGTTTGTATGTGTATTTATTTACACATCACTATCATTCAATTGAGCAGTTCGGGAGATCCGGGCCTGCAAGTGGAGGTTGCAAGTTATTTTACTATTCAATTGACTTACGTTTGCAGGCTCCGATCGAGTTACGTGCTCTGAGCTGCGATTCGTTATGATTTGTATCATCGCAAGCTAATGCCCTCCAAGCCTTTGATCTTTCACGGCCTCAAGAACCCAGAACGCTAAAATCTCAAATTGCTATTCAATTGCTACGATTCCCCCTCGCTAATCACTCCGTTAAGCCAGCAAATGGCAAATATCTAACCACAGGTTAATGGTACCAAGGAGGTCTCGTAAAGTGCTTAATGACAAATCAGAGCTCTTTAAAAGCAAATAAAAAAGCAATACTGTACTTTTATTAAGAGTGAAAGTGATGTTAGGTCTTAGAATTAATAGCACAACATTCTCCAATACTTTATTTCATGTTTAACTTTCATGTTATATCGAGCACGGCATTAAATGTGAAGTCCTACGGGCTTCATCCTCCAAGCCCATATGACTTCGAAATAAATGGAGGTTGGATTTCAAAGTCCTACGGCCTTCACTATGGAGTTATGGCCTTGGGGGTTGATCATGATGATGATCTCTGTTTCCATTGGCTGTTTTTGCATCAGGAGTTACGGGCTTGCTCCCTTCACATGTTCAAGCTTGCAAATGCTATGTCCGACTGCAATGATTTCTGATTTTCGCTATCGGCCCCTAACTTGCGGGCCCGGTCAATTGAATAGCATCGCAAAAGTAGGGCAACAGGAGCACGCAACTCAATTGCAGGCATTTGGCTGTTTGAATGAGGCTCTATGTATTTAAAGCCATTTAAGGGATTTCACAGGCCAGTGGTGGTAAGAAAGCTGTTTAAGATACAGGCAGATCTAGAAGATCAAGATGGAGAAATGGAGAGGAATGGTGCGGACAGGGGTAATTACTCATGCCAGAAAGCCCAATGTGGATTTAGAATCTAGTTTCTGATTAAGCTGGGATCACACACATACACTATCTATCCTGCATACTGTGGTTTGTTAGTTTCAAGTATTTGATGTTGTCTGAGCGGTAACTGTGTTAATCCTTCATAAGTGAACAGAGTAGACAGGCAGGAAAGACATCCACTTCCCTCACCCCCCAAAAAGGAGGTCTGGAAGCAATGTAAACATGAGATCCTTAAAATAAAACAACTCTGCTAAAAATAGCTTACATTTCAAAGATTAAAAAGCCATTTGCACAAATTTTAATGGGATCTAAATGATGCTGAAAGGCAATTTCCACCAAATGTGTGTCCCTTTAATCAACACATTAGTATTATAATAGCAAATTGTGTTGCTAAGGGTAATAATGCCTGCTACAGGTAAACAGGTTTAAAGCTTTATCTCAATATTCTTAATTACTAGCGGCTTGCCCGTCAAAAAATGACGGCAATAAGATTGTAAGGCAGGTAATGTTGTTTGCGTGCAAAATTAATTTTGTTGGTGTTTTAAGATCCTTCGGCGCTCATCGCGTGGCTCTTGGTTGTTTGTGTGCTATGAGCAGCGTTGGTGTTTTTTTTGGGTATGGCAATGAATAATTAATAAAATAAGAAATTAATATACTTTACCTATTCTGAAGTAATATATGCAGGAAGCACTGTGTTGAAGAGCTGACAATCTGTTTTTATGTTGCTGCATCATCAGTACTGTGGAGCTGCTGTGTAAGCATCATGAATGTGTGCAGTGCGTAGTGTAATAGTGGGCGTGCGCGAGGCAAATCCGTTAGGGTAGCTGTGTACTTCCGTATTGTATAAGTTAGTGTTGTAAAATGGCGCCTAATGTGTGTTATGCGGCTGTGGCTGATTTAGCGTCCTTGTTTTCGATGTCGTCCGACTTTTTCAGAATATCCGTAGGTGTGTGGTGGTGTTTTGTGTGTTTAGGGTGCTTTAGCCTCGTTTCCGTTTTGTTCGGTGGCCATTTTTTCTCTCGCTTAGGTGATTTTCGGGTGTCTAAACTCCGAAATTTGGACTTAAATCGAGGTGTAACTTGACTTGCAGAGGTCCTGGGTGCCCCCGCTTGCTGTGGGTTAGCTTTTTATGTGTTTGTTGTGTGTATTTATTGTGTTTGTAATGTTTTTGGGTTGCGCGGGTTGCGTCCTTGTTTTTGGATCTCGTACGTCTTCTTTGGAAAATTTGTAGGTGTTTGGTGGCGTTTTGCGTCTTTAGAGTGCTGTAGCCTCGTTTTGGTTTTTTTCGGCGGCCATTTTTTCTGTCGCTTAGGGGATTTTCGGGTGTCTAAACTCTTTTATTTTGAGTTAAATTGAGGTGTAACTTCAGTTTTCAAGGTCCTGGGTGACCCCCCTTGCTGTAGGTAAGCTTTTTATGTATTTGTTGTGTGTATTTATTGTGTTTTTCATGTTTTGATGTGCACGGGTTTCAGATTTTTTTTTGCGAGGTCGTAATGGGTCATAACACGTCTCGTATTTTTGTTTCTTTACTCCGTAAATTTTGCATGGTCTGCGGTTGCTGGCAAGGAGCGCCTTCAGCGCTCCATGCCAGCAACTGCGGCCCTCGCTTTGTTGTGTGTATTTATTGTGTTTTTCATGTTTTGATGTGCGCAGGTTTCGGGCGTTTTTTGCGAGGTCTTAATGGGTCGTAACATGTCTCGTATTTTTTCTTCTTTACTCCGTAAATTTTGCGCGGTCTGCAGTTGCTGGCATGGAGTGCCTTGGGGGTGGGGGGGGGGGACAGGTTGCACGCAAATTTAAGTCCAATTTCCAGAGTTTCGCCACTCGAAAATCGCATAAGAGAGAAAAAAATGGCCGCCGAAAAAAAAGAATGGCAGGTTCCTCAACTGCATAAATTGCAAATAAAAGTAATACATTAGTGGCCATATTATTTTTGTTTTACATACTAAATCATGTTGCTTATTTTCAATTGTAGTCATTTGTTTTAACTTTTAGACCACAGTGATCCCTTAATAGAGTAGGCAAGGTATAATACAAGGAGAATAAATTTTAATCAGCACATTGCTTTTTATCTAATACTTTTGAACCTGTGAATCGCTTATATGCAACCCCCATATCTGATATGGGCTTATCTGTCCCTGCCGTTCACTTTCCTGGTCATATCTTCTCTGTATTTTAGACAGGTGACCAAACAGGATATTTTTCAGAGGATGACATTGAATGAAAGAAAGTGTAGTACATTGAATGAAAGAAAGTGTAGTAACATGCTGGGAGTAGCTGGTTTGCTACAAAAAGTCAAATGTGATCTAATATCAACTTTATAAAATATCACATCTAGAGAAACAGAAACCAAATTCACTGTAAATGTCAACTCTCTGAAATGATCATAGAGATGTACTTGAGATCCGAATAAATGTTGGACATCACCCTTCCAAGAACTTGTGTGTCAACTAGAAAAGCTAGCAATCAAAGAAATCCTGGATGTTTTGTCATTTCAGTGAGTCACATCTCAGACGGTTGGAGTGCCAGACAATGGTATTAGCTCTTTTTCATGTTCTGATCTATTTCAATAGTTAAATAATATTTACAGGGCAATGATAATGCATTAAGGTTAACATAAAAGAGGCATTATCACAAGGATACATTAAGGGCTCATTTGAAATCGCCATGAACTGAATGTATATCACAAGCACAAAAAAAACATTGTATTTATGTTTTTGTGTTCTTTCTAGATCAATAGGTCCATAATCAATAAATGCTAAATGACCTTGTGATTGTGGTATAAATTCTGAAAAAATAAACCCCTATACTTTGCTAATAATGTAGTCAAAGGTGGTGGACATATTTATAAATCATAGCCGCCAGCCAGTGAGCATTAATTCAGCTGTATGAGTTTTGAAAAGCCATTCCTTTTTGCAAAGTTTCATGCAAATTTATGCAGCATTTTATATAAGAGATATTAGATAATGTAATGTTTAAAACATGATTTTATTGCATAAAAGCATAATTAAAATATGTACATCTATGTTGTAACATCATTGTCATGGCAGAATCCCAAATGTATTAAAAAAAATATATTAATTTATTTGAAAATAAAATAATCAACTTAGTAGGATTTTTCTGCTTTCTGGTCCCTCTTTGTGGGTCAAAAGTAAAGGGGGAGAAAAAAAGAAGATAGGTATATTATGTGAATGAATGAATTAGCCTGTAAAAATACTGTGGGAAAATTCCACACATTTTTGTATTTGCTGGCTGTTATTAGTTGTTGTCTATATGTTTCTTAACATTTTGTGTGAATAATTAATGATACAGAACCGGTTAGAGATACAGATTTAAGATCAATCTCAAAAGTACTGGCCAGGTGTCTAATGATTATTGGTCAGGTGGGTAAATAACCTGAAACATAAGATACATCTGGTTCTTATGTTAACTTATGAATTAGATTATACATTGGTTTAAAGGCAAAGTAGAACAGTAGGTGGAATAAGAAAGTAAGTCTAGGAGAGTATTTCTATTTTCTATAGAGAATGAAGAAGAAGAGGGGTAAAACTAAGGCAAGAGAGGAAAAAAATCATCAACTTAAAAAAGCTAGGCAAAGCTTTTTTTGCCCCCCCCCTAAGTAAACTAGATTCTAATGAGGAAAAGTAAGTAATGAAAAAAAGTAAATTTAGACTGCACTGTGGCTCATTCAACCAGTAATGAGATTAGAATTAGAGCAAAAAGTAACAGCTGGGATGATGATGAAGGTATTGCAGGAATTTAGAGACTTAATAATTTCAGATTTTACAATGAAAATTGTACAAAATACAACAGAGATAAACATAGAGAGCTTGGAGAATAGGAGTGACAAGCTTGAGGAGAATTATCAATTATTAGAGCAAGAAATGCAAAAAAAGTTATTAAGAAATTAAAACATAAAACTAGAAAATTATTCAAGAAGTAACAATATATGTTTAAGGGGAATAGGTGAAGACATTCAAAATGTATCCCTCTTGAGCTATGTCACAACTTTCCTGACCTCTCTGGTCCCATCAGAAATGAGTTCAGAAATGCTTATAGAGAATTTTCATAGCATTCCTCTCCCTATAAACTTGAAGGAGGAGTATCCTAGAGATGTTATTATAAGATTGCATTCTGTCATGTCTAAAAACGCATGACAAATGAGGAAAGCATATGAAAAGAAGAAATATGATAATCCATACGAAAAAAAAATCAGATATTCACAGATTTATTGGGGGAAATACTGATTAAAAGGAAAGAGTTGAGGAATATTACCAGACAGCTAAGGGAAAATCAAATAATATACAAATGGGGATATCCTATGGACTTGATAATATTGGTAAACGGAAGGAGAATTTTGGTAAGAAATGAAGAGGAAGGAGAAAAAGCTTTGAGTCTGCAAACTAATTAAAAAATATAGTGATATAAATCTGGTAATTTGCAGATATTTTAATCTTTGCCCAGACTGAGAATTGGATAGAAAAGCAGAACTATCCAGCCCTGATTTGCAAGGGAATAGAAACTTTTTCAGAATATTCTGTTTAAGCAAAATATTTTTGACTCATGGAGAGCTTTTAACTCAAATGAGAGAGATTTTACTTTTTTTTCCGCATAGGCACAAAACCTTTTCTAGGTTAGACTATATCCTCATCTCAGAGTGTCTTTTAAAAAGAATAAATTGAACAGAAATTGGTCCCATAACATGGTCAGATCACGGTATGGTTTCTGTTGATCTCGACATAGGAGCTTACAGAGACCAACATGGAAATACAACATAAACTAAATGAAAGATCAAAAAATTAGAGATAATCTAAGAAAACAAGTAATTAACTATTTCAATGAAAATGGTTCTTCAATCTACTCTAAAACAATGATCTGGATGGCACACAAGGCTGTTATTTGGGATATTTTGATTAGTTGGTATCACCATTACAAAAAACAAAGAGGTCTTCCATTAAAACAATTATATTGTGAATTAGCCAAATTAGATAGGCAACTAAAGAAAGATTTTGATAAAACAAATTCTACAAGCAAAAAATTAAAAAGATAGAACATCAAATTTTAGATCGATCAGTATGGAAACCTCTATCATTTTGGAAATAAGGCAAGTAAGTTATTTGCAAATAAAATTAAAACTAATAAATTGATAAATAAGAGGACTGATTATTTAAAATATAAAAATCAACTAATGACTAAACCGAAGGATATCGCAAAAAGTTTGCAGAATATTATAAACAATAATATAACTTGGAAGACACAGAAAGCTTCGTAAGACCCACTCAAGAAGAAATAAAATAATTATTGGATAAGATTGAACTACCAAAAATTACCAAAGAGGAGCTAGAGTTCTTGTATGGAGAAATTAGGGAAAAAGAAATCGAGGAAGTTATTTCTAATTTCAAATTAAATCCATCGCCAGGACCAGATGGGGTTAGAGCACACTATTATAAAATATGTAATGTATGAAACAATTGATAGTACCTTTAAAAGAAACATTGAATCAAATTAAAAAAGAATGTGTAGCACCTAAAGAAATGGTAGAGGTTAATATAGTGCTTATTCCAAAGAAGGAACTTAGATATTCGAGTGTAGAAATTTTCGACCTATTAGCCTGATCAATGTAGATATAAAAATGTATTCTAAAATGTTGGCTAATAGGTTGAAAACACTTTTAGGGGGATTAGTATCAAGAGAACAAAATTGATTTGTTCCAAACAGACAAGGAAGCAATAATGTTAAAAAAATGATACATGTTATATCTTATTCTCATTGGACACAGAGAAAGCCTTTGACAGGGTTGGCTGTGGATTCATGCATCAAGTATTGACCACATTTGGCTTGGGAAGGTTTGGGAAATGTGCAATAGGTGCTCTGTATGGATCTCCAGCCGCCTCTGTCAGAGGTATGGGTTTTACATCAGAGAATTTCCGGATTTAAAATGGGACAAGACAGAGGTGTCCCTTGTCACCCATGATTTCCGCATTAACATTGGAGCCACTTTTGGTTCTCATAAAATATGATATGACATTGAGAGGAATTAAGATTGGTACTAAAGAGTATAAATTGACGGCCTTTGCCAACGACATCATGATTACTATCTGTAATCCTCTGGAGTCCACAGGGAAGCTCTTTTCTTGTGTAAAGGAGTATAGTGAAGTAGCTAATTATAAATTGAACCAACAAAAAGCAGAGGCTTTATGGCTGAATCTAAGGGAGAAAGACTTGGATTTATTAAAGAGTAACTACAATCTAAAATGGCAACTCAGAAATGTAAACTCTTGGAATTAGATTACACAAGGATATAAAAAAGATAATCAATATAAATTATAACAAGATAAACGAAGCAATAGATCAATTAATTAAGAATTGGCAGGGATTGAATATCTCATTGGCAGGGAAGATAATATCAACTAAGATGATTTTATTACCAAAAATCAGCTACATTTTGAGATCCATCCCCTTTCCTTTACCTTATCACTTAATAAATAAACTTCAGAAAAAAATAAAAATGTTTTGTCCATAGTGGGAAGAACTTAAGAATAAGGAGATCTATCTTAGAGCAGAGATTCAATAGAGGGGGCATGGCATACCAATCAATCTAAAAATTTCAAGAGGCATTTTCGATATCACATATTATTGAATGGAGTCGAGATAGTTATGAAAATGAATGGGTTGAGATAGAAAATGATTGTGCAGGTTTGTGAGAACTTGGGAAAATTCTTTATCAAGAAAATCCTACAACTGTAGCGATCTTTTCAGAAGGTACACTGATAAAAAGAAGTATAAAATTATGGAAAAAGTTGAATAAAAAATATAGATTAATATCTTTACTGAGTCCAATTCTCCCGTTGGATGCCCTTTGATCCAAAATATTTACAGAATACTTTCTTCCAAGTTAAATGAGATCACTAAAGAAAAAATTACATTGACCCCTGAGATCTTCCTACTACATATGTTTCCTGATAAATTAAATGGGGATGTTAGAATGTTTTTGATTCAAACACTTATAATAGCCAAAGCACTGATAGGAAGAAACTGGAAACAAAAGAGTGTTCCAACCTGGATGGAAACTAATAGATTGAAAAAAATATACTTAATGGAAACAGAAATCGGTGACTTTGGTATTGTAATAAACAAAAAATTAAGGTGGAAAGTTTGAGAAAAGTATAGATCCAAAATTTATAAAGATTAAAATCTCTGTATTAGAAAAACTGTTTCCTCCATAATGAAAACCAAGAGATTTGTCTTGCCTACCACCTCGCTGATGCCTAGAATTAGGCTAGGTTTAAATTAAGAGATTAATTAAAATATTGTAATCCATGCACAAATTTTAAATCAGGAGATATTTATATTGATGTTATAAAAATGGCTCTGTGATACTATTTATAATATAATGCTTGATGAAAAAGAGATATAATAACCAGGAACTATTAAATTGTTAAGTTGTGCATGGAATGGTCTCCCCGTCGGCAACTTAGATCTAGCAAAGTGGGGAGAAGTTATGTAATTTAATTTATGTTGTGGTTGTGTTTTGTACTGTATGCTATTGTTTTAAAGTAAAAGTGCAAAAAAATAATAAATTGTTTAAATTAAAATAGGAGCTTAAAACATCAATGACTAATATGTAAAAGGTAAATGTGTGGGTCACCAGCTGCATATTAGGACATTGGGTGTTTTAAGGAGTGTAAAGCAATAAACAAATATGAGTTTTAGGTAAAGGTTTTGTTTCAGGAGTTATTTAAATTACAATAAACATGCCCATTTTTCCTCTTTTGTGTTTCCAAATGAATATACAATTTTACTTGTTGATAGGCTTTTTAAATATTTCTTTTGAGCCTTTTCCAGGCTGCTGGTATAAAACCTTTTTGCTATTAGCACATTTTGACAAAATGTCTCTTTTGTCTTTAAACAACGTTTATTAATTTATTTATTTTACTAAGTAATGCTACACTCATGGATAATACATTAGCTTCTGGGAAGCATGCAATAGTGCTAATGTAAGTACTTACTTTTAATAAGTATATTCTGTGTTATGTTCCTGCTTATCCATGTACCATTCAAAAGCATTTTGTAATGGAAATTTACCGTTTTATTTCTAAATATTACCACAAAGTATTAAGAAAAGCCAGTAATAACTGTACCCTAGTAAATAAGGGACTTTTATTCTCACACATCAATAGCTCCATTAAAGGATCAATGTAGTTTATGAGAAACTGTATATGCTACTTAGTATGTAAGAAACATCATTAACAGCTATTAACACCATAACCATACATGTATTTTTTTTATTATCTTTTTTTGTTCTTCTGTGGATAAGGGCAGGGTGCAAAGTCTGGAGAGCTAGATGTACACTATGTAGTCCAACTGCTTGTGTATGGGTATGGAGAGAGAAGTTATCAAATTCTGAAAGTTCAAGTCACTTACCAATGAATCCACAAATCCCTCTTACTTTCCTGCCACTGCTGACTAGATAAAAAAAACGGTAGAGCACAGCCTATAGCCCAGCAAGCAGTGCTTAAGATGTCCAATATTAGCACCCATAAACCAAGACTCTGCTACAATTAAAATTATCTCCAAAAATACTTGGGCTACAAAACTGCTAATGTTGTTTATTTGTTATCTACTTCACAAACAATATGTTTTTTTTCTTTACAAACTACAGTGACCCTTAAACACAGGGTGTTGTGTCTCCCAACAACAATTTTGTCTCCAAACACCACTTTTTCTATGCACATTGTTTCTGTCTTACCTTTAACTACTTATCTCCTCTTTCCAAACAGGTGCATTTCCACTTGATGTTCAAAATGTATGTTAAATGTAGGTATGCATGTTTAATAAATAATTAAATAGCAAACCATATATGCTGTTATAAAAATGATATATCCCATTGGAAAGCTTATTCGCTTTTTGTGATGCTTAATAAATAAAATTTTCCAAGCTTTTTATATTAAAAAAACCATTATAGACATATTAGAAGTCAAGTCTTCTGCAAGAACAGCGTCCAATTGTGTGTAAAAAGAGAGGTCATTAAGTAATCCATTACATAGTGCTAGGTTGCTTAGCTGATCTAGCAGCTTTCAAATGGCTTCAGTTAAATGCTCAGCCACCCACATGTGGGATGTTTCCCGATCCTGCAATGATACATTAGATTTGTTTTATCCCTTTCTCCAGCTCATTTAACCTCGATCACAGATTGTCTTCCTTTCCCCATTCTGTCTCTAATGATGTGTCTCTTCCTTCATATGAATGCTGCATTCTAACATATTTCTTCCACGTATTTAAGCTTTACATAATTATTTTATCCTTTATTTATAAAAAGCCAACTTATTTCATAGCACTAACATCACAACTTTATAAACAACATAAATGGAGGATTTTAAACATTATCATTTAACCTTTTAATCATTTTTTACAACGTGAAGGAGACACTAAATGTTAGATTTTCTGAAAAGGTTTGTAAACCATGAGCGAGTTGTGTCACGGCTTCCAAGAGAGTAGAGAATTTAGATACGAAGAGCGTGGTCAACTGTATTGAAGGTAGCAGAGAGATCTAGGAGAATTAGTAGAGAGAAATTACTTGGCAGGGAGAAGGTCATTTTGACTTTTTGTGAGAGCTGTCTCTGGAAATTGTTGTAGCTGGAAGCCAGAATGAAGTGAGTCAAGAAGGGAGCTGGTCAAGCAGTTTTGAAGCCAATGGAAAAAGACAGATAGGGCGATAGTTGGATGAAGAAGCTGGCATAGATGATGGTTTCTTAAGAGTTGTTGTAATTATGTTGTGTTTAAAAAATGATGGAAATTTGCCGGTGTATAGGGAGAGGATGAATAGGTGTGTGAGAAATGGGATAAATGTGGTAGAGAGGGAAGGGATTAGCTGTAATGAATAGGACCAAGTGGGGACAATGTAAGGTGAGAGGTTGGTAGAAGACCAGAGACTTTATCCTCAGTTAACGGTTCAAAGAAGCCCACTGCAGATGTGGGATTGGGCAAGGGCAAAGGCGGGTTTTTTATGTTTTTCTTTGAGAGGAGTGTATGTTTGAGGCACGTTGAGAGGAAAGTTAATTTCGGATATTATGAAGTTTATTTTTAAAGTGCCTAGCAAAGTCTTCAGCTGTGAGGCAGGAAGAGGTAGGAGGCGGGGTGGGCAGAGGAGAGTGCTTAATGTAGTAAACAGATTTTTGGAGTTGGAGGACAAAGTTGATATTAACAATGAAGAGCAGTGTTGTTCGGCAAGATTGAATGCAAAGATATAGGAACGCAAAATAAATTTGTAATGAAGGAAGTTTGCTAATATTCAAGAATTCCTTCATAGTCGTTCAGCAGTGCAGGAGCACTTCTGCATGTACCATATTTTAATAATAAGCCATGGTTGTGGATGACAGCAAAGGGGTCAGTCTGTAGTTGTGAGAGCAGTTGTATCAAGGTTTGAAGTTCATATTTTGTTGTACTGTAATGTAGCAATGTCATTGCAGGTAAAGGTTTTGATAGTACTGATCACATTGGAAAATTGTTGTGGGTCAAATGACTGGGGGTTTCTGTAGGTTCTAATGGAAGGGATTGAAGAAGGGCAGTGAATGGAAGGTGTGGTGAGGTTGCAGGTTAGGAGGTGGTAGTCAGATAAAGTAGGGAGATGACAAGGTTGGAGATTGTGAGGAGACTGGTAAAGATAAGGTCAAGAGGATGTAGGTGAGGTGGGTATGTCAGTGGCAATATTAAATTCAACAAGAATAAGTGTTGGTACATTAGAGATGAAAGAATGACATAGCAAAGACACACTAAATTTAAAGGGTAGTCCTGGGGGATGATAGATTACAGCAAATTGAGTGATTGGTGAGAAGAAGTAGATAGTGTGAACTTCAAGGGATGAAAATTGGTAGGAAGGAACCAGGGCTATCTGCTGAAATGTGCAGCGGGAAGAAAGTAATGTGCCCACACCACGCTTTTGGTGTTCCTGGCCTGGGTGTGTGATTTAAATTAAAGTCACCAAAATAAGTCAATACATTTAACACTGCCAGTTATTTAATATGTATCTGTTAATTTACAATTACCCACGTTAGAAGATATCCATTGTACTTACATTGTGAACAGAAACCACTTGATAAATTACTTACAATATAGGCACCACAACTATACAATGTAATAGTACACTAATGCTTGTAGCTTGTTGTATAACCTGTGCCCATAATAGGGAGATTTGTTCACAGCAGTATTGTATTGTCTTAATACTACTATTATTGTTTAAACATTTTGATCTATTCAGTTGGAGATATATTGTTCCCCTTTGTGTAATAAGGGAAGACATAATTTTTTTTATTGTTAAGATGTCCCGCACTGGAATAGATGTGGAAAGTATTTGGTAACTAATAATCTTTTTTATTTCCCATGCCCACATATAGAGCACTATAGTTAGGGTGGGAATTACATGTAACCTTTAGTCAATATTATTAAAACAAGACACTTTATAACAAAATAATTAAAACCAATTGAAGTAGTGTCACAACATAGTCAAACATGATAACTGATTTCCACTCCCCCCCCCCAAAAAAAAAATTCTATGATAGAATATATACAACAAATTTTTTTATGATTAGACAAATAGAGCGGGCTGAAAAGAGATCATCAAATACATAACGTTAAGTGCCAGTAATTGAGGCTGTATTGAAAAAAATTATCAAGTACACCACAGGCACCAATTCAAAAAGCTCAGTTCTCCTAGTAAAGGGGTAATTCCAGGTCTTGAGTTGTGCCAACTAAACCTGGCTTACTAAATAGGTCTGAAACTGTGCCAGTCAAGCCTAGCTAACTTCCTAGGTGGTGGTTAATACATGTATTCATGAACATGTCCGCCGGCAGTCTTGCGTTGTTCCTGGCTCCAGCCTATCTATGGACCCCTACAATCTATCTTGACAGCAATATGGGACCTGTGTGGACGCTACTGTGAGTAAAACTAAATCCTGATGCGCATTGCGTCAGTACAAGCTGACATCATCAGGGGGAGCGCAGCTTTGATGCTGGTGAACCTTTTAAAGTGTCAGAGTTTGCACGTAACGTGTTAATTGGTTGAAACAGACTTTAATAGATTACCAAGGCAACAAGATATAAACAGAAACAAGGCTGCAGGAAACTGGTTGTATGAAGGGAAGAGCAAGAGCTTCAATATTGAAGTACTTGCATAATTTATTAAATGTACCGTATGTGAAAAAGAATGAGAAGTGTAACAAATGCAATATTACATGTGATTTGCTCCGGAGACAATATTAAAGATGCCAACAAGACAATGGACACAATTTATTGCTATTAACAACATTTGCATCCTAAATGAGATGTAAAGCTAAAATATCAATACTATAAGGATTAAATTAAGTTGCAAGTTACATGAGACGTTTAGATCCAGGGGTACCCTAATAGGTGCCTCAAAGAGCCTTATATGTGACTTATATGTGACCTTAATCCTGACCGTAATGAACTTTTAAATTTAACCAAGAAGAAAACATCTGAATCCAAAATAAGAGCAGTCTTTACATTCAGCAACAACAGTAGTCTTCATAAAGATATTGGTCTATTCATTGGTGAGCATCCCCAAATTACCTATAGAAAAGCACCATGCTTGAAGGATGTCCTGGTCAAAAGTTTCTTTAAAACGTGATCAGAAATGTTTTAACCAGATTTGACTTGGTTTTAGGTGTGGGCACTGTGCAGAATGAAAATCGCTATCACAAGTAAAATCATTTGTACATCCAACCACCAAACAGGAATATTGCTTTTGCAATTGCGCATCAGTAGGTGTAATTTACGTTGTGCAGTGTCTTTGCAATACAATTTACGTAGGTAAAAACTCTTTTTTTCGGAGACATATCTGGGAACACCTTTACAGCATTTAGAAGCTGGCAGATACCCCATTTGCACATCACATTTTTTTCAAAGCCAGTTATGGGATTAAGCCAGGCCTAAGAAAAGATGACACTGACAAGAAATTGCTTCAGATGGAGAGTAGGTGGATATATTGTCTGTGAGTACAAGCCCCTTCAGGCCTTAATGAGGGTTTTTTCATTTATTGCTTCTATTTAATTCTATCTACCTTCAATTGTATAATATTGCAATTCTGAGTCTATTTGTGTCAACTTACTGGTATGGTCTTAGACTATACAATCTTTTGCATCATATGTTGTTATTTATTTACAATTAAGGCTGGAGTAAAAAATGGAGCAATCTAATGGAGCTATGTATTTATTAACTATAGTATAGTTCATTGGTACATATTGTGACTATAGCTGGCGTTAATAGTTACTATGAGTGGTACCTGGAAAGCTGGGCTTAAGAAGTAATTATATTGGATGAGTTATATAGCCATGAATATAATTGCCATTTATGACAGCAATTACTTTCAAAATCTTGTCCCCAATGCAAACAATGCGTTCATTATATTTTTTTATTATGCAAATTCACTGGGACATTTATACATTATTATTCATCATCTGCGGCATAATAGTATAATGTATTAGTTACCACAAGCCTTATTTTCTGATTACTAGGGGCTCTCATGACACACAGTGAAAGGTATCAATTGTGGTGATATTCATCTCACTACAATTTTCATAGCTCTGATATAGTACATTACATGACTATGTAATTTAGTCATACATGGAATCGAAAATTCCATGTAATAGCAGTCTTAATCTATTGGTGACACACTTATTGTTTGCAATTGGAGCTATTAGTTATTATAAGAAGTATCTCTGCTATACATTCTCTGGTGTAATTTTCTTGCTATGTGGATATTTGTTTCCACATTGGCAATGTATCATTATTTTTCACTGTGAAGACTCATCAGGACTTCCATTATTTGCAATTCCATAATGTATTAATTATTGTGATACTATATCTATTCTAGATCACTAGCAGCTCTCATGGCACAATCATGTCGATAATATATATAACTACAGCTCAGTCTTCATTTAATCCTTATAGTATTGATATTGTAGCAGTCACATCTCATTTAGAATGCAAATGTTGTTATTAGTTATACCATTTTCAAAAAATTGTGTCCATTATATTGTTGGCATCTTTAATATTGGCTCTGGAGCAAGTCACATGTAATATTGCATTTGTTACACTTCTCATTCTTCATCACATCCATTTAATACCGTATTGGCCTGAATATAAGCCACACTTTTTTTTCTATTTCAGAGGTTGGAAATTACAGGTGCGGCTCATATTCTCAACTGTAAAAAAACATATTGCCAATTTGCAGGCTTGAAACTGTTGCGCAATTAATTCTTATGTCATTCATTGCTTTCCCCGTATTTTACAGTGCAGTATTGATTTTTAACTTGCATTTACAGTTCTACATTTAACCCACTTGCGAGTCCTATTTGGAACCCATAGGATTTTCTTTTACATTTGCCGTTTACGGGTGTGAGTGCCTGAGGAATTGTAGCAATTGAAAAACGATTTGCGATTTTAGCGATTGTAACGTTTTGCGAGCTATGATTTTCAGCCTCTAACCCGCAAAAGAAGTTACCATAAATGCTGATCAGAAAGCCTGTTGCTTGCAATTATGGCTGATCACTTAGAGAGAAAAGCATCATCTATCCAATTTTAAGGATGCTGCTTATATTTGGATATTACCTTTTTTTCTTTTTTCCCCTTGAATTTCACAGGTGCAGCTTATATGTGGATGCAGCTTATATTCGGGCCAATAAGGTACATTATGCATGTACTTCAATTTTGAAGCTCTTGCTCTTACCTTCATATGGGCAGTTTCCAGCAGCCTTGTTTCTGTTTACATCTTGTTGCCTTGGTAATCTATTAGAGTCTGTTTTAACCGATTAACATGCAAGGCGCAAACTCTGACACATCAGCAAAGCAGTGCTCCCCCTGATGACGTCCGCTTGTACTGACGAAACGCGTGTCAGGATTTAGTTTTTAGTCCACACATGTTCCATATTGCAGTTCACGCTGAGATAGATTGTAGAAGTCCATAAATAGGCTGGAGCCCAGAGCAACGCAAGACTGCTGGTAGACACATACATTTATGAGCCACCATCTAGGAAGTTAGCTAGGTTTGAAAGGCACCGTTTCAGACCTATTTAGTAAGCCATGTTTAATTTTCACAACTCACGACTGCCAAGAGCCCAGAATTAACCCCTTTACTATGAGAACTGGGTTATTTGAATTGATATATTTGGTGTACTTGATAAATTTTTTCAGTACAACCTCAATTACTGGCACTTAACGTTATATATTAGATGTTCTCTTTTCAGTCCTCTCTATTGATCTAATCATAAGCAAGATTTGTTGTATATATTCTATCATATTCAATTGTTTTTAATGATTTTATCATAAAGTGTCTTTTTTTTAAATAATATTGAATAAAGGTTACCTTTTATTTTATTCCCACCCTAACTATAGTGCATGTAATTGGTGTTATGCACCTGGGAACAGAAATCCATTAGGTTATATGAATAATGACAACAGCTGACATTTGCCTTTGGATTATATGGTGTGGAATAAAACTGGAATATTTCTACAAATAAGTGACACCTCTTCCTGTGCATGAAAGCAGACCACCTGTGTCTGAGAGTGTGTATGTATAATGTGTACCATTTAGTAGCCTCCCGAGGGAACTTGGGGAATGACACATTTTATAGAATGACTGAGTGAACATACAAAATACATCTAAAAGAATGGTTCAGTTGCCACCGAACAAGAATAGAGTTCAATATTTCTAGTACACTAAACTAAGTTTTACAATATATGTAAATGAAGGGAATGATGCACTAGGTTAACATAAAATGTCACTAACACTTTTAAAACAATTTAATGAAACATGAAAATCCCCAGCAATATGAGCACAGCAGAAAATGGTACACCACTCACCACCCCCATATGGCAGAAACTGAATGTGAAAGCAAAAACAAGAGAGTCACTGGGCCTACATAACATACCATAAGCACGTGGATAAGCACATAAACTATACCACATGCCTTTAATAAAAAAAATTCTACTGACTGATCAGTCACTACATAGACCAAAGTAGCAGCTAATTAGAATGTATTACCAATAGGTGCAGGCTTTTAACGTATTACTTGTGGAAAATCCATCACAGATTTTGAGACTCAACTGCAGCATTTGCACCTTTGATCTTTATAGCGTGAAGTTACCACTGAAAACACTTATAATAATAATTCTCTCACACTTTAAATAATTAATAAATATCTTTCTCATGATTAAAGGTTCAATTTAGTAAAATGTTTGTATATATTATTTTCAATCACTTATCTTCATAATGTATTCAGAAAGCATGAAAAAAATAAGCACAGATTTAACATTTATTTACTTTTCTATGTAAATATTCTTTTCATTTTCTCTTATGGCATGATCATGTAAGGTAGTTTCTCTGGAGGGTTTAAGGTAATGAGCTTCCCATCAGTCTTAGCACTGGCACTTGTAGTTGCCACATTGTATTGATAGAATATTCCTGTGGATTCAAAAACTCCTACTGTCTCAGCAGAAACCAAAATGGCAGATTCCAGCAGCAAATTTTCATATAAACAATAATAAATTAAAGACTGTATTATTTTTACATTCTAAAACCATTTTTCCTCTTTCCTGGTATAGTTTTTCAAAAGTCCATATAACTGAACAAAACTGAACATAGACAAGAACAATATATACCATATATATCATAATCTCAAAAATATATTCACATTACATAGCATTTAAATATGTGGATGCAAAGTGAATTTGCAGGTTTTCCTAACAAAATAAATAGTGATTTAAATGCAGTTTTATTTTAAATATAAAATAATACATTTGGATATTTTAATTTCTTATAGATCAACTCAAATCTGTCAATTGACTTTATTTTACATATCCCTGATTGATTCTGGCCTCACAAATACCCAAGGTCTACAGGTCAACACACAACTCAAGTGGATAAAGAAAAATCTATAATGCATGTACTTAACAATGATTCTGTAGAAGTGAAATACAACCTATCATCACATAAGACACAGTAATGACTTGAGTGAGCCAAAAAGTGTGAAAAGCTGTTTTTCTCCCAGAGAGTGTCACACTGTGAGACATGAGAGTTGCCGTGAGGACATGCACATTTGCTATTGGTAAACATGTTTTTTTTTTGCCATAGGAAGCAATAAACAGAAATACGGGCTAGTCCTGCGCCTGTTCAACATGGCTTATGTCGAACCATTCTCATATCAACATTGGGCATTGGGAGATTCCATTATACCATCCTGTAGTGTAAGAACATGCAGAAAAACTGGACACACTTATATGAAAATAATATTTCATCTATATATTTATGTATGTATTTTTATGCAATGGCCACAGCACTTTACGGAGATAAAACAATTATTTGACAACGTACTTACATTTAACATAGAGACCAATGGGTTCCATAAACTTAGCCTTGCAGAGCCTACAATCTATTTATATGCAGAGGAGATGTACACAAACACTTTATGCATATGAAGGGAAGGATACTACTAAGGGAGATGTTTAAAACCATCTCTAAAAAAGGGATTTTTTAAGATACACCTTGAAAACAGTGAGATTAGGGCTTTTTCTGAAGTCGAGCAACAGTGGCTTCCAGAACCGTTGAATAACTAGTGAGAAAAGATTTAGCTGAGAAGAAGTTCTATAACAGAATTGAAAAGTGATATTTTTAAGCAGAGCAAAGAAGACGAGCTGAGGCATAGTGGGAGATGAGAAAAGGAATATAAGGAGAAGCTGAGCAGTGAATAACCTTAATGCAGATAAGGTGATTTTCATAGTCTACTTTTGAGGGCTTTTAACATGGTAGACGAAGGAAGAATTTTAGAAGAGATGAAGATGATACAAGCTGCTGCATTAAGCATAGATTGTAGAGGAGAGATATGAGAGATATGAGACCAGAGAATAATATATTGCAGTAGTCTAGATGAAATAGAATAAGAGCCTTAGTGATTGTCCTAGCAGTGCAAGGGCTAAGAAAAGGCTGTATCTATGCTATATTCCTTATGAAAAACAACATGTTTTAGTAATAGATTGGGTGTGAGAGGAGAATGTTAGAGACAAATCAAGCATGTCACCTTACCTAGGCAGCATGCTTAATCTCATGAATACATGATATGAAATGTAAATCAATGACAAAAACTGCTGAAATGTCAGACTTAATTGACCAACACAAAGAACAATTGTACATATACATTAATACAGTATGAAAGAAAATGTCAAGTATACTTATAGATAGAAATGTTTCTACATATAGACATAAATGTTCATATGCACTACATCTTTAAGGAGCCGACAGCCCACTCACTTTAAGAAACAATGAGCCCGATTCAATTTAGCAATATTAAATTACTGGAGCCCGTAAGTGAGGTTGTAAGTTAGTTTGCTATTCAATTGGCGTCCTTTTGCGGGCTCCAAACGTTGTACGGGTTATGGCCTTGAAAATCTTGCAGTTGTTAAACCCGGAACTTACAGCCTCCTGAAGCCTTTGATCTTTCCTGTCCGCAAGAGTTACGATCGCTAAAATAGCAAATCGCTATTCAATTGCAACAATTCCCCAAGCCCGCAGATGTTTTCACACCCGTAAATGGCAAAAGTAGGAGAAAATCCTACGAGTACTAGAGAGGACCCGCAAGGGGGATTAACCCCTGTCCGTAGCACTATAAATGCAAATAAAAATATCATTACTGCACTGTAAATGACGGGGAAAGTGATTAAAGACATTAGAATTATTTGCACAAAAGTCTCTAAATTGTAAATCGGCAATACATTTTTACATTTTATTATGTGTCTTTTCGGAGGTATATCGATTTTGGGAATCAATTAGTTAAAACATATCAGGCCACCCACATGGGCTAGAACAGTATTGGCATTCATTTTTATTATTTTCTATTTTGGGGTTTTGCAAGTCCCATCGCATATCGGACCCCTAAACGCTAATTGATTGACATGTAACCTCCATGTTTTACTGCCATAATGATTGCGGTCTCATTTTCTATTGGCTGTTTGGATATGGGTGGTTACGGCCTTGAACTGCTATGCACGAGTGCATTGTTTACGGCTTCAGCGTTCGGCCCATAACTTGCGGCCTTGTTCAACTCAATAGCACCGGAATTGTAGCAGGCCTTCTAATTGAATCGGGCTCCTTGTTAGTTAGGCATAAATCCACAACTGGATCGTAGTTTGTAATTCAGTCCTCAGGAATCATTCCAGTTTTCTGTTTAACAGCAATAAGACACAAAGCAACATAACAAACATACTGCTCACTCCTCCACAAGCTGAAACACTTTACAACAGCACACAACATTTTTAGGCAGATAGAATATGCAGACTAGATGGGCCTTTTTGGTTCTTATAACAAATCTATTTCTCTATGTATGCCTTCTTAAACTGTTGTCAAACCATGAAGACATATTAAACCCTTACAGACTTATTAAATTGTTATTCAGCCAATTGAATAGGGCTCTATATAAGCACAGAGCATATTTTTTTACAGACGTTTTTAGTTAGTGAAGACCTTGCTTTTGGATAGAAGTTCACTAACTAAAAACTTCTGTAAAACAATATGCTGTGTGATTATATAGAGCTCTATTCAATTGGCCGAATTGTAATTTAACAAAGCTGTTAATACATTGACTATGACAGAATAGAACAGATATTACATGGTCCTATCAAATACATGACTATTATACATCCATTATATTTCATGTATAATCACACTATATTTTGGGTATTACTTTAAAGCAAGTCTGCAACAATATTTATTTTATTTGAGCATGTGTTGACTTTTTAAGTGAAGCTGAAATAAAAGTTAGAAGTGATAGAGGCCAGAGACAAATTCCATTATCTTAGATGGTACAGCATTCAACTGATAACACCTACAGTGCAGGAGACACAAAGAACAGATTACTGTGTACAAAATCCACTACTAAATCAAGTTGGACTGGTACAGGCACAGTGTGACACTCCACTGCATCAGATGACTGATTCTTGTTGATTTGCTACATGGTTTAGAGGGACTTATATTTGTTATAAACCAAGAAGTTGTTCCAGAAGGAAACATTTGTCATTTGCCATGTTATATTAGTTTTCCCTTTATAAATTGGTATACCTGGCTTTGATTTTTTTGTATAACACCTTTCTATTTTATTCCAAAACATTTGAAGCTATAAAAAATAAAAAAAATATTTATTCCAAAAAATATTCAATGAATGGATAGAAGAAATCTAATTTATTCCAAATGTATTAAAGAGAAAAAAATAAAATAAGGTTAATGTCCTTAAAGCACCATTGCTGCTCAAAAAGAAACTCCACCTTTATAAAGTGTGTAAATGTAAATAAAGACATTTATAGAATTTTTGGAACCTATTTTTTTTTTATAGAGGATTCCATCTTGTCTGATTTCAATAGTTACTAATACTTTGAAGTCAAAGTGTTGTGCTTATCTTTTTTTTCAGTGAAGGAAGGGGAGGGGAAGAAGGGAGGAGAGAGAGGGAGGTGAATTTGTCAAATAATTAAATTTCTTTGAATTTCAGGCCCCCTCACTCATGTTCAGAAGCAGGCAGCTTGCAACTATAAGTACAAGTCCTGAACTTCAGAAATGTAAAATCACCTCTCACACACACACCCCCTTCACCAAAGTTTCATTCAGGGTTCAGCAGAGGCATCAACGTTTATATGTTTAATGTCTAATGTCTAATTAAAAACTAGCTTTATGACTTACATTAAACTGGCCATAAGTCTGCGGGCTTGAGATTTGAACAAGCGATTCAATTGAACAAGCCCGCAATTTACAGGCCGAAAGTTGTAGCTACTGATTTAGAAACAGCCAATAGTAAATGAGACTGTCATCATTACGTCAGTAAAACATTGAGGTTACAATTAGCATTTAGAGGTCCGATATGCGATCAGACTCGCAATTCGCCAATGTACAAAATATTAAAAAGGAATGGTGATATTGTTTTAGTCCATGTGGGTGGCCTGATATGTATTAACTTATTGATTCACGAGATTGATATGACACGGAAATATAACATAAACTAGCGAATTGCCCGTCAAAAAATGACGGCAAAGAAATTGTAAGGTAACTAATGCTGTTTGGTGTATAATAATGAAATCTATAATACATTAATAAATGAATATACTTTACGTATTTTGAAGCATTGTGTTGAAGAGCTGGCAATCTGTTTTGATGTTGCTGCAGCATTAGTGGTGTGGAGCTGCTGTGTAAGCGTGCTGAATGTGTGCAGTGTAATAGTGTGCGTGCGAAAGACCAAACCGTTAGCGTAGTTGTGTACTTCTGCATTGTCGGAAAATGGCAGGTAATGTGTGGTATGCGTCTTAGCGGAATATCCGTAGGTCTTTTGTGGTGTTTTGCGAGTTTCTTGTGGTGTTTTGCGTGTTTACAGTGCTGTAGCCTCGTTTTTATTTGGTTCGGCGGCCATTTTTTCTCTCGCTTAGAGAATTTTTTAGTGTCTAAACTCTTTTATTTTTAGTTAAATGAATGTGTAAGTTGCTTTTTGGAGGTCCTGGATGCTCCCGCTTGCTGTAGGTAAGCTTGTTATGTATGTGTTGTGTGTATTTATTGTGTTTTGATTTTTTTTATGTTCACGAGTTGCGGACGATTTTTTTGAGGTTGTAATGAGTGTTAACGTGTCTCGTATGTGGTTTGCGTTGCGAGGTAAACTTTGCGAGGGTCGCAGTTGGTGTGTCGTGTTGTTTGCGTTACAACGTAAAGTTTGCGAGGGTCGCAGTTGCTGGCAAGGAGCGTCTTCGGCGCTCCATGCCAGCCACTGAGGTCCTCGATTCGGCGCTCCATGCCAGCAACTGAGGCCCTCGCTAGAGGCCCTCGCTACTCAAGTGTGAGCAATGGCTCTGGCTGGCTGGCCTGCTCACAACTATATATCTGATTAAAAAAAAATTCTATTGCAGATTTGCGAGCTTGAGACTATTGTGCAATTAATTCTAATGGCTTTCATCTCTTTCCCCATCTTTTAAAGTGCAGTATTGATTTTATATTTGCATTTACAGTGCTACGATTTGGTGTTTAACCCCGATTGCGAGTCCTATCTGGTACTCGTAGGATTTTCTTCTACATTTGCCATTTACGAAGATTTGCGATTTTACCGATTGTAACTTTTGAGGGCTTGAAAGATCAAAGGCTTAGATGGGGCGTAAGTTATGATTTTGACAACCACAGTGAATTTCAGCCTGTAACCCGCAGATCGTTTGAGGCTTGCTAAAAGATGCCAATTGAATAGCAAATTAGTTTACGGGCTACATTACGGGCTCCAGTAAACAACAATTGCTCAATTGAATAGGGGCCAATGTATTTACATACATTTTTGTTTTATTGTTCAGTGATCCAATAAAGACTCATTAGCAGCAAAAATATAGATATCCCTGATGTTGGCAGAACGGAAACAAACAATTGTGAAAATCTATCTATCCATCTATTCACCTATCCATCCATCTGACTGTCCATCTATCTATCTATCTATCTATCTATCTATCTATCTATCTATCTATCTATCTATATATACTATATATATATATCTGTCTATCTATCTATCTATCTATCTATCTATCTATCTATCTATCTATCTATCTATCTGTCTGTCTGTCTGTCTATCTATCTATCTATCTATCTATCTATCTATCTATCTATCTATCTATCTATCTATCTATCTATCTATCTATCTATCTGTCTATCCATAAATTCATCTATCTATCTATCTATCTATCTATCTATCTATCTATCTATCTATCTATCTATCTATCTATTCACCTATCCATCCATCTGACTGTCCATCTATCTATCTATCTATCTATCTATCTATCTATCTATCTATCTATCTATCTATCTATATATACTATATATATATATCTGTCTATCTATCTATCTATCTATCTATCTATCTATCTATCTGTCTGTCTGTCTGTCTATCTATCTATCTATCTATCTATCTATCTATCTGTCTATCCATAAATTCATCTATCTATCTATCTATCTATCTATCTATCTATCTATCTATCTATCTATCTATCTATCTATCTATCTATCTATCTATCTATCCATTACTTCATCCATCTATCCATCTATCTATCTATCTATCTATCTATCTATCTATCTATCTATCTATCTATCTATCTATCTATCTATTTTGTTAAATGTTAAAAAAAAAGATATCAATATTCTCAAGTAATTGTAAGCATTTTGCTACTTGCAGATCTCTGGAATTAAAAGCCTCAGTAATATAATTGTGCCTAAAACCATATAAGAGCAGTGCTGCACCGTACCAATAGTTTAAATGTAATGGCTGTAGTGATGTCGTGAACATCAAATTTTCGGTTCGCGAACAGCGGACGCGAACTTCCATCAAATGTTTGCGAACGGGCGAACCCGGCGAACCTCCATAGACTTCAATGGGCAGGCGAATTTCAAAACCCACAGGGACTCTTTCTGGCCACAATAGTGATGGGAAAGTTGTTTCAAGGGGACTAACACCTAAACTGTGGCATGCCGGAGGGGGATCCATGGCAAAACTCCCACAGAAAATTACATTGTTGATGCAGAGTCTTTAAGCCATAAAGGGTATAAATCACCTAACATTCCTAAATTGTTTGGAATAACATGCTTTAAAACATCAGGTATGATGTTGTATCGATCAGGTAGTGTGAGGGTTACACCCGCTTCACAGTAACAGACCAATCTCCCCATTTAATGCACCGCAAACAACCGCAAACAGTCCCTTTGCACATCCGCAAACTCCCCATTTGCACAAGGTTGGATACCAAGCTAGCCATGTCCCATTCATTGTCCTCACTGATGTCATTGAAGGTCTCTTCCTCCACCCAGCCACCAAGGGTCCCCGAAAGGTAACAACAAGCCCCCTGGGACGCCTGCTGTGTTTGGTCTTCCACCTCCTCAAAGCCACCTTCCTCCTCTGACTGCTCTTCTTCAGACTCCTCTCTCTGCGTTGCCTCTGTCTGCGTTATTATAAGGTGTGTACTGTTAAGTAGTACTATTCCTATCGGTTTAATCCCTGTTTCGTCCACTATTAGGGGACGTATATATGTCATTGATTTTTGGAACAGGGAGATGGAAAAAGATGCTTGGTCGGACCTCCTACTTCGAATTTGGGGCACTGCACGTGCAATGTAATGTGCCACCAGATAGGAGTGGTGTATTAAGTTGTACTATTTATTCCTATCAGTTTGATACCTGTTACGTCACCTATCAGGGGACGTATATATGGCATTGATTTTTGGAAGCGGGAGATGGAAAAAGATGCTTGGTCGGTCCTCCCACTTCAAATTTGGGGCACTGCGCGTGCAATCTAAGGTGCCACCAGATATGAGTGTCACTGTGCACTGGCAAAAGTTGGCAGAGTAGATGCAATAGGCTTCACACACACGCCTGTAGACAGGCAACTGATATTCAATCGATTACAGTAAAAAAAGTGTTGTTTTATGTCACTGTACACTACGGTTGCACCAGATATGACGTATCACTGTGCACTGCCAAAAGTTGGCAGAGTAGATGCAATAGGCTTCACACACACGCCTGTAGCCTGTAGGCAGGCAATTGCTATTCAGTCTATTACAGTCAAAAAAGTGTTGTTTTATTTCACTGAGCACAATATAAGCTGTGAGCCTGACACAGGCAGACAACTGAAATTAGATTAAAGGAAAAAAGGGTTGTTTTTTTTCAATGTATGGTACACCAACTATGACTGGTGAAACAGAGCAGAATATTAGCTGTGAGCCTGACACAGGCAGGCAACTGAAATTAGATTACAGGAAAAAAAATGGTTGTTTTCAATGTATGGTACACCAGCAGGTATGAGTAGTGAAAATAAGCACAATATAAGCTGTTAGGTGTTAGCCTGTCACACACACACGCTGGCAGGCAGGCATATGCAATTAGATTACACAGAAATAAATTCTAAAATAAATTAAATTATGTTCTAGCCCTAAAAAGGGCATTTTGGGTTGCTGTCCTTCAGATGGAAGGCTCTGGAAGGGAGTGTATGCTGCTGATTGGCTGGAATGTGTCTGCTGACTGTGAGGTGCAGGGTCAAAGTGTCCTCAATGATAAAGTATAGGGGGCGAACCGAAAAGCGCATGTGTTCGCCGTCCGCTACGAACGCGAACATGCCAAAATCGCCGCGAATAGTCCGCGGGTGAGCTGTTCGCGACATCTCTAAATGGCTGCAGTTTGCCTGGCTCTGTGAATACTAATTTGATGTCAAATCTGCATAGTAATGTACCACTGCAATGTGAGCATATGCACTTTATTTATCTTTCAGATTATTTCAGCTTGCTCTGATAAATTGTGTGTTACTATGTTTTAAGTTATATGTGGAGATGTTCTCCATTTAAATGTTATCCTGTGGGACATCTGTACTACGATTTGACATCTCCACATTTTAGTACATAAACATGTAAAAGCATTTGCGTTAATCACAACATGCAGGGTGCATTTTTATGGATGAAAAATAAATCATACCAAATAATGTTACATTGTACGATATTCTATCATGGTCTATATATTGAAAATTAGACAGTGGTTGAATCCCCTAACAACCAAACAAAAACTCCACGTGAAAAAAATCAATTACTGCTTAAAATATTTCTTATTTCTGAAAAATAAATCGTCATTTTTATGTCTATGTATTATCACCCGAACATAGCATCCTATCAAGACATGTGTAAAGGTTACTATAGTGCTGCTGAGAATCCTATGATAATGCTCCCAAGGAAACAGTGCATGTTATAACAAATCACGTAAAGTACAGAAAATTATATGTATGAGGTTAACATGGTCAGCACATAAGGGAGTATTTATCGCTGTTGACGTATTTTTATTGCGTACATTCATTTTGGTTAAATGAGCAGTCAGTAGTCACTGTCAGGCGGTGTCTTGCCACTTGAGATTTTCCATGTCACATTCATGATAAAGGTGGTCTAGAGTATGTTGGCCTGGGGACTGGGAATTCTATCAGTTGCCAGGCACAGATTTGTTCTCAAATAATAGACATTTTCTAGTAAATGACCCTTTCTCACCTTTCGCCCTGGGGGCCTATAGAATCATTTATCTGAGAAAGTCATTCTTCTCTCACTATCTTTAGGCCAAAAGCTCAGTGTGTATAAGCAATATCCTATAGATTGTTAGTGCCTTGAATTTTCAACAAATGTCCAATTGCCCAGGCTGAATAATTTTTGAGCTCTTGAAATGAATCATTTATATTCCTCATAAATCACTGCTCACTTCAAATTCTACAATAGGGTGATATATTTCCTTGCCAGCTCTTGTCTGGCTGTTGAACAATGTCTAATTTGCTGGTCTTGAGTAGTTTTATTCATTATTTTCATTAACTGTTAAGTATTTCATTTATAAATCTGAAGCATGAAATTATGTATTAGAAAAACTCCAAAGAAAGAAAGAAATACAACTGGAGTGTATGGGGTCTAAGACACAGATACAAGTACCCATTTTACAGCACCAGCTTCTTAGAAATATGCCGTCTCTCAGCCATTCTTTGGTAACTTTATTCATTATTTTCATTAGCCGTTCAGTATTTCATTTATAAACCTGAAGCATGAAATGATTTATTAAAAAGACTCCTAAGAGAGAGACAAATATGGCAGAGGTAGTGGCTCCCAGATGCAAAGAGAAGCATTCATTTTACAGCAGTAGTTTCACAGAAATATGATGTCTCTTAGCATTTAAAAAAAACGGAGAAGTTACAAGGCATCTGGGAACAGCTGTCTGTGAATCACAAAGTCTGAATTCTCAGCACTGGAGAATCGCTTGGTGGCTAGTGTGTGTATACATAAGATCAACCGGCCGTGAGCTGCTGACAGCCAGCGACAGAGCTTAACTTTACACTTCAAGATTGATGAGATCAATTTTGAAGCTTTTCTGCCTTCATCTACCAGGGATGTATGTCAGTGATTTCCCTCTAAGCTTACTGTTTCAAGCTCCATCCATCTACAGCTCTCTTTGTCATCCCATTATATAACCTCAGGAAAATAACTCATTTTGTTATACAAAACTTACATTATACTATAAAACATAACTTTATGCCAGGTCTGTTTACTTGGCTTATTCTAATATAGGAAATGGGAATAAGGGAGAAATCCTGGCCAGCGCTGAGAAAAAAACATCCCCTTAACCATTAGCATGTTTCCTTGGTAATTTTTCAATAATATACAATGTTTTGGTTTCCATTGCTAAATAGATAGCTATGAATACTGTTTTCACATTAAATTGTATGACAAGATAGAAGGAACATTGGTAGAAAAAATGATGTGTGCCTCAGTTTGATGAGGCAGACCAGGACTAGATTAGTTGTCCTAGCTTAAATTGCTTATGGCACAGTGATGGAGCTAGTGCATGGAGGATCCCAGTGCAACATAATCACAAACGTCTTTTTATATATATATATATATATATATATATATATATATATATATAAAAAATATATGCCCTGCGGCCCAGTCTCCGAAGGTAGGGGATCATGCTCTGCTTCAGTATGTAACAGTACATGTTGGCATTCATTGTTCCCTCAATTAACTGTAGCTCCTCAGTGCCGGCAGCACTCATGCAATCCCAGACCAAACACATATACACATATGTCTATATGTGTATATATGTTTTCTATAATATGTTGTGTTGATTCCCCCTATATGCATTTACCTGATGATGTCAGATGCTGCCTCCATTCTCTCTGCATCACTATTTACTTCAAACTGAGGGTTTCATCTCATATCAGTGTTTTTGTGTTCTTTTTGCCTTATCCGTTTATCTGTAATTTAGGGATTATTTCAACTACCTTTGCTCAGTATAGATGTATACTTTTGGTCATGGGAGTGTCATGGTCTGGGCCTGGATGAGTGCTGCCGGCACTGGGGAGCTACAGTTCATTGAGGGAACCATGAATGCCAACATGTACGGTGACATACTGAAGCAGAGCATGATCCCCTCCCTTTGGATATTGGGCCACAGGGCAACATTCCAACATGATAGCGACCCCAAACACACCTCCAAGACAACCACTACCTTACTAAAGAAGCTTAAGGTATAGGTGATGGACTGACCAAGCATGTCACCAGATCTAACCCCTATTGAGCATCTGTGGGGCATCCTCAAATGGAAGGTGGGAGAGTACATGGTCTCTAACATCCACCAGCTCCGTGATGTCATTATGGAGGAGTGGAAGAGGACTCCAGTGGCAACCTGTGAAGCTCTGGTGAGCTCCATGCCCATTAGGGTTAAGGCAGTGCTGGAAAATAATGGTGGCCACACAAAATATTGACACTTTGGTCCCAATTTGGACATTTACACTTAGGTGTGTACTCACTTTTGTTGCCAACGGTTGAGACATTAATGGCTGTGTGTTGAGTTATTTTGAGGAGACAGCAAATTTACACTGTTATATAGGCTATACACTTACTACTTTACATTGAAGCAGAGTGTTATATAGTCAGTGCTGTCACATGAAATGATATAATAACAAAATTGTAAGGGGTGTACTTACTTTTGTGAGATACTATATATATATATATATATATATATATATATAGTAGTGGAAAAATATATATGCTTAAAGGCAGCCATGTTTAATATGGTTATGGAATGCAAGAGCGAAGCATTTCTGGGCACATTTGCATGTCCCTGCTCAGCTTCCCAGAATGCAGTGTAATAACTGTATTTCTCAAAATTCTGACAAGGAAACAAGTTTTTTTACATTTATTTTAGACATTCAAATGTGAACACAAATGTACTATTTATATACTATATATATATATATATATATATATATATATATATATATATATATTTACTTAGGACTCCTTCCCAGGAGAGGACACCTGGGTACACACACAATTTGGCCAATTGAATAGGGCCCTAAATAAGCACATAACATATATTTTTTAAAGAAGTTTTTAGTTAGCAAGCATCTATCCAAAAGAAAGGTTTTCACTAACTAAAAACTTCTTTAATAAAAATATGCTATGTGCTTATTTAGGGCCCTATTCAATTGTCCACATCGCAATTGAATGAGGCCCCTGGTATACACACATTTGAATTTGAGGGCAGACGAGTAGCCGTATTAAATTGCGATATGGCCAATTGTATAGGGCCCTATTTAAGCACAGAGCATATTTTTTTACAGAAGTTTTTAGTTAGTGAAGACCTTGCTTTTGGATAGAAGTTCACTAACTAAAAACTTCTGTAAAAAAAATATGCTATGTGCTTAAATAGAGCCCTATTCAATTGGCCGAATTGCAATTTAATAAGGCTGTAAATGTCAATGAGCTATTCTTTAGTGGAGAAACAAGGATGGCCTGCAATGAAATATAAATCCATAATGTATGGGTAACACGGAGTAGTAGGATCTGATTTATAATAACTTAGCTTACATTTAAAAATACTTGAATTTGTATGGAGGAAGTGATAGAAATTTCCTAATGTATATTGCCAGTAAGGCTGTCAATTAGTGGACAAAAGAACAAATGAAGCAAATTGACATGGATCTTATCTGAACAACTGGATCTTAGCCAATCTCCATGTATACACCTATATACCTATCAAGTTAGATTTGGGGCCTATAAAACAGCCATGTGATGCTGCTATGAGCCACATTTAGCCATAGTAAAATAATCTAGAGTAATAAATGAAGATATATAACTGTGCTGTTGTGTACGAGGCCATCAAATGCTACATGAATTGACACTGCAATATGGTTTCACAGCAAGATTTCCATGGGGCAAGAAGTGACATTCTTCATGCCTCTTGCAGACGTACAACTCTCAGCCTTATTCAATATAAAGTTACTACATTTTGGCCTTTGGTCTGGCAGTCTTATTCTGCATTTCACCTCTTATAATACTACATCATACCACATCTGTATACTTAATTAGTCTAGGAAATCAGTGAGCAGCTGTCTAAGAAATAATTACCTAGAATTCTATATTTCTTTAAAATTCTGTAGAAAGCCTTAAGATGTAAACTGCTATGGCTACATTAAATGCATTGATGATGAGAACATTTATTGTTATGGTTAAACATTTCCAATTTAAGAGATTATACATGGTTTAAGATGCTTTTAGACCAATGAGTATATTCAAATGTAAATCTCACTGCATTTAAACTAGACATTCACAATAACCATACACACATATTCAGTTAAAGATTTGTAGGAGAACATTCACCATGAAGAAAGAACATTCTTCCAAAGCATTTGATTGGATTGTGTGTTTGTATATCTTTAAACTGATCACTGAGAGAAGGGAAGTGCAAATGTTATGAATCAGTGATCACAATTTGTTACACTTGAAGCCAAATACCCAATGGACCACTTGATATGGGGAATGTGATCAACAGTTGGGGTCCTATCTAATCCATGTTTACCTATAGAACTAGAAAACATAGGAGTGACACCTTGCACTGTTTAGCAGCTCCTAAATAATCACTAAAATATCTATCTTCCCTTATCTAGAAATGGTATACTTTAATAAAAAGCCTGCTGTGTCTGCAGTGTCAGTAGGAAGCCATAGGACTCTAGGAATTATCTGCCTTAGGACAGGGGGCACAGAGAGAAATATAACCTATTTATATGTGGAACTTATTTTTTAAACCCTTATTCATTTCATTAGCCCAGCTACCCGAAGACCTCATGATTGTCTTGTTTTATTTATGGAGAGAAATTTGCAATGTTTCACTGCACAGAAAATTCAAAAAAGTGACTGGTTATGAGACATGTTTTGGGTTGTACTCCTTGATATCTATTAATCATTTACCAATAATTACAACTTTTAAGAGCCTTTATTCTCAGGACCCTTAAGACGGCAGCTGTAAGAGAGAATCCCAGTGTCAGGTCACAGGATCTCACCCGCAGAGCCCCAACTCTGGTCTAGCTGACCCCTTTAGGTGGCTCTGTCACAGTGAGCTATAGTTTATGCCTTGAATGATGAGCTGTCCATGGTTAATATTGCCAAAATGCACAAGATAGATAATTCACATCCATAATTATGAAAAACAACTAACAGATCAGATTATAAGAAAATGTTTTCTGAGCAGAAGTGACAAATCAAAATGAGTAAGCCGCTAATTAACCTTAAAATCGATCATGTAGCTGCTTCCCAAGAGATAACTGTCTATTAAATCACAAGTATTACTTCAAACTGGAAAGTTTGACATTTTCAATGGTATATCATTATTTTTAGCAAATAATGTCAGTATGTTTGTTTTTATTATAATATTGTCTAAGCCAGCTATCTGTCTAGGCAATGTACAGTATATAATGGAGAATTTGATACAGAACAGGATTTCAGAAATTCCCCAGTGTACACAAATTGGTAAATTTCTCTCTCCTTTATTTTGATTGAGTCACTTGTGCAAAGCAGGGAATCCTTAAACACTGTCCTGTGTGTAGTTATCCAGCACTGACTGTTCTACACATTTAACATTTTTTGAATTGTCTTCTACTATTAAAGACACAAATTTGAAATAGCACATAATCATAGGTAAATAAAAAAATATATATATTGTTGCTCTTTGGAAATTGTTTTCATATGTATTAGATTGAGCAGTACTTGGGGTAGGTTTTACATGCACTGTATTTATAGCAATCTGATATATTAAATGTTGGCTACTATTCCCACAAAGTCAGAGCCTTATTCTATTAGAAGCTTGCAAACGCCTCTAACCCATATTTTTGGCTGCAGGTGTTTTTTTCTCTAAATGTTTAGATGTATTCTATTGACTTGAGCCCGCAATTTACCTCCTTAAGATTAAACTCATAAACCCTGCCTTTTAAAGTAGGGTTTCAGGGGGTGTGACCATATGACCTGACAATATTTAAGCAAGCCCGTAATAAACTTTTAGACACATTCAATAGTAATTGAGACCGTCATCATGACGTTAGTAACACATGGAAGTTACACATAATCTGCAATTAGAGGCCACAAATTAATAGGGACAATAAGTAATAATTACCAATTTTGCTTGCAAACATGCAATCTATAAAATTCATTAGATCATCTGTTTTAGTCCATGCGATATGTATTAAGTCCTGGGATCGATATTACTCAGAAATACTTGAAATAATATTTTGTATATAATTGTTTGTGGGTTTGAGACTGTTGTGTAATAAATTCTAATGTATTTTCATGCATTCCCATGTTTTAAAGTACTGTATTGTGTGTTTAATTACTGCTACAGCTTTAATAAGTGTTTTAAAAAGCGCTTGTGTGTCCTATTTAGTACTCGTAACTTGATACTTTATTCAGTTGCGGGTTATACTTTATTTGTGAGCTAGTGTTATACGTCTAATAGAATATCGATTTTGTGTAACTTAGTTATTTAGATCTCCTAATGTTTGAGCTGTGCTAAAACCATTGGAGTTCTAAGGCCAAATGTGCTTCTTTGGCTGGCCCATAGTGAATGTGGAAGGGGGAACTCATAATCAGAATGCGAGTAGCTAATAGAATATGTGGAAATTTTAAGAGTGGTTTTAAGTGTGTATAAATTTATGATTTGAGCAATAATGATAAGAATATGCAGTTTCAAAAATTAAATGGAAGCTTTTAATTATAATGTGCTATTAGCTCAATCCACTATTTAAAAATTGTTGGTGTTTTAAATACATGATAATGGGAACAATATTGATAATTTACATGGCATTGATTGTGTCTATAATAGATGTACTCAGATATCCATTCATCACTTTTGAGTGTATTGTGAAGCACTGTTTTAATAGACTATAAACAGGCAGAATGGAGATATATCACATCATTTACAATCTGCCAGGCAGTGTTATGATATTAATGGCTGTTTGTGCCAAATATAATAGAGCTAAAATGCATGTCCAGATAAACTGATCCTAGAAGCACAATGTGCTGCCTTGAATAGTGCAAGACCAGGAAGCTCATGTATTGATACAGGATAGAGAGGATAGAGCCATATGTATAGACATATGGTATGGCTGTTGTTGGTACAGCTTTGTAGGTAAATAGAATGGCCCGGTTAATGGGCCTAACTTACGTGAAACCAAAGATGATTTTTTGTGAGTTTTTGAGTATATTGAAGACGTTGGAATTGTATGCTGGAATACAATAAGCACTCACCATTTTTATGCTTGTACAGAAATATTTTTTTTCTCTGACCACTTACCTGCCATGTCAATAGCAAAGGGTCTATCTGCTCTCCATCCGGTATACCAGCCCACAACTTTTCCATTCTCAACAACTGGACGTTCATACCGGCGTCCACCCACAAGTCCCACTGGCCACACAGAGACCTTCTGCGTTGTGCGCATCTGTTAAAAAGAAGAAAATAGATGTTGTATAGTTATTGAATGTACGTACACCTTAAGATATGTGTTTTTTTTTTTTACAGAAGTTCCTAAACATAAGCTGCAAACCTGTTCATAGCATTTGAATGTTGTCCTTAGTTATACAAGATAATCTACATAATCCTTAAATTGTGGCTACCCACATGCCTTGCAGTTACAGTTTATCAGACTGCAATGATTGCTAGTTACCTGGCAGCAAAGAGTTAATGGTGTGTGGATTTTTAATCTTCCGCTGAACATTATAAGCGCAATGTACTATGGTATCACATGTAAGCATTCATTTACTTGAACATTTTTCCAGATTTCATTTGTAGGCATTTATTAAAATGGATATTAAAGGATTTTACTGAACATTGTATGATTTTACTTTAGTAATGCATTTTCCTTATATGACTCAGACAGTAGCAAAAAATATGCACAGATGTTTTTAGAGATAAATATCCAAATTTATGTGAAATAAAATACACAAAAATATGTCACTGCCTAATATAATATTCCACATAAAGCTTTCTCAGTGTAACTTTATGCAGGGCTAATATTAGGAGGAGTGGATGAGCCATGCAGTGAGCACTGCAGGTTCTAGGTTTAGAGTCCATGTTGCCAAAGCAATAGTACACTTATACTGGAAATCTGCATTGAGCAATTTTTAACAAAAAATGTAAGTTCAATACAATAGAAAGAAAGTGAGTTATTTGGAATATTTCAAACAAACTGTTATTGTAAAATAAATTGTGCTATGTGACCATATGGACCACAGCACTCCAGACACATATTGTGTCTGGTTGCGCTAATCCATAAAGTTTTAATGGCAAAGATACTGGAGTGGGTTTACAGGTCCTTCTTCTGTGGACCGTGATTTGTCTAACCTCTCTATAAAGACCTACCCATCTTGGGATACCCCACGTGGTATAGCTCACAGTTTCATTGAAGTACCCAAGCCCCTTCACCCAGAAAAGATAGCGATCCAGAAAGGTGTCAGTTGTAATAGTTGCCTATAAATGTTATCAACTTGACCTGAACACATTTATATGGTTTATCATCATATAGAACATCTTAAGGATGCTTTTCACATTCCAAGAAAGAAAAAAACAAACAATTAAAGACAGTAGAATCAGAATATGGAAATATATTTCCATAGAAGCAATGTTACAATGTACAATTCTGTTAGAAGTTTCCATAAATATGAAAAGCTTAAATGAATAATAATTACTCATGGACTTAATTGCCTTGCTGCTAATCATTTTAGTATATAGAGTGCCATCACCTGATATTACTTATTTCATTACTCCTCACCTAATCTAATTATTTTACAAGATCTATAAATCCCATCAGGTCTGATATTCGCTATTTACATCTTATTTCAGCATAAACTAGGGATTGTTGCAGTCAATTTTGATCTCAAAATAAAATTATTTTGCGATTTTTATGTTTTTTTCAAGTAAATATTTTCATTCTGACAGCACATTTCCCTTGCAGATTTGCCAATGTCAAAGGTTCATCCCAATCTTGACAATCTGTATATGAGATTTCTTCAACACCTTTATATTTTACGGTGCCTTACGGGCATATCTGTTGTCACATGGCTGTTTCATTACTAGCTGTTAATTCAATATGTAAGTCTAGATTCTTTGATCTCACATGTAAATATGAATTAGTTGACATTTTCTTTAACTTTACACTATTTTTACACAATTATTTTGAACATGTTCTTACAGCAGATAATTATTTCACAAATACAGTATATATAAGCAAATATCTTAATTTCTGCAGCAACCATCATAAATAGTTGCATTACATACTATACTTAAAAGTTAAGAGAATTAATATATAAATGTATGCTAAGAATGCAATCATTTTAGGGGATATTTTTAGATTCTGCACCATTGTTTAGTTAATAAGGTAGATTCATTAAGCTTTGCTGCATCACAAATGTACATTACAGTCCTTCAAGGTTTTATATATTGGAACATCTCCTTCCATTACAAGTCATTTTGTGTTTTTAGAGGAGTACATGTTGAAGTGTGCTGTATGTAAAATACAACACACAATCACTATCACGGTATACACTAAGCATTTTCTCTTCTCTCACCCACAGTAAAGCAGCTATCCAACATCACAGTCTAAGAGGTGGTGTACCTCCTTCTAAAATATAACTAATACTATAACTTCATATTCTACACAAGTAATAAAATGTTAGGTATCTGTTTATTACTGTATTAAAGTCAAAATCAAAGGCAAATTTCAGTGAAATACATTTAATTTAATAAATGTGCATATTAATAAATTCCTCTCCATGTCAATTGTTGTGTATACACAATCGCAATTATTATAGCGACACAGTAAAACAATGGGTGGAGATTTAGAGAGAACATTTGAATAAATTAATGTTAGTGAATAGCTTGAAGACATTTGTTGAGAAGGGCTGCAGAACACTGTGATCTATCACAATCTTTACCACTCTCAGCAAACAAGTTCATCACAATATAAAGAAAGTGAGTTATTTGTAATATTTTACACAAGATGGCTACCAAACATCATAATACTGCAAAGAACTACTTGTCTTGTTGGAAAATTAGAGGCCTTAATGCTGGGTTATAGTAATCTGGCAAACCATATCTTGCACTAGAGGACACATTATCAACATGAAAATGAAATTTTCCATTACCTAGTATGGACAAAAGCACACAAATAATATTCACATTCTGAATACCAGTCTATGGACCTCATTCTATTAACGGCCGTAGGAGATGCGCGGCCGCAAGGACCGGCCGCAAGCTACCTCCGTATTCTATTCCCTTGCAGCCGAGGGCACTGGCCGGCTTCTGGCCAGAGCCCTGTTATCCCTTGCGGCCGCCCGTGCCGCAGGAAAAGCCTTTGATCTTACTCGGCCGCAAGAGTTTCGGACTCAAGAAAGCCAAGGTCGCTAATCAAATGCTACGCGAAACCCGTCAAGGCCGTAATTAGCTAAAACCGAGCCTCAGCTTACTTACACCAAAAAGGTCCCGCGAGGCTCTTACTTACAAATTGTAGCACCAATTAAGCACATACAAAAGCCATCCTGTACTTTGATGAGATGTGAAAGTGATTGTAGGTGTTAGAATTCATAGCACAACATACCCCTATTGTGAGGAATTGACTCTGCTGGGTTTTGAACCCTGGTCCCCAGGCTGCTATACCTCTTCCCTACCACTGCTCCAGTCTGATACCTTGACTCTAAAAGCAATGCAATCAGTGACAACTCTCTTTAGCTGTGTCTGGTCAGCTGTCTGGTTCTTGGCCTATATAAGGCACTTCCTGTCTCTGTATCCTTGCCAGATTATTGTGTGGTTTCTGATCACTTCAATAAAGCTTGTTCCTGTTTCACCTACAAATTGCTGAACTGGATTATTGCTGACCTTGGCTGCTGGTCTCCACAACCTTGTTATTCCATATCATTACAGAATAATCTGGCCCTTTCATGGAGACCGCCGGGTCAGATTCTGCATTGGCCCAGCAGGTTGCTTTATTTGCAAGAACTGTGCAGACCCAGGCACAGACCATTCAAGTGCTGCAGGACCAGGTAGCTGAACTGCAGGCCCAACAGGTTCTTTTTACTGCAAGAAATGTGCAGACCCAGGCACAGAACATTCAAGTGCTGCAGGACCAGATAGCTGAACTGCAAAATAAAATTCAGTCAATGCACAGTGAGTATACCAGCTACAGGGCACGAGATGTTACACCTGCACAAGATGCTCGCTTGCCCCTACCAGAAAAGTTTGGAGGAGATCGCACAAAATTTAGGGGTTTCCTAAATCAATGCCGTTTGCACTTCATGATGTTACCTCAACGATTTCCATCTGAAAGAGAGAAGGTGGGATTTATTTTTTTCCTTATTCAAAGATGAAGCCCTGGCTTGTGGCTCCCCTCTTCTGGAACAGGACAGTCCAGTCTTGGGTAATCTAAATGACTTTCTTGAGGCCATGTGCCTAGTTTTTGATGACCCAAATCGATGTGCTACAGCAGAAGCCATTCTCCTTCATTTGCATCAAGGGAGGCGCTCGGTGGCTGAATATGCTGCTGAATTCAGACAGTGGGTTGCTGATACTACCTGGAACCAATCAGCCCAGAGGTTTCACTTCAGAAAAGGTCTCTCAGAAGCTATAAAAGATGAGCTAGCTCGTGTTGATCTTCCTGCTGACTTTGATGCATTTGTGCGTTTGGCTATCCGTATTGATCGGAGACTTTCTGAAAGAAGATTGGAAAGACAGGGCTCTTTTAGACCAAGTACTACTCCAATTTCCTATTTAAGAACTTCTACTCCGATCCCACAAACACCTACAGACTCTGAGCCAGAGGCTATGCAGGTAAATCTAATAAGAGGGCCATTATCCAGCGAAGAAAAACAGTGGCGACGCACTCACAATTTATGCCTGTATTGTGGTAGTGCAGGGCACTATGCCATCAATTGCCCTAGCAAATCCAAAAGAACAATAGCTATGGCAGCTGAGAGTGCACAGATTCAACACCAATCCCAGATTTCAGATCAACTGAATTCCGTCACACAACCCTTGTTTTCTCTGGCTCATGGTGAAGAGGGTATGTTGACTCAACATCCTCATTTTGTGGTGCCTATCAGTTTGCAATGTGGTGATCGTAAAATTTCAACTACAGCTATGATAGATTCTGGAGCAGGCGAAAACTTTATGGACATTAAATTTGCAGCAGGAAATAGAATTCAGTCTATCCCTAATTCTTCACCTGTGTTAATGGAGACAGTTGACGGTTCTCCACTTACGTCAGGCCCGGTTACACATGAGACTGTGCCCTTAATGTTGACTGTGGAAGTGAATCACCATGAGGCTATCTCTTTCCACCTAATTTCCTCAACACAGTTTCCAGTGATTTTGGGGGTACCTTGGCTTGCTCTGCATAACCCACAGATTGATTGGAAGATCAGAACTTTGTCCTTTCCTTCAGAACACTGCTTAATGAATTGTCAACCCTCTAAGGTAACACCTGTTGCCACAACAATTAATGAAATGGTTGCTACAAACTTGACTAAGCTTCCCCTACAATATCGGGATTTTGCAGATGTCTGTGATAAGAAGAATGCTGATCAGCTTCCACCACACAGGCCTTATGATTGCCCAATAGAGCTGTTGCCTGGGGCTGCTATCCCATTTGGCCGTATATATTCCCTTTCTGAGCCTGAATTGAAAGCTCTTCGTGAATACCTACAAGAAAATCTTGCCAAAGGCTTTATTCGACCATCTACTTCTCCAGCAGGAGCTCCTATTTTCTTTGTAGAAAAGAAAGATGGCAGCCTACGGCCATGCGTTGATTACAGGGACATTAATAACATCACTGTTAAAAACCGCTACCCCTTGCCTCTGATTCCTGAACTTTTGGAGAGACTTCGCTCAGCTAAAATATTTACGAAGCTTGATCTTCGGGGGGCATATAATCTGGTTCGCATAAGACCCAATGATGAATGGAAAACAGCTTTCAGAACCAGGTACGGGCATTACGAATATCTAGTAATGCCTTTTGGGCTGTGTAATGCCCCTGCAACTTTCCAGCATCTTATCAATGATGTACTACGAGATCTCCTGGATCAGTTTGTTGGGGCATATTTGGATGATATCCTAATATTCTCTGATAATCTTGAAAACCACAGAAAACAGGTCCGTATAGTTCTAGAGCGCCTTCGTACCCACCGCCTATACATTAAACTAGAAAAATGTGAGTTTGAACAAACAGAAATTCAATTCCTGGGGTATGTAATAACTCCCAAAGGTTTAAGTATGGACGCAAGTAAAATTAAAGCTGTGCTGGACTGGCCCATCCCCAAGAATGAAAAAGATGTTCAGAGATTTGTGGGGTTTGCCAATTTTTACAGGCGTTTCATTAAGAATTTCTCTGCCGTTATTACACCGATCACTGAACTCACACGTAAAGGGACTCCTTTTCAGTGGTCCGATAAGGCGGATACCGCATTTTCCCGATTGAAGACTCTGTTTACCTCTGCCCCTGTCCTGGTACATCCTCAGCCGGAATTACCATTTATTGTGGAAGTTGATGCTTCTGATTCAGCTGTTGGTGCTATACTGTCTCAAAGGACTGGACCTAAGATGCTGTTACATCCGTGTGCCTTCTATTCCTGCCAGATGGTGCCAGCAGAAAGAAACTATGACATAGGGAATAAAGAACTTTTGGCTATAAAAGCTGCCTTCACCGAATGGAGACATCTCTTGGAGGGAGCTACCCATCCAATTACTGTCCTCACAGATCACAAAAATCTGGAATGTATTCGATCAGCAAAGAGACTGTCAGCCAGACAAGCACGCTGGTCCCTATTCTTCTCGAGGTTTAATTTTTTGGTTACATACCGTCCTGGCTCCAAGAATGGTAAGGCGGATGCCTTGTCTAGAATAGCTGACCCCCTCCATACTACCGTAACCAAGACCACCATCTTGCCGGAGGATATATTTATAGGAGTTACATTTCCTTCTGATCTGATGTCTCGCATTAAAAAGGGCTACGCTGAAGACCCAGTTCTTCGTGATCCTCCTTGTGACCTCCATATGACGATGCTTAATGGGTTTTGGATTTTTCAACAACGTCTGTTTGCTCCCGAGTCAGTGCGACTGGACCTTTTACGTCTCTACCATGACTCAAAACCAGCAGGTCATCCAGGAATCCGAAAGACGCAAGACCTACTTGCCCGATCCTTTTGGTGGCCGAAGTATCATGAGGATGTTAAGAAGTATGTGTCCTCTTGTGATGTATGTGCCAGACATAAGACTCCTCGCTCATCCCCTGTTGGCTTGCTTCAGCCTCTTCCGATTCCTCATCGTCCCTGGGGATCTATATCCATGGACTTTATTGTGGAACTACCACCCTCTAAGGAACACACTACCATTCTTGTTGTTGTGGACAGGTTAACTAAGATGGGTCATTTCATACCAGCTCGTGGTCTCCCTTCAGCTAAACAGACGGCTGACCTGGTTATTCGGGAAATATTTCGCTTGCATGGAGTGCCTGATGAAGTAGTTTCTCACACGGGAGTGCAGTTTACATCTCGTTTTTGGAAACATTTTTGTTCTAATCTAGGTATTAATGTAAATCTGTCGTCAGCTTTTCATCCGCAAAGTAATGGACAGACTGAGCGAACCAACCAGACTTTGGAGCAATATTTGCGGTGCTATATTAGTTACCTGCAGGATGACTGGCTGGATATTCTACCCTCGGCGGAGTTTGCCTATAACAATGCCCAACACTGCTCCACTTCTTTGAGCCCATTTTTTGCCAACTATGGTTACCATCCGACCTTTCTAGTCAGTCTCCCAATTACTACTTCCATTCCTGCTGTCACTGACCGGCTAACCGCCTTACGTGATTCCCAAGCACTGTTGAAAGAGACTCTTTTGGAGGCTCAGGAATGTTACAAAAGAGCTGCTGATAGGCATAGAAAGGAGGCCCCAGTCTATCACGTTGGTGACAAGGTGTGGCTGTCAACAAAGAATCTTAAGCTTCGGATTCCTTCTCATAAATTTGGTCAAAGGTTCATGGGACCTTTTGAGATCATTGCTCAGATCAATGCTCTCACTTTCCGTTTGCAACTCCTGAATTCCATGAAAATACATCCAGTGTTTCACGTTGCACTGCTTAAACCTTTTCATGAAAATACTTTCCCTGGCCGAGCCCTGCCTGCCCCACCTCCAGTCCTCGTGGATGGTGAGGATGAGTACGAAGTGGAAAAAATTCTTGACTCCAGGACCTTCCGTAACAAGCTTCAGTATCTGGTTCGCTGGAAAGGCTATGGTGAGGAGGAGAGTTCGTGGGAACCAGTGGCCAATATTCACGCTCCTGATCTCCTTCGGTCTTTTCATGTGCAGTACCCTGCTAAACCAGGTAATAGGGCATCCAGAGGCTGCACCTATAGAGGCGGGGGTAATGTGAGGTATTGACTCTGCTGGGTTTTGAACCCTGGTCCCCAGGCTGCTATACCTCTTCCCTACCACTGCGCCAGCCTGCCTCTTGCAGATTTGCCTGAGATCTGATACCTTGACTCTAAAAGCAATGCAATCGGTGACAACTCTCTTTAGCTGTGTCTGGTCAGCTGTCTGGTTCTTGGCCTATATAAGGCACTTCCTGTCTCTGTATCCTTGCCAGATTATTGTGTGGTTTCTGATCACTTCAATAAAGCTTGTTCCTGTTTCACCTACAAATTGCTGAACTGGATTATTGCTGACCTTGGCTGCTGGTCTCCACAACCTTGTGATTCCATATCATTACACCTATACTCAAATCTGCAAATCATTTTTATTGTAATTCATGTTCAATTTCTGTGTCCAGAGTCCCACGGGCTTGGAGCTTATCAGACCCGCAACGGCTGCGGGATTAGCCTCCGTCAAGTCCGTAAATGGGTAAAATAGACCCACAGGTCGCAAAGTCCTTACTTACAAATCATAACACTAACTAAGCAAATAGAAAAGCCATCCTGTACTTTTATTAAAAGTGAAAGTGATGTTTGGTCTTGGAATTAAATCAGCAAATAAAGAAATGTAATTTCATGTTCAATCTTTGTGTTCTATCTATCATTCAAGCCTGCATGGGCTTGAATAACGAGCTAGGGACCTGGTCATTGAAGCCTGTGGGACTTGGACGGATTTTAAACCTAAAATCAAAGATTATAATTTGGCGATGTGCAAGTTGAGAATGTTTTGCTAATAATCCTCATGTCCCCAACATTTACAGTGCTTTGCAGTGCTGGATTGAATATATATTGGCTTCTACAATGCTTTGAGTTTGCGGCCTTAAACCTCCAAACCCGTACGGGTTTTAACAAGGACGAGCCTGCGGGACTTGGGATGGAAAATAAACCGGAATTTAAATATCGGATTTGGGCGATGTGCAAGCTTGAGAGGGTGTTGCTATTAATCCTCATGTCCCCCATTATGTTGCCTATCATTTACAGTGCTTTACAGTGCTATCTTGAATTTATATTTGCATTTACAGTTTTACGACTTTGCGTACTGGAAACACAATTTACGGGCGCGCGGGAATTGGTTGCGGCCGATTGCATAATTTGCCGCCGGCCGTAAGGGGGACCTCCTTGCGGCGCCGTCCATTTGAATAGCAGCATTGCCATAGTGCTACACAGGGCCGTAAGATGGCCGCAAGGATTCACAGCATTGCGGCCATTTTACGGCCGTTAATAGAATGAAGCCCTATAAATTGTATCTTATTCTGCAATCTTGATTGCACTTTAGCTTTAAGCTGCTATAATTGAAGTATGGCTATGCTTATTTTAAGAGGACTTATCAAAATCTCATTTGTTTATACAGTCACTCATTGTCAAGCATAGTTATTCAAAAGAGCATATTATAAAATACAACACTACAATTGCCCATTAAACACTACATTTTAGAACTTATTAGAGTGTCTATCCTGTGATTGATTTAACAAAGCTCTGAAAACAATCCATGTCCTTAATCCTGAAATGTTATGTCTCACTATATATGTGTGCATTGAATAATTAAAAAAATGGCCAATGCAGTTCATGTTATTAAAAATACCATTGCTATGTCCTTTTATTTAAAAATCTGAATAGACCAAGTGTACTGTTAAATACAAACTATAGACATTTATAGTGGGATGCAAAAGCCATTCTCCAATTTGTTTACACCTCAACTTAATAAGCATTCATCTCAAATGCAGAATATAATTAAAAAACACAAGTGTATCTTATAGAGCAATCCAATTTGAAAAATAATTTTACAGAAACCCCTCTAATTACGTTTAGGTACCTACCATAAAAAATATCATAGCTCCAAGTGTATTAAGAACTAACAAGACACTTCAACATATATCTCATTAGTCTGCTATAAATGTGTGCCAGTGAAATGCATTATGTGTAATTATATAAAACACAAGAACACTTCATTCTAATCATGTAAAAATAATAGTATGATTTTCAATTAATTAGTATAGAGATTACAATACTATTACGATAATATATTGTATATGTTGCCATACTGTTGCAATTCGCAATAAATTAGAGGAAAAAAACATATAATTAAAGAGGTTATGAAAAAAAAAACACTTTTACAAATACCAGCATTTGAACAGATTTTTTGAACAGGTTAAAATAATTACAACGTCCACATTCCCCATTCCACATGTAGTCCATCATATCTGATTATCTGAATAATAAATTCAGTTTATTTAGCTTTATTTGTTTCACTGTGTATTATGTTTTACAATATCTCCTTATCTTTTCTCTTTTATTTATTTCAAAAGCACAAAATAAAAGTTACATAAATACTGAATTAAAAGGGAATGAAAGAAGTAGGGCCAGATAATTATTTGCCACATTTCTCCAAAAACAAATATAGTGTTGAAAGCTCATCTTTCTTGTAATGCTGAGTCACAGAACTTAGGCTCAAACTTGTGGATTCAGTATCTTGATAATAGTGTGACTCAAACAGTTTCAAGTAGAGATGTCGCGGACAGTTCGCCCGCGGACTATTCGCAGCGATTTTGGCATGTTCGCACTTGCATCGGACGGCGAACACATGCGCTTTTCGGTTCGTCCCCTATTCTTTATCATTGAGGAAACTTTGACCCTGCACCTCACAGTCAGCAGACACATTCCAGCCAATCGGCAGCATACACTCCCTTCCAGGGCCTTCCATCTGAAGGACAGCATACATTTTAGAATCATTCTGAAGCTGCATTCGTTGTGAGAGGACAAATAGTGTAGCTGCTGGAGATTTAATAGGGAAATAGTTTGCCAGGCTGTGTATTTAGCTTCCACTACAGACCTGAAGGACTCATCTGATATCTGCTGCAAGGACAGCAACCCAAAAAGCCCTTTTTAGGGCTAGAACATCATTTATTTATTTTTATATATTTTTTCTGTGTAATCTAATTGCATATGCCTGCCTGCCAGCGCGTGTGTGTTACAGGCTAAAACCTAACAGCTTATATTGTGCTTATTTTCACTACTCATACCTGCTGGTGTACCATACATTGAAAACAACCATTTTTTTTCCTGTAATCTAATTTCAGTTGCCTGCCTGTGTCAGGCTCACAGCTAATATTCTGCTCTGTTTCACCAGTCATAGTTGGTGTACCATACATTGAAAAAAAACAACCCTTTTTTCCTTTAATCTAATTTCAGTTGCCTGCCTGTGTCAGACTCACAGCTTATATTGTGCTCAGTGAAATAAAACAACACTTTTTTGACTGTAATAGACTGAATAGCAATTGCCTGCCTACAGGCTACAGACGTGTGTGTGAAGCCTATTGCATCTACTCTGCCAACTTTTGCCAGTGCACAGTGATACGTCATATCTGGTGCAACCGTAGTGTACATTGACATAAAACAACACTTTTTTGACTGTAATCGATTGAATATCAGTTGCCTGCCTACAGGCGTGTGTGTGAAGCCTATTGCATCTACTCTGCCAACTTTTGCCAGTGCACAGTGACACTCATATCTGGTGGCACCTTAGATTGCACGAGCAGTTCCCCAAATTTGAAGTAGTAGGTCCGACCAAGCATCTTTTTCCATCTCCCTGTTCCAAAAATCAATGCCATATACACGTCCCCTAATAGTGGACGTAACAGGGATTAAACCTATAGGAATAGTACTACTTAACAGTACACACCTTATAATAACGCAGACAGAGGCAACGCAGAGAGAGGAGTCTGAAGAAGAGGAGTCAGAGGAGGAAGGTGGCTTTGAGGAGGTGGAAGACCAAACACAGCAGGCGTCCCAGGGGGCTTGTTGTCACCTTTCGGGGACCCTTGGTGGCTGGGTGGAGGAAGAGACCTTCAATGACATCAGTGAGGACAAGGAACGGGACATGGCTAGCTTGGTATCCAACCTTGTGCAAATGGGGAGTTTGCGGTTGTGCAAAGGGACTGTTTGCGGTGCATTAAACAGGGAGATTGGTCTGTTACTGTGAATCGGGTGTAACACTTACACTACCTGATCGATACAACATCATACCTGATGTTTTAAAGCATATTATTCCAAACAATTTAGGAATGTTAGGTGATTTATGCCCTTTATGGCTTAAAACCAGACTCTGCATCAACTATGTAATTTTTCGTGGGAGTTTTGCCATGGATCCCCCTCCGACATGCCACAGTCCAGGTGTTAGTCCCCTTGAAACACTTTCCCATCACTATTGTGGCCAGAAAGTGTCCCTGTGGGTTTTGAAATTCGCCTGCCCATTGAAGTCTATGGCGGTTCGCCCAGTTCACACGTTCGCGAACATTTAATGGAAGTTCGCGTCCGATGTTCACGAACCGAAAATGTGATGTTCGCGACATCACTAGTGTCAAGCATTACACAAACAAATGATAAAAAAGTCATATAGAACTATGTGCATCTAAGAAAATTAAACTAACAGTAAACCAAAAACTTACATTTTTAAAACTTTGTTCTACTAAATGTATTAGATTGATCTACATTTCCTCACTGCACAACATGCATAATGATTTGGAGTCTAGCTCAGTTTGGTATAATATAGACATGTCCAGCATAATAATCGATGGGTGGTTTTGGTTCAGGTAACCATAGCTCAATTGGGTTCCCTGGTGGTCCGGTGGTTAGGATTTAATGCTTTCACCACTGTGACCGTGGTTCGATTCCAGTTAGGGAACCAAGAGGTCACATCACCGTTGCATGGTTGGGCATGGTTGGGCTATGGCCCATTGGAGAAAGAACCTGCAACCCACACCAGTATATCTGCCATGAAAACCAAGTGGATCAGCATGATCATGGACATAAAGATGTGCCTGGTGTGTTATGGTCCATGAGATCATGGAGATTCATTGTAATGATTTAGTGTAATGATTTATGAATAAAGAAACAGTTTGAATAGGGCAAAATATTTTCTTATATTTAAGCAGCAGGGTTAAGTAAGGTTAAGTGGGCTTAAGCAGTGATGACTGGTGTTAAATAAAACATTTACCCACTTCCTATGAAGTTTATATGACTATGAAGTATTTTAATAAATATCTCCATACAAAACATAGAGAGGTAGAGTTTTTATTTGACTTTTTTATTTGATTTATGCCCACATTTTACCTTATTTGACAATATGCCCCTTTATCCAAAAGGTCTTCTAACAATTCCTCTACTTTTCTAATAGGCTCCCTGTTATTTCCTATCACTCCAACATTATATTTTAATTTTTTTATTTTTAATACAAATTAATTAATTATTGTATGTAGTTCTTCAAAAGAACTGACTAAAATATGAATATTACTAATCAGGAGATGATATGCGTATTCTATCATATTCCACAGTAATATCAGCAGATTTCTACCATGATGTTTTGTTTTTGTACAAATCAGTTGCTTCAAAAATATCTAATCCATTTTCCAGCATTGTTTTATTACACAAATACTGTTTACATACATTGAGCTTTGCTGCTGTTGTGAATAAAATCTTGGCAAAACCCTTTTGGTGTAAAAAACATTTTTTGATAAATATAGACCATTCTACATGAAAGGCTACTCTGTTTATTCTCGTTTCGATGACAGAATTTCCAGGAGCATTTCAGACTGATTGTCTATTTTGAACATAAATGTTTTTTTGCCTTACAGAAAAATCTTGAGAAACTGATCAATAAAAAACAATCAATATAAATGAAAGTAAATACTGCACAGAATAAAAATAAGAGCAATAAATTGGGTTATGTGGTGGCAGAACTTATGACACTATGTTTCTTTTTAAACAAAAAGTCATAAAGGATTTTTGGAGATAGTTAAACAAAGAAAATGGGACGGTGGAAGATTTATTTGTTCAGCATTTTTGATAACTATTAAAGCGGCTTAGTATGTTGTATAGCATACATATTCTATGTTCATTATTGATGTAAACAAAAAATATTGTTTTACACGCGACCATGTAAAAGGCATCTTTATGCCAGAAACGATCAAAAAGGTTTTTGTTTTTTAACTTTCTTTTTATTGAGAAAGTCACAGGATAAGAAAACAATTGTACATATATGACATAGCAAAATAATATCTTGCAAATAGAATGCACCACACAGTGTTTTACGTATACAATAAAGCAAAAGTAGTATGCACTAATATGTCAACCGGGAAAGAAAAAGAAAAGGGAAAATTGGATAAGGAAGTAGTGAAATTATAGAGGTACTAGGGATAAAAAAAATACTAAGAAGTGGGGGGGGGGGGGGGGGGGATGAAAACCAATTAGTAGGCAGCCATGGTTTGATTTCCAATTAAACTGCTTTTCAACTAACCAACTATTGAAAGGGTTACGCTATCCCTACTGTTCAACCAAGTAAGGTATCAAAGTGACTAGACCAAATTACTCTTTATGAGTCTAGCAATTCACAATAGAGTAAAATATTGAGCTTATAATACCTTACAGCTAACAGTACCACTGCTGTTAAAACATAATTTAAGAATGAAATAGAATTAATTATTTCAGGTCCTAAGTGTACCCAGGTAGTAAACCGTCTTAGGCCCAAAGACAACTCACAGTGCAGAATATTTAGGCATTAACAAGGGCATGGAAGTGGTATTATCAGCACCAAGGAATCTTTGCTAAGAGTCAATCAAGAAGGAAGGATAAGATCTAGCAGAGTCCCATCTTGTATATTCAGAGGATTGGCAACATAACTTTCAGCCTATGATGAAAACAGAACATTTCTAACCCATTTCTCTTTTAGTGAGAGATAAACCTGAAAATTGCAGTGAAAAAAAAGAGTAGCAAAGAAACCACACAGTAAATAAAATTAGCCTCAAAATAGTAATATCAATTTGAAATATGGAACTCAATAAGACAGCACATATAGATCAAATAATTAATGTTAATTGAGCTCACATTTGAAAATTGCAGCCAGAGGAAGCAATGACCCTTTATTGCAAAAAATCTTGACTGATCGTAGTAACAATTATAAGAGCAGACTGAAAGGTAAACAGAAATAAAGATCAGACAAAAATGCCTGAGGTAGATAGCACTATCTCTAATTTGTGATCAGGTCCAAAGAGGAAGTCCATTAGATCGAGAAGCCAGGAAAGATAGTCCATTCAATCAAATCCTACACTGGCTACCCAACTGATGCCGGTACCAACTGAATGATAGTATAGCACAGAACTTGTTTTGAATCTGGTACTCCCACGATACGAAGCATAGTACAGTCTGTACAACCAGTTGCACTGTTTGATCCATGTTACTACTGAGGGCACTTGGCATGCTGCGATATAGGAAAGCTGGAACACCTCTAGGACCCACAAAGAACAAAGTTGAACAAAACTGTGACTGCCACTTCTCAGTGGGAGAGCACAAGCTCACATCACCTTGTGGAGCCATTAAGCCTAAAAGTACCTGGCTCAATTTCCTCCTTTTTTCCCAAGAGTTCAGGCTTTTAAGTACAAGGTTGTGAAACATGATAACGCTGATCCCTAACATAGAGAGCTATAATAATTTCCTGGGACAAAATGGCTTGTAGCCCAGTAGTTCCCTGCTCTTTTTAGTCCCCTTTCAATAAACTGTCTCTCCAGATAAATTAGAAAGGCTGACTGGACACAAAAATATAATCTGCAATTAAATTTTACAGTAAAAAAATATGTTTGTTTCTTATGTGTGTGTGATTCTGTTTTAATTATATTTAGACTTCCTTTTGATTGTTTTGTGTCTCTGGTGACACCGCAGCACTACAAGCAGTAGAGACAATGCCTTTTTTATGAATGTGCCTGTCAGGTCATGACCTACAGTAATTAAGCTAAACAATAAGCCAATAAGCCCCTATGATATGACTGGAAGGTAAGAGTGATGTGTTTGAAATCTAAACTCAGCTCAGCATGGCATCACACACACAAGTAATATATATATATATATATATATATATATATATACACAAGCTGAGATACCGCTCCATGCTGATGATAGCCAGTAAGCTTGAAACAGCTGTACATTGATAGGATACTCAGGCTGTGTTTAATCCAACCTTGGCTTTGCATTAAAGCTGTGTAATACAGCATGCATAAGCTTAAAGAAAGCCATGTTTGATAATGGCTATGGATTGAAGAGCAAGGCATTTGTGGGCACATTTGCATGTCCCAGCTCGGCTTCCCAGAATGCAGTGTAATAACTGTTTTTCTCAGAACTCTGAGCTGAAAGCAGTTTTTTAAACTTGTTTTAGACATTCAAATGTGAACACAGATGTACTGTTTATTTACTGTACTACTAAACAGTGGAGGGCTTCAATCGCTCTTTTGCCCACCATATTATAAATGATTGTTGTGGTGAACTACCTACTCATAAGGTCCACAACACAGGCTGAGATCCCGCTCTATGCTGATAATAGCCAGTAAGCTTGAAACAGCTGTACATGGATTGGATACTCAGCCTGTGTTTAATCCAACCTCGGCTTTGCATTAAAGCTGTGTAATACCGCATGCATAAGCTTAAAGGAAGCCATGTTTGATAATAGCTATGGATTGAAGAGCAAGGCATTTGTGGGCACATTTGCATGTTCCGTCTTAGCTTCCCAGAATGCAGTGTAATAACTGATTTTCTTAGAATTCTGAGCTGGAAGCAGGTTTTTTTTACTTGTTTTAAATATTAAAATGTGAACACAGATGTACTATTTATTTACTATATATATATATATATATATATATATATATATATATATATATATATATATAAAGGGAAACAGTTACAGAAGAGTGCCTTACCATCACATGATCAATTCCTGAGGCACTGGAAAAAAAATATTGATAATCCTGCATATGTGATCTTTCACAAATAAAGCTGAAATGCATTTTCTATAGTTTATAAGAGGGTGTAGGTGGGATGTTATGGTGTATACCATTCCAAGCATTGTAATCTGTTTTACATATTTTTTAACAATACACTTAAATACACTTAAACAATATTTTTTCAATTACATTATATTTCATGTCAAACTGTTGCAGCACACTTCTAATATAGGGAGGCAATGTTTCTAATTAAATCCTTTGGATTAACCACAAATAAGTAATCTGAGGTTCATGTTGGTTTTTTGGGCTGTGCTATCCATAATACAACTATCCTTCTCAGAATTTACTCTGTGTTACGATAATAAATGTGTTCAAATATAGAGAAAAGTAAAGATTATCAAGAAGCCAGTGCACCCAATGTTTTCTCACCTTATCTCTCAACCACACACATTAAATTTGCATTTACCAATTTGGGACATGCTAACCTCAGATAAGACACCTTACTGAGATTAGTAATTGTTGCTAGAATGCATACAACAACCTTGAGAAGTATTTACTATGGAGAAAATGGCAAATAAAGATGAACGCCTAACTATGGCTTTGCATCATAGTCTTTCAATCACATAACAATGACAAACTACCCATTCTTTTGCAATTTTCATTTTCTTGCCATTTTTGATTATTGTGGTAAAAATATAACCCTAGTTCAGAGGCTGCAATATTTATTTTACATGTTATATTCCGATCGTAGTGAGAATGCTGAAACATATTTGTGTGCAAGAAATGGGAGACAAACAACTGGGCTACTCTTCATCCCACTGCATTTTATTAATACTTCCAACCAAAAGCTAACTTGCCCCCCAACCTGCTCTGTGAACTAGGAATGTAGTACCAGTTTCTACAATCAATTTCTGTATAGTAATGTATTTCTAAATTTTCAAGGTACATCACACTCCATAAAGGGAAAATTTAGCTATATATATAGGTGTGCTGAATTACTGTGAATTTTTGTTTGCCAGTTTCTTCAACAATGACAGGTGGTGCATGATTTGCCAGTAATAGTAATGAGATCTGTTAGCTGGTTACTGACTATCCAGCAATCATTTTGATTATGGATACAGAGGAAGAAGGGCACATTATGAAAATTAACTGTCTGGTGCTCAGTACTCATTTTTACTTTCATTACAGATAGAAAAACATGTTTTACATTTCTTGCTAGAAAACATGCATGGTTTGATATTTGGATACTACTGGCAACGGGAGCAAGGAATAAAGCACACATTAGTTTAGAAGTGGGTAGCTATTTGTGAGCCATAAAATCAGACTAGTACTTTGAAACATACAGGTCTTCCAGCAGAATATACATCAGTCTTCTGAAGTCTGAAGAGGATGCCTTAAATTTCAGAAATCATGACTTGGGAGTCAAAAACTGGATGGTGATCAGTAGGTATGGACAGAGATGTATCGTTAGATGGGGGTTCTGTTTGGGAGCAGATACTGTGGAAGGTATTTGTTCTTAGGACAGAAGGCATGGGCCCTGGATATCACAGAGTTCAAATCAGTTTTTCTACACAGATATCTTAACATGATCCAACAGAAGTCCCTTGCAAGAACTGTAACTTCAGTTTAATCTATACAAGGAGACAAAGTGTCACAAGAAGTGGTTGTTTCAAAAGAGAAGCAAGGAGAAGTAAAATCCATATTGAAATTGACAGAAGTAAACCTTGCTTGCAAAACTGTTGGTCATATTCAAGGAAAGATCAATTCACAGTACTTCAGATAATATTAATGATAAAACAGTATCAGATACATATGTTACATAGTTACATAGTAATTGAGGTTGAATAAATACTTTTAGCCCATCAAGATCTCCTCTGATCTGCAATATGTGGATTAGTTGTTAATTAATTAGTTGGGTAATAGGGTTATGTAACGGATCTCCTGGCACCCCGACCGGGTACCTCCGTTGATAGACGCGTCCTAGTTTGCGCCGAGGCCTACAAGCACCGCACCGGACACCTCAACCACCACAGACTCCACAACCGCCGTAGTTTAGCTGGAGCCGCGCCGTCTTCCTTCCACCCTGTATGAATCTCCAGCATCCAGGACCGTGTGGGGAAGACCTCTCCTCCAAGGAGGACACATCAGGAACAAGCGTTCAGTAGTTACAGCTCAAGGGAGTATGCAAAAGCATAGCAATCCCCAGTAATATATAGATCCCCTCCAATAACGAGACAATGCTACGTTTTGAAGGGTCAAGCAGAACTAGATTTTAATAACAGGGAATCTCCTTTTATGCAATGGTGCCCTCTGAAGGGCTACACCCACATAATTATCACAACAGCCAATTATCTACATGGTTCAACCCCCACGTCTCCTCCCCTCAGATAACAGGTAACACAATTAAAACAGACACAATTTTAACCACATTCTGGATGTACCCCCAAAACAGGGGGTACACCTTTAAGTCCCGCACCATTCAATAGCTCTCACCCAGGGGAACAACATATAAAAAAAAATGGCATGAATCAGACCAGGGGTTCAAAAGTTAGTAAAAGTATCTTTTACACATAACACACAGACATTGCACATATCCCCCATACAATACACATATAGGACAATAGGTGAGCCACACCTCCCTGGCAACTTGGATACAATCAGACATTAATTAGATCAGCCTTCTTTGTTCTTATCAAAAAATGAAAACACTTTGGAAAATGCAAGGATCCTTTACAACTTTCTTATCTCTTGAATCTCTGTAATAGGATTATCTATTAGCCTACGTCTGCAAAAGTCTGGCTAATATTCTGCAGAGCATAAACCAGCATACATATAGTAGGATCATATTTTAACCATAATAATCATAAAACAGGGTAAAACAGTGATGGGTTCCGTTACACACCTCCCCCGTGACCATAAGCCGGCATACACGGTCTGATCCCAACGGATCGGCCTGGGGATGTCCGGACAAAAGTATTTGTTGGTCAATTCTCTAGTTTGACAACCCATCAGCATTACTGCAATTCACATTGACTCACATTTCACATATCCCCAGATAGCTGGGATCTGAGGGCAGAAAACTACCGAATAGCGCTCAGATCCTCTTCACACAGTTCAATTGCCATGTAGCTAAAGTCTTTCCCATAGTCTTTATATGAATGGGCTCCATGGCATAGCTATCTGGGGTATCACCGCTCCCACAGGGCAAGTACAGGATGACCCCCCTGTATGTAAAGGGCCAGAATGAGTGACATACACTCTGGTATGGCCGAATACTGTGTTTGAAGGGCAATATGTCCCAGGGCCATAGTCGCAGGGCAGGAGGCTGGCAAACAGTCCTCTCCAAGACAAAGTGGCGAAGGGCACTTCGTCACACATCTCCCCTTTGGGGGGAAGTCTAACCAGGCACCTGATCTTCTGCCGGTCAGTGCCTCCGTTAGACGATCCACCAACCCACAATAAACCAGTGCTAGAGCAGCACCCCCACAACAACAAAGTGCAAGAGCAGCCCACCCACAACAAACAGTTACGGCACCTGGATATTTCGCTGTGGTGATGGGGCAACACGCTGAGGGGACTTGAGGGGCAGAGGCCAGCGGCACTCTGCCCTGATGCCAGCTCTTCTGCTGGTATAACCTGCAGGACATCCTGCTCTGTACAAGGGACAAAGGGAGGGCAGAGGCCAACTGCACTCTGCCCCGCTGTCAGCTCTTCTGCTGGGGTACTTGGGACATATTCCGGCTCAGTAGCCAGGGAAACGTGGCAGTCAGTGGGGGTTAACATTTCCTCTGTTAACCCTGGGGCCACATTAGAAGTTAGCTGGGGAGGGGAATTTGTACTTACCCCCTCCTCCGGTTGTCCCAGTGAGGGTAGTTGGAGATCTGGACAGGCTGTGGGCGCAGAGACCACGGTCCCATCTGCGCCGTCTGGGAGATTGGTGTCTCCCCTTGTCAGGGTAAACTGTCGCTGGGGAGGAAGGACGACACCTTCTGCCCCCTGTGGTTCACACTGCCGCTGGGGGGGAAGGACGACACCTTCTGCCCCCTGGGGTTCACAATGCCGCTGGGGGGGAAGGACGACACCTTCTGCCCCCTGTGGTTCACACTGCCGCTGGGGGGGGAGGACGACACCTTCTGCCCCCTGGGGTTCACACTGCCGCTGGTCGGGAAGGACGACACCTTCTGCCCCCTGGGGTTCACACTGCCGCTGGGGGGAAAGGACGACACCTTCTGCCCCCTGGGGTTCACACTGCCGCTGGGGGGGAAGGACGACACCTTCTGCCCCCTGGGGTTCACACTGCCGCTGGGGGGGAAGGATGACACCTTCTGCCCCCTGGGGTTCACACTGCCGCTGGGGGGGAAGGACGACACCTTCTGCCCCGTGGGGTTCACACTGCCGCTGGGGGGGAAGGACGACACACTGCTGCTGGGGGGGAAGGACGACACCTTCTGCCCCCTGGGGTTCACACTGCCGCTGGGGGGGAAGGACGACACCTTCTGCCCCCTGGGGTTCACACTGCTGCTGGGGGGGAAGGACGACACCTTCTGCCCCCTGGGGTTCACACTGCCGCTGGGGGGGAAGGACGACACCTTCTGCCCCCTGGGGTTCACACTGCCGCTGGGGGGGAAGGATGACACCTTCTGCCCCCTGGGGTTCACACTGCCGCTGGGGGGGAAGGATGACACCTTCTGCCCCCTGGGGTTCACACTGCCGCTGGGGGGGAAGGACGACACCTTCTGCCCCCTGTAGGGCCGGTAGAGAGGCCTCGGTCCCATCTCTACCTGCCATCTGGAGGTCATCCCAGGACCAGTCAATGAAGTCTGGTTCCGCTTGTCGAGTAGGTTGGGGCTGCACGAAGCTGAGCAGGTGTTGGTAGTCCTGCTCCAGCTCCCACTCTCTTGTTACCAGGTGGGTCATGTCTTTGCTCACCTCACCTTCGTCATCCCAGACATACATGCCCATCCGGTAGTCGTAGATGTCCCAAAACCTAGACTCCTCCGTGCTGCCAAGATCAATGTCGTCCTCCAAGGCATCCCATAATAAACCCGGGCCATCATAATCATCTCCCTCCGGTAAGTCGTGTTCAGCCGTCCAGGGGGTAAGTCGAACGGTATGCCACCAGAGGGCCTGATATGCGTTGTCTAGCCAGATCTCTCGCCGTACCAGGATCTCTAGTCTTGTCACCCACTCATCCAGGGGCTGCTCTCCCAATAGATTCATCCGCATCGCCACACGCTTCTGTAGCCGCTGCTCATCACTGGGGAGACTCTCACCTCGCCGCCATTGGGCATCTTCCAGGGCATCATACCAGAGTTCCTTTCTGTCTGCATCCCTGTAGTCCGCGGCCTCCTCCTCATCATCATCATGGAACGCTGTCTGAAAACTAGCCGGTTCCATCCTGCTGTAGCCAGGGGCGCTGTACAGATACTAGCGTTGCCCTCAATTTGTAACTCCAAACGTTACCGGTGTCTCCGGGCTGGTTTCCTCTTACTAGGACGCCATCCCACCGCTGCCACCAATGTAACGGATCTCCTGGCACCCCGACCGGGTACCTCCGTTGATAGACGCGTCCTAGTTTGTGCCGAGGCCTACAAGCACCGCACCGGACACCTCAACCACCACAGACTCCACAACCGCCGTAGTTTAGCTGGAGCCGCGCCGTCTTCCTTCCACCCTGTATGAATCTCAAGCATCCAGGACCGTGTGGGGAAGACCTCTCCTCCAAGGAGGACACATCAGGAACAAGCGTTCAGTAGTTACAGCTCAAGGGAGTATGCAAAAGCATAGCAATCCCCAGTAATATATAGATCCCCTCCAATAACGAGACAATGCTACGTTTTGAAGGGTCAAGCAGAACTAGATTTTAATAACAGGGAATCTCCTTTTATGCAATGGTGCCCTCTGAAGGGCTACACCCACATAATTATCACAACAGCCAATTATCTACATGGTTCAACCCCTACGTCTCCTCCCCTCAGATAACAGGTAACACAATTAAAACAGACACAATTTTAACCACATTCTGGATGTACCCCAAAAACAGGGGGTACACCTTTAAGTCCCGCACTATTCAATAGCTCTCACCCAGGGGAACAACATATAAAAAAATGGCATGAATCAGACCAGGGGTTCAAAAGTTAGTAAAAGTATCTTTTACACATAACACACAGACATTGCACATATCCCCCATACAATACACATATAGGACAATAGGTGAGCCACACCTCCCTGGCAACTTGGATACAATCAGACATTAATTAGATCAGCCTTCTTTGTTCTTATCAAAAAATTAAAACACTTTGGAAAATGCAAGGATCCTTTACAACTTTCTTATCTCTTGAATCTCTGTAATAGGATTATCTATTAGCCTAGGTCTGCAAAAGTCTGGCTAATATTCTGCAGAGCATAAACCAGCATACATATAGTAGGATCATATTTTAACCATAATAATCATAAAACAGGGTAAAACAGTGATGGGTTCCGTTACAGGTTATATCCATTATAAATAAATAATCAACATTGTGTCATTGTGTGCACTCACTGATTAAATGTATTATCCCTAGTTAACAATGTAAAAAATGCATTTATTTGGGCAAGAATTGTTTGCTGAATGGCTATTTTGAGATTTAGATTGTTGGAATTGTTTGTATGTTGAATATTAAGCACAGTTGAAGTTGCTGTACACCTTCCAAATTAGGTAAAAATATCAATAAATCAGTTTACATATATGTAAAATGATGCTCCCCCTCCCTTTCTCACTTCCCAAATTGCAAGCACAGTGAAAACAGAAGAATACAAGAGAATATATCCCACGCTTAACATAATTTCCTTTCGTGAAAACTCTCCTTGGCAGCAAATACCTTTGAGACTTCCCCAACGTCTCTGCCAACTAGGATAAATACCAACAAATTAAGGCCTCCTTAGAATAAGCTTCTCACTTCATACAGGCGGATGCCTGATTCTAATGCCAGATACAGACAAAAAATAAATAACTTGATAAGGCTTTGGCCATGCCAGGTGTTTTGATACTTAAAAATAATTAAACTATATTCTCCTCTGCTCCTGTTTTCTCTGAGCTCATTAATTTGGGAGTGACAAAAGGTTGAGCCTTATTTTGTAAAATACACTGATGCAACAAGAGACATGAAATTATATTTCCTTTTGCCAGATTTATTTTGTTCAATCTGGAAAGTTCAAGGTAGCTTCAGACAAATTCTGCTGTATGTTCAAAATATTCCTTACATAAATATTATAAATTATGCATTAAACTCTGTATGCATGGTATGCAATATTAGACTCTGAACTCTCTGAAGTTTTATCAGCTCTTTTTAACCTATATAAGATATTGCTGTTAGTATTGAGGCTTTATTTTAGTGATCATTTACAGAAATTTGACAGCCCCATTAACACATCCATTACTTGTGGACACATTTTCCTACAGCAAGGATGCCAAATATTTAAATAGCTTAGAATTGTTGAGCCAGTGGAGGTTTAGTTAGTCTCAAATAGTATTCTCCCAGGTAGTTTTGCTTTAAATATACTTGTGTACATCTGTTGTGTGTTGAACACCACAATGACAACGTCATGTGATTAGATTTAGATCAAACATGTCCTCTTTCTATGTTTAATAAGAGAACATGTTCAATTAAACTCTAACCAAAAAACTATCTTTATACAGCCAAGTAGTACCGAGACTAAATCTTAATTAAATGCAGTATACCTTGAATATATGTAAATACATCACATTATAAAATAGTTCAAATTAAAATCTATCTGTGAGAAGCATCTACAAAAAATTACTTTGAACGTCTTATTAACATTATTTGCAAAGTTAACAACTACTTTAGTGCACATAGGCCCCTATTAAATTGTCAAAATAGCAATTACCGAAGCCCGTAATGTATCCCACAAAAGTTACTGATATTTTATCTAGCTACCCGAATGCTATTTGCTGAAAATCCCTGTGGTTGTCAAACTCTGACCCATCTAAGCCTTTGGTCTTTCAAACCTGCAGATGTTACAATTGCTAAAATTGCAATTTAAGGAGTTAATACATATCAGGCCACCCACATGGACTATAACAGTCTCTTCATAAATTTTTTAATTTTTATTGTTTTATTAATGAAAAAAAGAAACAGTAGTATGTTGATGCATAATATATAGCAAGAACATACTAAAGAAGAAAGTACAAATGTCAATGTGGATGGCATGTTCTTACATTTTTTCCAGCATTTTCCATATTTTTTTTTTTACTTTTTTGTTATTTTTTTATAAATTTCTATTGATTTTTAAATCGCTGGATTGCGAGCCCGATCACATATCGAACCTCTAAACACTAATTGATTGATGTTTAAATGCCATGTTTTACTGATGTCATGATGACGGTCTCATTTACTATTGGCTGTTTCTAAATCGTAACTTACAGGCTTGCTTAATTGATCATGAATATGCCCTTAAATGCTACGTATGGGTTCATGGTTTATGGTTTTAAACTTCGGCCCTGTAAATGCAAGTATTGCAATTTTCAAGCCTGCAGATTTATGGCCTATATGAAGGCAACTGCAGCATTGGAATTTAATAAGACCCTTAGAAGTGGCCAAACTGAAGAGACGAGATGAGTAACTATGCTGATTCAGCTAATTACGAACAGGGGTCGGCACATTCTCAGACATCAATTTGATATGTCTTTAGAGTGAAAAAATGCAGCTTGGACCCTTTGGAAGTGTCATTATTGGCAATAATTATTAATTATAAAGAGATAACATTAAGCTTGGTGTGTGGACAGGTAACAATTACAAACTTTACTGTAAGTAAATGCATTTTCTAATAGCATTTAATTGATAGCTGTCAACATTCCCCTGACCACCAGTCCTTAGGACTCTTATTTATGTATTTGTGGGACTGGGCTCAGGATTTTACAGTATGTTTTATAGTTATGTAATATGTTATGTTATGTTGATTACTGTGAAGATAGGATTAATATGTATACATGGAATAAGATATCTGGAAGATATATATGTGTCAGAGTCCATAGTAAAGAAAATGGCTGCTCTGATCCTGTACAATTAATGAAGTGGATATATGGTTCTAATCAAAGGGGAGGAAACCTAAGTGTGTGTATGCTCCTAATTAAAAGGGAGGAAACCTATCTAGAAGATATATGTATATGTCAGCATTCCTAGAGAAGATAATAATGAAGTGGATGTTATAATGCCTTGCAATACAAATTCCAGAAGACACACAAACTGTTACAAACTGTTATCAGTTCAAGTTTAAATATACATCTATTGAACCTGTTATGAATTACAACAGCAATTAAAGCGGTTCCTGATTTTTATAATGCTGAGCCTGAGATCATTTTTTTTTAAATATTACATACAAGTAAGGGCATTTTAGAGACAACAGCTGTCTTGGTGAAGGGATCAAAAGAACCTGAAAGGTCTACTGGGTAGTTTTGGCTACAACAGCCTTATCAGCCTTATCAAGCTGACTGAAGAAATGTTATTTCCTTTTTTTTTATTTATTTGTTTTTATTTCATGAAAGTAGAAATATATAAAACACGTCACACGTAATTTTCAATAACATTCAAACATATTTGTGTTATTCCTCATATGTGATTAAAAACACATTTTTCTAAAAATGTACTCTCAAAACACAGAAAAAGTAAAAATACATCACTAACATTAACAAAAGAAAGAAATTAGACAACAAACATTGATGGTCTTTGTGCCACTCAGGGGGCATGGCCCAAAGACGAGATAAAGAAAAGGGGGCAATATGAGATCGGAAACAAGATTTCTATTTGATCTACCTTGAGACTCAAACAAGTCCCAAAGTTTCCATTTGTTCCTATTATTTTTAGTAATATTTACTGACAATAGATACTTATCAATTTGGCAATTCTGAGAAATTAGATTAATTTTCTCTGTTCAAGTTGAGACTTTTTCTTGCTCTCAGCCTCTCACTAGTAACCATTTAGATACTATCAAAATCTGCATGGTAAATCCTTGTATTTCTAAGGACATTTCCACAGGGAAAATAACTACATGTTATTTCCTATAATGTTAAAGTATATCATGTTTGGATATCTTTTGTGTCACTTTGATTCAAATGGGAACATGCACCTGAACCTTGAGAACAACTGACATATAATGAATGGATCTGATATAATAAATATGTCATATGGTACTTTAATTATTTGTAAATTAACCTGTGTCAAAAACATCTGCCCGGTGTGCAGAGATACAGAAACACAAAATATAATAGAAGGGATAATAACTGGGACTTATTGTATGCAGTTCTTTGGAAGACACAGCAGTAATTACTGGAAGTAGTTTCAGGCAATCACTTGCTGTCTAGAAATACTTTTATCTTTTTAAATTATCTAGCGGTTTTCCGAACTGACAATAACATCTACATGTGAGGAATCATAATTCAATGGGGTTTTCTTAAATGTGATGTCCGAACCAATTGAAACTGAAAGAGTACTTGTTTACGCAAAAAACAGAAAGGAAACCAACACGAAATGTCTGACTGGGACAGTACAATATAAAAATGAAACACAGGGAATAGAAAAGATACATTAAATGAGAGTTCCATATTTACAAAATGCTATTTTGAAGAACTTGAAGAACTAAATTTGATGTTTAAAAATGTTTTTAGAAAGACAAACAAACACACCCTTTAAAATATTAATATGCAATTATTATGCATTGATGATTTGTAGTATAGTGTAAGAATTCCCATAATACCGTTGGAAATTTACACTGCATTGTATGTTTCTCTAAGTAAAATCCTATTTGCATTAATCATATAAAACCATATAAAAGTGGCAAAGCTATTGAAGGCAAAGCCCTAGTGCAAATAAAAATTGGGCCCACCAAAAAGGGGGTTGTAAAAGTGTTTTACACTGTGCCTCCCGCCAGGAACCAATTCACTCAGTGTCCGTCTCCAAGATACCTTACTATAACAGGTCCCCTCCCTAAGACCCCTTCTCATAATAACACACTTCCCCAAGATCCCTTCCCATAACAGCTTCACTCTCCAAGACCATTTCCCATTGCTGCTCCCTCCCAAGATCCCTTTCCATAGCTGCTCTCTATCTCTACATAGCACCAAGTCCCTCTCAATATCCACCATCAAACATAGCACCCACCCCTCTTAGCATCCATCCCTACACAGCAACCAGTCCTTGTCAGCAGCCATCTTGTCACATAGCATCCATCTGTATCTCCTTTGCTCTTCCCTCACAGAACCCATTCCCCCTGTACTTTGTTGTCACTTTGCAACCCTTGCTCTCTTACCTTGTTACCTGATACACAACCACAGCATCCTGAACTGCTCCATACAGCCACCTGTTTGAGCTTGGGCTAGGGAGGAGGGGCTTCAAAGTGGCTCCTACACTACAGACAAATAATGAAATGCAAAAAAAGAATAACATTCACAGCGTTTCTCCTCCCCAAAAGAGGGCCCCTACACCACTGGTAGCTCCTCCCCTAAAATTTGTACATTAATTAAGATTGTTGTCATTATAGAATGTTAGTTAAAATGACACAGTGGAGGTTCCAAATATATTATAATGTAAAACAATAGGTAATAACAAATACTTTTTCAATTGATTGTATTTTCCTACACTAAAATAGTAAAAGTGTCATTTTTAGCTGTCAGCCATTGAAACATTATCTTAATGAGAGTTTATTTTATTTAATTATTGCTAAGCCCTTAAAACATTAAAACTAGGCATACCCATAAACATGAAGCAATGAAGGTGTTTGGTAATTATTAAATGTTATGATCTGTCTTTAAGATTACTTTTAAAATTCTTTTTGTGGATGAATAAAGGCTGACTGACAATTCAGAATAGCGGACTCCAATCTTATTTTACTGTTGGTGAGTACATTTTCAATAACATTTATTAACATTGTCACTACCTATAGTGGAAAATTATAGCACATTTTCAACCTCCACTATGTCACTTTAACTTCCTTTTCTATTATACATTTGAATGGCATTTCTAATATTAGTTTCTATTTAAGGCAGAGGAGTTTGTAAAAATACAAATAGACAAATAACCTCTCTATTTGATAGCTATCACCCAAACAAACAATGGCTTCCATTCAATGGCTCCGTAAGAAAAAATCAGATTAAAGTTTACTTGTAAATTACTACAGAGATATCACATCACAAACGTAAATCTAACCTCTGAGGTTTATTCGGTATGCTCATAATTTGCAAAAAGCTTCCAGATACTTTCAACTACCCATAAAGGCAGAAAAATTGCCTCTGAAAAATCTCAATTGCTAATTAAAGAGCCACTACTGCCAAAAATCTACTTTTAAAGAGGAATAAGGTAAATAATGGGTAACATATGGGCTATGGTATGATGTGTGTATAAATCTGTGATTATTATCTAATGTCAATAATACATGTCATCTTCATACACCTGACAACCCTGACAACACAGAAGAGGTTAACAGGCCTGGCATAAAGCAGGCGGTGTAATGCATGGCCTAAAGCACAGTCATTGACATCATAGAGTGTTCTTATGTGAGTGCTGTGAGAGCTGCTGCAAGTGGAATTATAATACTGAGGTATGTAAAGGACTGGAGAATGAAGTATGAGAGACACCAGGGGGTAAGAATTGGGATAAGGGTAAGACAGAGGCATGGAAGAGAAATGAGGATGATAGTGAATGTAGATGAAAGAATGCCATAACAGGCCATAGAAAACACAGAACAACCCTTACCCAAAATTATTGTAGATGGCCAGGAAAGGGACAGAGCATTAGAGAGAGGGACAGGGGGATATAGGCTTACAATCTGGCAGTGAGGATGTATATCGATCTAGATTTTGGGGAGGACCAGTAGCATCTTACCAAGGAGGTGTGTTGCATTATCTAACTTTTTCTAAAGTAAATCAATTCTTGTAAATTCCATGATATTGCTGCACACATATTAAACACACATATTAATTAGCTGCTCTGATGTGCTAATTAGCAGTGTAGTCTGCTTGCCTTTTCTTTACAGTGATGAAATTAAAGACCCCTAGTGTTGGCAATCTGGAAGTTACACACTTTCTGCCTCCTTATCATGTACTCTGAGTCCCATATTAGCATACTGAGCCTCTCCATTAGTTATTTGAAATAATTAATAACTCTATACACATGCTTGTGTGGCATTCTCCTCTACAATATAATATACTGTATATACTCGAGTATAAGCCGACCCGAGTATAAGCAGAGGCACCTAATTTTACCACAAAATACTGTGAAGACGTATTGACTTGAGTATAAGCAGAGGGTGCAAAAGAGGGTCCTTCCCCCCTGATCATTATCCTCCTCCCCCCCTTATCATCTTCCGCCTTCCCCCTTATCATCCTCCTCCTTTCCCCCCTTATCACCCTCCTCCTCCCTTATCATCCTCCTCCTTCCCACCCCTTATCATCCTCCTCCTTCTCCCCCCTATCATCCTCCTCCTCCCCCCGCTAATGACGTGATGGGCATGTGACGTCACGTCATTAGCATATGCCGGTAAAGAAGACGTGCTGCGGCGTCAGGATCAGCATCAGCTCATCGGAGCATAGTAGCAAGTAAGGAGAGAGGGGGATAGGGATTGGAGAGGGTGCAGTAAGGAGGAGGTTATGGGGAAAGAAGATGATGATAAGGAGGGGGAAGGAGTAGTAGGAGGATGATGATAAGGGGGGGAGGAGGAGAAGGGGGGAGAGGAGGATGATAAGGGGGGGAAAGCAACAGAAGGCATTACAATGATATGCACATCAAAACTCCCAACTATCAAATATAGCAAAAAATAAAATGTTCTTTTCCTCATAGGTTGTAATGGTCATGCATATGCCAATATGAAAAACCATGTTGCAAGATGCTGAAAGCTATTAAAGACACACTACCTCATTAAATTGCAACACAAATACATGACATATTAACCCTTTCTCACTCACAGAGGCTCTAATGTGGACCCTAAAAATACAAAGATCATCTTATATACATTCCACTCATCACATCTACATTGTGACAACAAATAGTGGGCAAATGACACCACCACATGGCATATATCAAGTACCAGGGGAACATTTCACATATGGTTGTTCAGTCCCCCAGTTGTGTTCAACTCTCTGTGACCCTATGGACTGCAGCACACCTACTAATGTCTGTGCATATTGACAAGGTTTGTATGCCAAAGATACTGGAGTGGGTTACCAGTTCCTTCTCTAGTGGACTGTGATTTTTCTGACCTCTCTGCTATGACCTGCCCACCTACAGTGGCCCTACATGGTATAGCTCACAGCTTCGTTCAGGTACACAAGTCCCTTCACCACCACCACTTAGCAATCCAGAAGGGGACCAGGGGAACATACACCAAACTAATGTAAATTGATGAATAGCAAAACATAATGGAAGGTCACCAAATGGGAATAGGTATACATCTTGGCACATGACCACCAGCAATGGTGTGGGACTTTCTAGGATGGGCGTAGCGGAGATAGCCGCTGATGGAGGGGAATTGGAGGTTAATCCCCATGCCTCTGCACAGCCTCCATGTGTTTAGGGGAATGTTGATACTCCACAGTATCACAAATTGGACTTTGCATGTGTATTAACACTTTATTATTACTATATATAATATATATTATTATATGATATCTAATGCCATTATTACTATTATTATTATTATTATTACTATTGTTATTATATGTATTAACCCATTGCACATTAACAAGGGCTCATTAGTTTACAGATATAAGAATGTAATACAAATGTGATGTATGTGGATGTCCCAAAACCCCAACTATTGAAACACACTGACACAGTGAGAATGGTATAACAAAGCTTTATTTCATACACAGAGCACAATCAGAAATGGACAAGGCTGTGCATTAATATCATGGGTGTGATGTGGGTGGATCCCGAGAGAACAAGAGGCTATTTTTGGAAAAAAGGGGATAGCTAACTCTTACCCTGCTGACTGTGTACTGGGATCCTCGTCTCCCTGACCTGTCCCTTAGGCCTGTCTCTACCCCGAACTACCACCCCCCTGAGATCAGGCCCCTCCCCCTCTGTCCCTCTGCTACTTGTGCCTGGTGCTAGGGCCACCCTAAAACCACCCACCTCCTTCTCTCCACTATCCTTCTCCACTTCCACCACCTCTTGCTCCTCCTCCTCCACCACCTCCTCTCCTCCTCTGCACCACTCCTCTCCTCCTCTCCTCCACTCCTCTCCTCCACTACTCCCCAGGGCCAACTCTCTTTCCTCTCTTTCCTCCTCGCCTCTTCTTCTCCTCCCCACTCCTTTCTCCTCCCTCCATTATAATCCCTAAAATAATATAATGATAAAACAATCAAAGTTTGGCTGTATATGTATGATGGGGAATTTTTTGTGTGTATTATGTGTATTTAATAATGTTTGGGGATGGGATGGGTGTGTGTGTGTGTGGGGGGAGATTGTATGGAGTGACCTAGCTCTATGTTTCTCTATGTGTGTTCTATAAATTATGTGTATTGCAATTATGTGTAATCTGTAAATATTTGTCAACAAGGACTAAGTGTAAAATCTTAAATAGTTTAATAGAAATAAACAAATTACTGCTCTCAAAATACTCCTACTCTCTCTCTCTCTCTCAACAACTCTGGTACCTGCGTGCTACTTTGTCAGAAAATATAACACAGTCAACACATGGGTGGGTGGAACAAAACTTTATAATCTCCCTCTGTCAATCATCTGAGGCTAGAGCACTTTCTATTGGCTGTGAGGCTTGTGTCGCACTATGTTATATCGCAATTGTTTCATAACGGCTGATCGCATCTTGGTCAGCACAGTTTGCGGCCGCGGGAGGGATTTATGGGCTTGAGGCTTTGGCCCGTAAGTTGTGCCCTTGCTCAATTAAATAGCATTATAATCTGAGACGAACGGGAGCCCGCAACCCACCCGTAGACATACGGCCTCCAGCGACAGAGTTGCGGGCTTGCAATTGAATCGGGCCCAAACTCTTTCTTAATATTTATATATTATAATGCTAATATATATATATTTATATATATATATATATATATATATATATATATATATATATATATTTATATATTACTACCTTAGCACATTTTGTAATACATATAAATTGTGCAATAGAACCTCTACTAAAATATCACCAGTTGTAAAATAATAAAAAAGCATAATCCTTGCAATAAAACTATTAAGTATTTTAGAGTTTCGTTTTTAAAAAGTGTTTGTATTATTTAGGCTATCAGGTATTGACTGTGATATAAATCAGAGGTATTAAATGCCTGTAGACTAATGTACCATCCTGCAATGTCATATTTCATGATATAAGCCATGACTGGATGTACATAGTGGAACCAGCCTCAGTTTAAGGGTCACTTGTTCTGTATGCTGCAATAAGCCTAAAACACACACAGAAAAAAAGGAAAATGTTAAAACAAATGGAAAGTCAGCAATTTCAGCTCGCAAATGTCACCAGCTGCTTTCTTATTATGCTCTCAATGTCATTTCCTTTAGGTTTTTTATTTAGTCCAGCTACGAGTCCATAACATTGGAAGTATATATAGATACTAAACAGTGGAATTATGGCAGCTCTGCGTACAACTGCATAACTATAAAAAGGGTCAGTAAGTGTCAATAATCTCAATTTGCGATATGGCTGAGTAAAGAAAAGGAAGTTATTTCAAGAAATTGGGGCCACATCTTCAGCACCCTATGATCTTCATCTTAGAAACCCACTCAACACTGCTGAGTGCTATTAGCATACTGAAAGAAGAGTGCTCTTCCTCATTATTCTATACAGGAAATCAATGGAGCACAATTGCTTACACATAATAGTTATTACATACAACGCAGAGATTCACAACAAATAAAAACACAAGCCAACGAATAAGCACATGAGCAGACAGAAAATAGTTGCAGATGGTATTTTATTAACCATTTAATGACAGACTGTGTATTGTATACAGCAGGTAAACTCAGAATGACTCACTACATTGATTTGGACACATATTCATGTATATTTTATTCTGTTTCAGGACATGACTAGGCTGCCAACCTTAGTTACACCAAATGAGAGATTTTAATTAAAGGTCGCTTTGGATTTAAAATGTGCATTCATTATCTGGGAACAGAAAAACAGCATCAGCTCAGGGATTTGCAGCATCTTCTGAAAAATACAGTAAAGTAATCTTATGATTCTTTTATTTCACAGCAGACTCTCTTGTGTTTTACAACTGGGGAAATGCTTTTTATTACAGAGAAGTATAAATGTGCAGTGTTAGGGTGTGGGCAGATTAAGAATGATTTTCATTCTTTCTGGATAGCACTAACATTTAATTTTTAAGCAGCAATCTTCTGCTCTGCTGAATTTAACTTACCGTTCTTTTGGTTGGCAATTATCTCTTCCTCTGTTGCTCACTCCATTCATGCCTAAAGTGATCAATTTTGCTTTAAGTGCTGAGTATCTTAGTCTACAAGACTATTCTTTTGAAACATGTCTGATGCACCATCAGCTCAAAAGTAAATGACCATTGTAGGTTGGGATAAACTGCAATTTTTAGTTACTATAAATATAATTTATGCATGTATCTATTTACTTTTCTGTACTTTAGTGTTTAAAAGCTCCTTTTATGCCTAAACTAGCACAATGTGTACCTGTTTGGGTCTACCCTCTGTAGCTCATGAATACAGAGATTGTGTAGTGCAAGGTTTCAAATGATCCAATCAGTAGCATGTTGAAGAATGTTGCCACTGATTGGTGACTATGAGACACTGCACACCCACATCACTATAATAGTTATAAGTGTTGGGGACGTTTGCGATGTTGGTAACGCATGCACGACTTAGCACAATCTATCTAAACCCCACAAAAATAAGGAAATCATGTACAAAACATTACACGACACTCACACACAGCACAGGGGGAAAGACAAGAAACCTGGGAGTGAGGTTGCAAACAAATTAGACCCATATTTAGCTTTTTACGTCACTCAAAAATCACCTAAGCGAGGAGAAAAATGGTGGAGGAAAAACTTAAAATTTCTGAAACAGCAATGCCAGGCTTGCAGAACTTACAAAATACATGATGAAAAAGACAGTAACACTTACACCAATAAAGCAAGGCACACAGGACTTTGAAAATAAAACCAACGGCAGTCAGCGTGTAACACGCAAACATTCAGCAGACACACAGAGGAGAAAGACACAGGAAAGGGACAGGGGGAGATGGTGGAAAGAGACACATGGCATTCCCAAGCACAACACTTGCAGGTTAACGAACCCTGCAATGAGCGGCCAGTACAGTAGGTGGGCAGAAAGGCTCACAATGAGCCACGCAATGAGTGGGAGAGCCTTGCAAGGCGCTCATTGCGAAAGATGGGATGAGCGCCAAAGGTGGTCATCGTGGGCCTTGCGATGTGTGCCAAACGTCATCATTGCAAAACAGGAAAGTTGAAGTACACTGTTGGGAGAGGCTCAAAACCATTGCCAGCCTTACAATTTTATTCCTGTCACAGGCAAATTACTAGAAATATAATAGTTCACTGAGCCTTACATGAGCTCTGAACTAGTTAATTGTGGATGCAATTATTGTTTTGTATTCAATTCCTTATAAACCCCATTGCTGCCTTTCAGTGATTGCAGAGGAGCCCCAACAGTTGTATGGATATTCAAAACCTAAAGACAGAAAATAATATAATATATTATTTCCTATCTTTAGGTTTTGAATATCCATTGAATATCCATACAACTGTTCAGGCTCCTCAGCAATCACTACTACAGATCAGGACAACATATAATAAGACTTAAAATAATATATCGGATTCCACACCTGAAAGAACACCTAAGGGAACCACATTATCAACCAGGTCTAAGCCATCATCAGCTTTCTTGAAAAAACTATATTGTCACAAATACTACTTAAGAACTTAAAGACAAAAGTCAGTAGTAGGATCGTCATCTGAAGAAGTATATAGATAAAATAAAGGTAACACAAATCATGAATAATGATACAGTGCATGGTCTGCAATCTGTCAAAAAAACATTAATGTCACTCTTATTTCATTCATGGGTTAGCAAAGGGATAATTGAATTTGAGTGAAAATGATTGCAGTATTAAAACCTTTATACTCTTGTCACTTTTAGCTCACATGACCTAATTTACATTTATCATTTTAATTCACTTACAGTAGGTGTGATATTTTTACATTCTATTTAAAAACCTAAAAAATATACAATCCATAGAATTTTTTTCAGGAAATGTTACCAAACTTTATTTATTTTTTAGGAAATGGTACCTAATGCTCTTATATAAAGTTATCATTTTTAAATTATGTGTGCGCATCAAAAAGCACAATTTAATTATTGAACAAAAGTAACAAATCACACATTACAATTTTGACCCATAAAAACACATTGAGTTGATGCTCATGTGTAATTACATAGCAAGAGTGTTCCTCTTCTTTTCTTTTCTACACTCATTATGGTTTATGGACATTGTTCTTTATCCACTTGAACATTGTGCAGTGTGAAGGAGACTGAAGTAGTAGAGCTTTCAAATGAACAAGATGTTGTACTAATGAGTGCATGCTTCAAATCCAGCATTAAATGAATAATACATCTATTATTTGGAACCACATGTATTATTCAGATGCATTTTGCAATGTGAAACATCTTAACAAAGCGTATATTTATCTGGACAAAATTTCCATTAAATGGAAATTGTTATTAGCATTATATACAGATAAAATCACATATAATAGTTGTTGTAATTGCGAGTTTGTTGGTAACGCTCTGGAATGTTACGGGTTGCGCATGGGCAATGAGCGCCAAAAGGCCCCATAACTTAGGCAATGAGCAATCATTGAGAGACACGCAAGACTTTGAGGGCTCGAGGCATGCAAGACTTTAACATTTAAAAATGACCAAAGCTGCAATGAGCACCAAAGGAGCTCATCATGAGCTCTGCAAGACTTTAACACAGCCTAGACATGAGCACAGAAGGCGCTCACGTGGATGGCCGCAATCAGCGCCAAAACCCGTAGCACTTTGCAGCTGATCGCGAGGCACGCACTTTACGATTTTAACGGCCTAAATTTCTTCAACCGTGTAACAAAAAACGCCAAATAATTAAAATAAATAACTTACACACTCACACACAGCACAGGGGGAGAGCGGGGAGCCTGTGAGTGAGGTTGCAAGCTAATTTGAGGCACATTTGGCGTTTTTCTTCAATCCAAAAACGGCTTAGTGAGAAAAAAATGGTAACCGAAAAAACATAACATTTTCCAAACAGGATCAAAACTAGGCCGAAGCCAGTAACACTTAGCAAAACAATGCGAGGCAAGCGGGACTTTGAAAATAAAAGCAACGGCACTCATCACGGGGAGGGAAAGGGGGGAGAGGCTGGAAAGAGTCACAGGGCTGACAGACAGAGGAAAAGAGACACAGGGGGGAGAAATAAGGAAAAACAAAACACACAGGGCAGGGAGAGGAGGGGAGGGAGAGAGGAGGAAACAGACACATGGAAGGGAGAGGGGGGAACAGACATTGGGGAGAGGTTCACAATGAGTGCTGCCCTCGCAATAAGCGCCTGAAGGAGCTCAGGGCGAGGCACGAAAGTAGCGAGTTGCACAACGTCTTCAATGCTGCAGGCTCGTGATAAGCGCTGAAGGTGCTCAGAGGGGGCAGAGCATCGCTTTGTGTAACAAACAGCATTGCCTGCCTTAATATTTTTGACGGGCAAGTCCCTAGTATAAATATATTTTTATTGAGAACTCCAAGCAGCATTATGCAAAGATATCTTACCAGCTAGAAATGAATTTGCTAATCTTATTGCAAAGAGGAAAAATGGAAGGAAGTGGGGTTAGAATTCTATATTAACAGACATTTTGGATACATCAGTCGATAAAGAAGCCAGGAAGCAGAAGTGCATAGGACTAACATGGGTCTTGTCACATTATTATCACCACAACCGACTTTTGTCGTCAACAGCGTTTAGCCAATGAAATACAGCATGTGTCATGAGGTGACTTGGTGGGTATATAAGGTGACATATAGGCAAACATATCAACCATTGCTGTCATGGGCAAAACATGAGATTTATTTGACTTTGAAAAGGTGCTGATCATTGGCTTTCGAGACAAGGGTGTCAGTATTTCTGAAACAGTGCAGTTTGTGAACTGTTCGCATGCTGTTGTTGTTAAAGTGTACCATGACTGGACAAATGGCTTGGTTTTGAATAAATGCTGAGAAAACTGTTGAGTAGACTGCGGAGCACAATGTGCCATTGATGTCAGAAGTGAATGTTGACTGAGAATGGGTGTGAGGGTCAACCGACACATTATAGTTGAGCAACTCCCCATCCAAATTAGTGTTAGATACTTTCTGTGACTGATTGTCAGCTTGTGCTAGGTAAGTATATAATTGTTTAGCCAACCAACTACAAATACATAATAAATGTGTAATAAAGTCTCAGTGTTGACCAGTTCCAATTGGTTTATTAAAACTCATGAGTTCACATGGTACAAAAAAAGTACACAAAACAAATTTTGGCACATATCCTAGGAGCATATTTATATATCAATGGTACATTGAAGCCATACCTAGGGCCTCATTCTATTATCGGCCGTAAATCGGCCGTAAGGCTGCGATTCCTTGCGGGGGTTCAGTTAACTCGCGATTCTATTATACGGCCCCGCAAGGATCTCCTTTTACGGCCGGCCGCATATCTTGGAACCGGCCGTAATCTGTGAAATATAAAAACTCAAATATAAATTCAAGCGTGCACTGTACAGCTCTGTAAATGCTAGGGATCATATTGGGGGACATGAGGATTAAAAGGAACCCACTCTCAAGCTTGCACATCTGCCCAAACCCGAGTTCAAATTAACTGTTTATTTTCCGGCTGCGGCGTGGGCGGGTCTGAAGTGCTCCAAGCACTCTGTACTTTTTACATGGATATTTTACGGATATTAAAAATAAAATATTTTACGGATTTGAGTACAGGATAATTATGTGCTATTTTTTCTAACACCTAAAATCCCTTTATAGTCTTTTCAAAGTGCAGGATGGCTTTATTTAAGCTATTTTATGTGCTTAATTGGTGCTAGCGAGACCTCTTTCCTGCAAGTAAGCTGCGGCTCGTTTTTAGCCTTGCAGAGAGGTTTCCCGGAGCAATTGAATTGCAAATCTCTTGCGGCCGTTTTAGATCAAAGGCTTTCCTCCGGCGCGAGCGGCCGCAAGAGATAGCAAGGCACCGGCCGCAAGCCTGCCGGAATCCCCGGCCGTAAGGGAATAGAATAGCCGAATAGCTTGCGGCCGGTCCTTGCGGCCCCGCAACGGCTGCGGCCGATAATAGAATGAGGCCCCTACATAGGACATACCTAACCAAGATACTTGCGGCAGTCTACAGTGCTTGTACACTTGGAAAGCACATAGCTGAATTGGTTTCTAAGAAAATTAAAGCTTTTGTGTCGATAAGAGTCATTTCATTTGCATTTTAAAATTGAGTGTTATTTTATATGTAAAAGCTGAAATAAAAAACTGTATTACAGTTTAATTTGTGTTACATTTGAATGTTATCCTAAAGTGACAAAAACTTTCCATTTTCATTGACTGTGTTTCTAATAAACCCTCACCTTTCAGTTATTTCATAATCCAAAATACTATTGTAGTGTATAATACACAAGTGATTTTAAAAAGTCATTTTTTTTATTCAATTATTGTCCTGTTTTGGAGCATAATCCTTGTTTGTTAATGTAGCATCTGAAAACTCCATCTATTGAAGCCTGCACTCACTTGTAGTGGTTGCAATGTGAAGTACTCATAACATTATCATTCACAATGACCTCTCCTCTAATAGCAAAAAACAGTTGTTTTGTATCCGTAACAAATAATGTAAAACATCTTTCTATAATACAATATATATGACTTCATGTTTAGAATTACATGCATGCAGAGTACAGAGGATATGCAGACATTTGGTTTGCAGTGCCTCACATTTGAGCATGTCGATTCCACAGAGCATTATTGCTCAGCAGAGCTAATTTACAGCACTCGACAATTTCCTAAGGCTGATATCCACAGCAATTTCCTTTTCCCTTATGGTAGCTGCCATTATGGCTTTGAAGACTAAAAACTAGAAATGATCACCAATTGTAATTGTAGAGTATTACACACACATTACTGTAACGTGTATTTATCTATCCATAGAAGTTCTTTATTAAATTATACAGTGTTTTCTGGGTATGCATTATTTATTTATAATGCATATCTCTCCTCAAGAGACAAAGTGGATTCAATATTGCTTAAAAAGGCTGATTGCAATATGATTTTATGAAAGCTGCCACTAAATAGCTCCATTTAATATTGATAAATGGTGTAATGTCCAGATCAGTCAATGGCTGCTATTTCACGGAAAATGTTTCTACTCTTACAACCATGTCTAATGGCATTGAGCACATGTTTACACTTAATAATTTATGCAGACTCATCAAAAAACTGGGGCAATTACCAAAGTAGCAATAATGAATACTGCTCATTATATTTTTCTATCCGAATTTAATGGGATATGGTACAGCATGATTTTAAATATTGGTTCATAAGCATAACACATAAAACAATAGAGAAATATAGGGGAATCATTTTAAAAAATAAAAAAATGGGGGATAATGGGAGGAAAGGACCCATGACAACCATTCTTACTAGAGTAAGAGATAGTACTTATTCAGTGCTTTTCCATGGGACAACTTTTAAATGTGTTTCTTTACATTTACAAAATGATTGCTCTGTTGTTTCATTTTCTTTAAAAATACTTCACCATGCTCTTTAAAGGAAAATGTAAAAGGATACCCAAGGGATCTTTGAGGAACCAGTACAAAACAATCCTCACATTCTTGAAACAACCTCTTTGACACTTGTTCCATTCACAACTCACCCAAGGGTTTTTATGCAATGGAGATAGTTCCATGTTTTAGAGTGCTTTGATCACTGATCGGTGGATGACAACACGCTAACCTGCTGTTAAGAGAACACACCAGTGTGAACAATTCAGAATCTATATTAATTCAGTCCTTAAAGGACCACAAAAGTTGCCATATGTGCTCTGAACCATCAGTGATAGGGTGGACAATCATTTGGAAAATTTGTTTACATTTTTAACATTGATCAAGAATTGACTTGGACATTCATTATAATTTAGCTTTTGAAGCCCTTTTACACGAATTTGAATAATAAAAAAGAGTCTGGAGAATGAAAATTTTACACATTCTATTATAGATTTACACTGGATTGATAAGCAGATTGTGGTGGTGCAGTGGTAAGCATTCTGCTTTAAAGATTTATTTTCACTGGTAAGTAACAAGCTCAATTCCCCTGCCTTCTACTTGTTTTTTTTGTTTAATTATACTTATTTTTATTGATATATGTGTTTTTATAAATACATTAGTAAATAAAAAAATCAAAAACAAGTGGAAGGCATTAATTTAGAACCAATGACTTACTAATACAAACATTTTATGAAAGAACACTACACATACACACTCTGCTTTAAAGAGTAGGTATAAAAGCGTAACTAATTTAATTATTTGTTAAATAAACTAGTTCACATATATATATTTTTTCAAATAAATCAAACATAACAGAGTTAGCTCATGTTGACATATTCCTTATTATATAGCCTAAAGGACATATTTCTTTCGCCTTATACATTTTTTTTTTTACGGATTCGGATTGACTGAAATATGTGTCAATCATATTTTAGCCAATCAGAATCGCATATTTGAATCACTTCCACCACATACATATGGTTAACAGTTTAACTAATCAGACAGCATGGATTAGGTGAAGTTTTTTATAAAGCAGCATTTTTTTAAGTTAAAGATTAGGACCAAGGGCTTCAATCAAAAAGGAAGAGGACAGATTCTTCAATCAACATGGAAGTGCCCGCTTACCTCTTACAGGTGTAATTTTGCATTTTATGTAGTGCTTTCATTTATGCATTTAGTTTTAGGGACTATGGGAGTCTTTATGGACCCCCATGGGTGGTAGGAATGGTGCCATGGAGTTCCTTCAGGACCCCATGGTATAGTGTTAACTTTAGATTCCTTGGAAGTTCATAAGCATCCCCATGGTCATAGCTTATTATACCATGGGGTTGAGACCCCTTTGGCATTTAAGTACATTTTGTGTGCCAATGGGGCCATGAGGACCCCTAAGCTCATAGTTTAGTATACAATGAAGGTCTATATTAACCCCCATTATTATACTTTAATTCATAATAAATCTCCGTACGGACAGCCATGGTAACAAGTGATATTTAAGTGCCATGGGGGTCCATAAGAACCCCATGTTATACTTTAGCTGGGAATACCCATAATTGCAGGGGTTAGTGTTATTAAAGTGAAATCCTGATGGATACCAGGTCATTGGGGGTATCAGGTATTAAGGGAGAATCACGGGGGATACCAGCACTTATAGATGTAACAGGTATTGAGGAGGGACCGCAGGAATAGCCAGGCTGATTAGTGTGGTAGTGGTTATTGAAGGGGGATCATGGGGATTTCCTGGTTCATAGGAGGTAGCAGTGTTAACCCGTGTGTGTCAGATGTGATCATTCAAACGTCAAATATGACACAATTAAGGTGTTAGCTTCTTCATAGCAAAAAAAGTCATGCATCTCTGCATTTTCTGCTTTTATTGGAGGTTAAACGTACCCATAGGCTTTTTTAAAGTTCTCAGAAAAACATCATAGGCTTCAGCAAAAACAGATACATTGCCTTGCAAAAGTATTCACCCCCCTTGGCATTTTTCGTGTTTTGTTGCCTCACAACCTGGAATTAGCATGGATTGTGTGAGGATTTGCATCATTTAATTTACAGAACATGCCCACAACTTTGAAGATGTTTTATTTTATTTTTTTATTGGGAAGCGAACAACAAATGGGACAAAATAACAGAAATAGTCAATGTGCATAACTATTAACCCCCCTAAAGTCAATACTTTGTAGAACCACCTTTTGCGGCAATCACAGCTCCAAGCCACTTTGTATAAGTCTCTATGAGCTTGCCACATCTTACCACTGGGATTTTTGCCCATTCCTCCTTGCAAAACTGCTCCAGCTCCTTCAAGTTGGATGGTTTGCGCTTGTGAACAGCAATCTTTAAGTCTGACCACAGATTTTCTATTGAATTGAGTTCTGGGCTTTGACTAGGCCATTCCAATACATTTACATGTTTCCCCTTAAACCACTCAAGTGTTGCTTTAGCAGTCTGTTTGGGGTCATTGTCCTGTTGGAAGGTGAACCTCTGTCCTATTCTCAAATCACGCACAGAGTGGTACAGATTTTGCTCAAGAATATGCCTGTATTTAGCACCATCCATCTTTCCATCAACTCTGACCAGTTTCCCAGTCCTGGCTGCTGTGGGGATGGTGTTCTTTGGGTGATGTGATGTTTTGGGTTTGCGCCAGATATAGCGTTTTCTTTGATGGCCAAAAAGTTCACAAGACCAGAACACCTTCCTCCATACATTTTGGGAGTCTCCCACATGCCTTTTCGCAAACTCAAAACGTGGCATTTTGTTTTTTGCTGAAAGTAATGGCTTTCTTCCGGCCACTCTGCCATAATGCCCAACTATATGGAGCGTATGGCTTATTGTCGTCCTATGTACAGATACGCCAGTCTCTGCTGTGGAACTCTGCAGCTCCTCCAGGGTTACCTTAGGTCTCTTTGCTGCCTCTCTGATTAATTCCCTCCTTGCCCGGTCTGTGAGTTTTGGTGGGCGGCCTTCTCTTGGCAGGTTTGCTGATGTGCCATGTTCTTTCCATTTGGTTATGATAGATTTGATAGTGCTCCTGTGGATCATCAAAGATTTGGATATTTTTTATAACCTAACCCTGACTTGTACTTCTCAACAACATTGTACCTTACTTGTTTGGAGAGTTCCTTGGTCTTCATGGCAGTGTTTGGTTAGTGGTGCCTCTTGCTTAGGTGTTGCAGCCTCTGGGGCCTTTCAAAAAAGGTGTATATGTACAGATCATGTGACACTTAGATTGCACATAGGTGGACATCATTTCACTATTTATGTTACTTCTGATGGTAATTGGTTGCACCGGAGCTTTTTATGGGCTTCATAACAAAGGGGGTGAATACATATGCACATGCCAATTTTCTGTTTTCTATTTAAAATAAATAGTTTTATGTATATATTTTTTATTTCACTTCACCAGACTATTGAGTTCTGATCCATCACATAAAATTCAGATTATCAAAATATTGAACTTAAGGCTGTAATGTAACACAATAGGTAAAAAATCAAGGGGGTTAATACTTTTGCAAGGCACTGTATAGTTATGGGAGGCTTGTGAGATTTTAAAAATAGTTATGAAACAAGTACTCTGGACTTATGATGTTAGGGACATTTTTAAGTAATTTCTCAGAGGTTAAATTTACCTGTGTGATGTGATAGCTTGATAGTGAATTAGCCTTAGTTTTTATTTTTCACTATTTTACTTTGTCCATAAAATCTAGGCCATGTGCATAGCCCAGAGATACCAGTGAAGTTGATTGCACAGTGACATAAAAAAGGGCATTGATGGAAAAGTTAAAGAGCTGCTGAAAGCATACATTTTTTTCACACAAAGTAAAGGCAACAGGTAAACTGCATATTTTTAAGGATAATTGATGTATCACATATATAGTTGTGAGCGTACGGGTCGTTGCTCACGCTTGCGGGCTCGCGTAGCGAGCCCGCGGCCCTCGCGAAGCGAGCCGCGGCCCTCGCGTAGCGAGGTCACTGGGCAAGGGCCTCAGTTGCTGGCATGGAGCGCCGAAGGCGCTCCATGCCAGCAACTGAGGCCCCTCGCGAAGCGAGGGCCTCAGTTGCTGGCGAGGTCACTGGGCACAGGCCTCAGTTGCTGGCATGGAGCGCCGAAGGCGCTCCATGTCAGCAACTGAGGCCCCTCGCGAAGCGAGGGCCTCAGTTGCTGGCGAGGTCACTGGGCAAGGGCCTCAGTTGCTGGCATGGAGCGCCGAAGGCGCTCCATGCCAGCAACTGAGGCCCCTCGCGAAGCGAGGGACTCAGTTGCTGGCGAGGTCACTGGGCAAGGGCCTCAAACCCTCGCAAACTTCACGTCGATACTCAAAAAACACGACACACAAATTACGACACTCGCTAAATTTTACGAGGAACGCAAACAACCTACGAAACACGTTACCACACATTACGACCTCGCAAACATCGGACGCAACACGCCGACATACAAACATTTAAAACACAATACATACACACAGCACATACATAAAAACCTTACCTACACCAAGAGGGAGCACCCAGGACCTCAAAAATGCAACTTACACCTCGATTTTACTCGAAATAAAAGACTTTTGAGACTAAAAAAAAATCTAAGCGACAGAAAAAATGGCTGCCGAACAAAACGAAAACGAGGCTACAGCACTCTAAACTCGCAAAACACCACAACAAACTCGCAAAACACCACAACAAACTCGCAAAACGCCACAAACCACCTACGGATATTCATACCACACAGTGCACACATTCAGCATGCTTACACAGCAGCTCCACACCACTAATGCTGCAGCAACATCAACACAGATTGCCAGCTCTTCATCACAATGCTTCAAAATAGGTACACTATATTCATTTACTAATTTAGCTACCTTACAATTTCATTGCCGTCATTTTTTGACGGGCAATTCGCTAGTTAAATATAAATTTAAATGTTGTTTGAAGCCTATATGTACTTACAAATAAAAAGTACTCTCAGTGACCCTTTAAATGATCACTATGATTGTAAAACATGTTACATATAGAATAATGAAAGTAATCTGGAGCTCAAAAATGTTTTTTTTTTTACTTTTCTTCTGCTCTTCGCTAGGGTATTGGTATGTAGGTCTCGATTTATCTTCTCATCGATGTAGTCCATTAATGTAATTGTTTATTGGAAGTAATTTGCAAAACTACATTTTGCAGCTTGTAGTGCAAACTGCAGCAGCAGCTCTCTATTTGTTTGTTATCACATGATGCTTGCTAATGCACTAGGAACTGCATAATGGAGTTTCATAGCTTGCTAATGTCCACCACACACAATGAAACACTCTTTGAAATACTAGAAGGTGGGAAGGCCAACATGACAAACCCCTAAATTTGAGCAGAGGGAAAATTAAACATTCTTTATATTTGATATTTTCTAATTCTATATAATTGAGCTAATAGGTTTTTCATCCCTTTCATTTGAGCAGGAAAAAGCTAAATTAAATTATAAATTAAAAATACTATAACTTTTTACATTTAAAGCTCAGTGCCATTCTAAACTAAATCAATGATTCTTATTGTCAAAAATTGCAAAATTGCTTCAACACATTCATAATATGATGTGACCTTGTATAATATTCTTTCCATAGGCTCCAAATACCCAATATTAACCAGCAATACATTATTATCAACAGGTATTTCACATAGAACACAACCTGCCCATTTCTGACACAAAAAGCAGTTTGTTTAGTGAGGAAGATCAGATAATATATCTGTTATCTGCCGAATAGAAAATTGTGATTTGCTTTTTCTTCTGTGACAGGAGCAAAACATGATATTTAACCCCATGCATCAAAGAGAAAATTTTATATACAGTTACACAGTGAAGTGGTGATAATACTAAGGTTTTGTGAAGCTTGAATTTTGATAAATCAATATATTAAACGTGCAGTTGAAATGTTTCATAATGTACCCTGTTCATTCTTTGCAGTGCTCTGTGCACAGCACTCTGTGATATGTTTCATTTTAATGATACTGACCCAATGAGAGGCACAGTTTTTTGGGGCATTTTTTATGAAACAGGTTCTAACTATACACTAAAGGAATTTTTAAAATCTCTTTAAAAGTGAGCCTAGCAGACATTTTAAAATGAAGAATGATTACCAGACTTTAATCTAGCTAAACAACTCACCGTTCTCTATATGTTTTATTAGCAAAAATTGAAAGACTATTGTGCAATCTAATGACTACTGGAATTGCAGTAAATATCTGCACATGGATTGAGAGCTGGCTAAAAGACAGGAAGCAAAGGGTTGTTGTAAATGGAACATACTCAGATTGGAATAATGTGGTAATTTCCTCAGGGTTCAGTATTAGGTTCTCTCCTTTTTAACATGTTTATTAACTTAGCAGTAGGACTGGGAATTATTGTTTCCGTTTTTGCTGATGATACTATGTTGTGCAATAAAGGCCTTGTATGCTTTTTCCATAGCTCAGATTTCTGGTTTAGGTTTTAGATCTCCGAAATTTGCTGTTACTAATGGGACCAGACAGGGCTGTCCATTGTCTCCTTTGGTTTTTGATTTAATGATTGAGCCATTAGCGGAATTTATAAGAAGTTCCCCGGGAATTAAAGGAATAGAGGTAGGTGAGATTTCACATAAAGTAAGTAGAGACTTATAGATGGCTACAAATTGAGAATTCACTAAGGAATAAGAGTATACTTAAAGACTTGATTTGGTTTGATGATCTACCAAAGGGAAATATAGGGGATGGTGCTCTGGTGATTAAAAAAAGGCTGACGATTTGGTCTAGTTCTGCATTTCCTGTTAGCATGTTACTTAGATAATTTAATCTTTGTAATGGGAATAATAAAACTGATGGGAATTTACAAAGATTAGGTGATTTATACAAGGATAAATTATTTAGTTCCTTCTGTGAATTTGCAAATAAATATAACATACCAATTCCCAACTAGTTAAATTATAATAGATTTACATTTATTTTGCCCACCTCAGGGTTCCATCTTGATGCAATGAGGAATTTAACTAGATTTGAGGAATTATGCCTGTTTCGAGAAAAATGTTTTAATATTTTAAAGTCTAGATTAAATAACAGTAAAAGCAATAAAATGAGAGAGTGGGGAAAAGATTTACATCAAGAATGGCCAGTTGAAATATGGTTTAATGCTTGTGAAATAACAAATAGATTTGCTAAAAAATTGTCATATAGAGATTTTTTTTTTAAAACAATCAATAGATGCTACTCAGTTCCATTAAGATTACTAAGTTTACTAAGGCCCTCATTCAATTCCAATTTGGCCAATTGAATAGGGCTCTAAATAAGCACATAACATATTTTTTTTAAAGAAGTTTTTAGTTAGTGAACATCTATCCAAAAGCAAGGTTTTCATGAACTAAAAACTTCTTTAAAAAATATATGCTATGTGCTTATTTAGAGCCCTATTCAATTGGCCAAATAGCAATAGAATGAGGCCCTAACGCTGCATTTGTTGGAGAAATTGTGGACAATTTGTTTCTTTTCTTCGTATCTGGTGTGAGTGCAATGAAATGTAAAAATCGTGGAAAGACTTGTTATCAGCATGTTTCAACAATACTTAATTTTTCCTTATTGCCTACACCTTAGATGAAAATTTTACATATGTTTCCAAGTGAGTTAAATTTGGAAGTAAAAGTGTATATTATACATATTAATATGGTTGCTAAATGGTTATTAATTCTTAAATTGAAACAATCTTCCGGTTCCACCTGGATGGAAATAAGGACCATAATTAATAAAAATTAGAAATTGGAAAAAGGTTTCCAAGAATCAGGCTGGTTAGTGAAAAATAAACACACATGCAATATTTGGAGTACATTTATGTCTTGAATAAGAGAAATAATGTTAATCTTTTCACCTCACTATCATTTATGTATTTTTTGTTAAGTGTTATTTATTGATGTTTTCAATAGTTTATGCAATATCAAATTTCCTTATTACTTTATAAATTGTACCTTTGTATCATATTACTTCTAATGTATAACATGAAGAGTATGAATATTGAACTATTATATATGGAAGTTTAATGATTTATAATTTATTTGGAAACTCATTATTATAATGCATATGTAAATATATGTTTTTGTGTATGTAAAAATGTCATAAATAATATAAAAAAAGTGATGTACTTTCCCTCCAAAGGAATTTGCTTACATTTGCGAAATGAACAACTAAATGGCTGATGAGAGTAAATCTAGAGGTATCCAATAAAGAAAAGGATTTGGGATTATTTGTGGAAAACCACCTAGGAAATAGTGCTGAATGCCAAGCAGCATCTGCAAAGGCAAGTCAAATATTAGCCTGTATTAGGTAGGGTATAGAAACAAAGGAAGCAAATATAATTCTGCCACTATATAAATCCGTAGTCATTTGGAATATGGAGTACAACTTTGGGAACTACTTCATAAAAAGGACATTTTAGAGCTGGAAAGATTACAGAGAAGGTCAACAAAATAAATAAGGGTAATGATGAAAGACTAACCAAATTAAGCATATTTTCTCTGGAAAAAAAATATGTCTAAGAGGTGATATGTTTATCTATCATAAATACATCTGGGGCTAATATAAGGCTTTAGCAAATTAACTCTTTGCGGCAAGAGGCATTCAACTGACAAGAAGATATCCTTTGAGGTTAGAGGAAAAAATATTCTAAGGGTTCTTCACAGTAAGGGTGGTTAAACTGTGGACCAAAGGAGGTTGTGACCGTCGATTTGATAGATAACTTTAAAAAGGGGTTGTTTATATTTTTGAATAAAACGGGCATTCAGTGGAGGATCCAGGGAGGAATCCAATTGACAGTGTCTGGGGTCAGGAAGAAACTTTACCTTTTTTCGCTTTTGACTCAATTGGCAATGTTTCAATGGGTTATTTCTGTTTGACTTCCTCTGGATCAATTAACAATGAATCCACATATTAGAAACTGTCATCACGGATCTAAAAAGGTTGAAATTGATGGACCAAAATTATTTGTTAACCTCAATTACTGTGTAACTATGAAAGAATGTGCTCTATGGCTGAATTATATTTTCCTGCATCATAATATGACACTGTTCTTGATAAATTACCACTTATTTTTCAAGTAACATTCAAACTAGCCTTTAGTTTATAGTATAGTGTGACTTTAAATGACAGCGGTGGTTCAGGAAAATGTCATGTTTGTAAAGAATATATCAAGATAACAACACTGTCAGATGTACAAATAATATGCATATTTAGTTTTTTTACCTATCCATGGCGGGAGGTGGGGGGAGAAAATGAGGGGTTGGGGCTTTGCTATATAATTAGAGCTTTTCGAATTTGACATCTACTGCCTTTAACCACACATTCTTAGAAGCTGAGAGCTTGCAAGTATACTGTAATTGCAAGTCCTACTCCTGCAGAAATGTAAAGGCCCCTCATGTATGAAAAGTATAATGTAAGTCTCCAGCGACTAGCAGAGTCAATAACATATTTTCTAATTAAAAAGTAACTTACATTTTCCTTGCCTAATTGGGTATAGTCAGACTAAAACATTTCAAACATGTCAGTTCAATAGGTCCAGAGCACATGAATGCAAATTTTAATATAAGTAATATATCAAATAAATCCAGCCCATAGTCACAATGAAATCATAGAAAAGCATTTGAAATAAAGGATATTTTATAGCTTGGTTTGACTGTCATGTCAGCTGCAGCAGTCTGAAAGGCCCTGAAGGCATGCCCAGGCAAGCTTAATTTGTGCATGTATATGTGATTGTAAAAATTCCATCATCTCTTATTTACAATGAATATATTGTTAGACATTTCATTGCAATAGTGTCAGTAGGAACACTGTTTATGCTCATCTCTACAAGTTTTTCCAATTTCATCAAAACATGCCATGGGCAAATATGTGAAGGACAGTATGTCATTACTTATCATCTACATCTCATCAAGCAGGCGGATGAGCTAGATACAGTGCCTTGCAAAAGTATTCACCCCCCTTGACTTTTACTTATTTTGTTACATTACAGCCTTAAGTTCAATGTTTTGTTAATCTGAATTTTATGTGATGGATCAGAACACAATAGTCTAAGTTGGTGAAGTGAAATGAGAAAAATATACATAAAACTACTTTTTAGAAATATAAAACAGAAAATTGGCATGTGCGTATGTATTTACCCCCTTTGTTATGAAGCCCATAAAAAGCTCTGGTGCATCCAATTACCTTCAGAAGTCACATAATTAGTGAAATTATGTCCACCTGTGTGCAATCTAAGTGTCACACAATCTGTCAAAACAAGTAAGGGACAATGTTGTTGAGAAGTACAAGTCAGGGTTAGTTTATACAAAATATCCAAATCTTTGATGATCCCCAGGAGCACCATCAAATCTATCATAACCAAATGGAAAGAACATGGCACAACAGCAAACCTGCCAAGAAAAGGCTGCCTACCAAAACTCACGGACCAGGCAAGGAGGGCATTAATCAGAGAGGCAGCACAGAGACCTAAGGTAACCCTGGAGGAGCTGCAGAGTTCCACAGCAGAGACTGGAGTATCTGTACATAGGACGACAATAGGCCGTACGATCCATAGAGTTGGGCCTTATGGCAGAGTGGCCAGAAGAAAGCCATTACTTTCAGCAAAAAAAAAACAAATGGCACATTTTAAGTATGCGAAAAGGTATGTGGGAGACTCCCAAAATGTATGGAGGAAGGTTCTCTGGTCTGATGAGACTAAAATTGAACTTTTTCGGCCATCAAAGAAAATGCTATGTCTGGCGCAAACCCAACACATCACACACCCAAAGAACACCATCCCCACAGTGAAACATGATGGTGGCAGCAACATGCTGTGGGGATGTTTTTCAGCAGCCGGGACTGGGAAACTGGTCAGAGTTGAGGGAAAGATGGATGGTGCTTAATGCAGGGATATTCTTGTGCAAAACCTGTACCACTCTGTGCGTGATTTAAGGCAAGGACAGATATTCACTTTCCAGCAGGACAATGACCCCAAACACATTGCTAAAGCAACACTTGAGAGGTTTAAGGGGAAACATGTAAATGTGTTGGAATGGCCTTGTCAAAGCCCAGACCTCAATCCAATAGAAAATCTGTGGTCAGACTTAAAGATTGCTGTTCACAAGCGCAAACCATCCAACTTGAAGGAGCTGGACCAGTTTTGCAAGGAGGAATGGGCAAATATCCCAGTGGTAAGATGTGGCAAGCTCATAGAGACTTATCCAAAGCAACTTGGAGCTGTTATTGCCGCAAAAGGTGGCTCTACAATTGTATTGACTTTAGGGGGGTTAATAGTTATGCACATTGACTTTTTCTGTTATTTTGTCCAAAGTTGTGGGCATGTTCTGTAAATTAAATGATGCAAATCCTCAAACAATCCATGTTAATTCGAGGTTGTGAGGTAACAAAACACGAAAAATGCCAAGGGGGGTGAAAAGTTTGCAAAGGCACTGTATATGTTTTTACGCATGGACATGGGGGGGGGGGAGGAGAAGACGAGGGAGAGGAAGAGAAAGAGACACAGTGGAGGGTGAGGGGGGATGGAGACACAGGGGAGGGAGAGGGGGGAAAGAAGACACAGGAGATTGAGAGGGGGAAGGAAACACAGGGTAAGGAGAGGGGGAAAGGAGACACAGGGGGGAAGTTGAGAGGGGGAAAGAAGACACAGGGGAGGGAGAGGGGGGAAACGATGAACAGGGGAGTGTGATGGATGGTAGGGACTGTTGCAAGACGTGTTAATCACATTCTTTTAAGTAATTAGCTGATTGTGGTCGGGGTACTGGTGCTTGGTTTTGGGAGGAGAATTTAATGGATTAGACCGGTCAGACTGACATCTCTGTGATGGTCTGGGGGGCTGTGCAGGTACCTGCAGTGAGTACACAACCAGGCAGGACTGGGGACCCTGCATGTCCAGAGGTAGCTGCGGTTCTCTCCTGTGATCCAGGCCCGTGGTTTGACGCTGGCCTCCTGTGCGCGAACGTTGTGCTACCCGTATGCATAGCAACATCTCTATTATATGTATGTGCCTACCAGTAGTATTATGAATGATGAGGTTTATACCAACTCTAGGCTAGTAGAGTAGGTCCTCCAGTGTATGTGTGTGGAGAGAGGCCAGGAGTGTAAGTTCTTCAGTGTTGGTGTGTATACAGAGAGGCCAGTATTGCATATTATGCAGTGCTGATGTGTGTACAGAGAGGGCGGGAGTGTATGTTCTCCATTGTATATATGTGAAGTGGGGTCAGGAGATATATACAGAAAGGCCAAATGTTTTTTGGTATTCTGCCCATATAATATTATATTGTATTCTGTGGTTAACATCATGCGCATGAACATTCAACCTTGACTGATTCCCACAGTTGGGTGAAGACATCATATGGTCCAGACTTGCTGACTGTGTGACTGTCACCTCAGCATGTCAACCAGGCACCTTTTGGTAAGTGCCAGACAATTATTTTTCATGCTTGGTAGTAGATTCTTCCCACAGGGCTACAATATACATATGTGATAGGTGAAGAAATATATATATATATATATATATATATATATATATATATATATATATAAAGAGAGGTTTATCTCTGGAAAGCTTGTTGCTATATTATGAATAAGTTTGTCCAATAAAAAAAGGTATCACTATATACTGGAATACTCTGATTATTCATCTACATGAACACACAAACATACATAGCAATGTGTGATCTGGGTCACATCTATAGGTTTCTTTATCAGCTCATATACACACAAATTACTGCTAAAAATGATGCGATGACATAAATAATGAGAACTCAGGTGAACATAACACAGTTAAGTTTAGCAAAGCAAAGATACAATTAAAGATGTGGGTATAAGAAGTATAGTCTGTTTTGTAGCTGAAAGATTGATTCCTATTTCAAATGTGATTGAGGATGGTAGATATAATATACTGAACATCTGAACCTTGTGGCATCTCATGTATTGAATTGCGCTAAGGCGTAATAACAAACAGTTCAAAAAGTCAAAAAACTTTTTCTTCCTACCTATAAAGAGCTTAAACTAATAGCACTCACTGGTCAGGATCAAGCTGTTAAACATGCAGTGAAAGTGACTAATGCCCTGCTCTGTTCCTAGTTCCTTGTTTTCTTTGTTTAGAATACAGTAAGTTAATCACACAAAACTCAATGGCATCAACTGATAGCTTGATAAGATCTATCATTCTGTTCCTGCAATGGAAGAGCCATCATTTGTATTCTAAGTAGCAGGACAAGATGTACTGTTAAGAGATCTTGGCATTCCTCTTAGTACACAGTACCCTATATACTGTGAGATCTTTTTAAATGGACCAATATCTAATCTCATCCTCCTCATATCCAGTTTGAGGGAGGATCACCTTTTTTCAGGTGGGGCAATTCAAACATTAGTTAAGATGGGAATGTGGACTCTAAACATTGTGTCTTCAAGATTAGGCTGAGTTATATTTTTGGCACAGTGTCAAATTTGTAGACAGCCTTCACTTAAACATGGTCACAGTTGTCCAGTACTCTATTTTCTTCAACTAACCATACACTGTAGAGCATATTACTATTTTGCCTTGCAGACATTAGCCACTACTTACATTCGTCCAGGAAACAAGCCCTATTGCAATTAATAGAAGGTTTGTCATAATGTGATGAAACATGTATGCAAAATACAAATCTGCCCTCAAAAAGATATAGAACAGAAACATGCTCTGTTGGGTGCCATATTAGGTATGTGATGCTTTACATAAAGTAACAATATAATCCAGGATGTTTCCATAATAGATGCAATAGCAGTCACTGCTGAGGGAGATACTGGTGCTATCAAGCAGATTGTGAATCCACAAAATCAGTTTGCTAATGAGCTCCCTGGTGACCTGCTGCTTTAAGTGTGTGGAATTTGATGAATACCAATTCATGTTTTACTTAATGGCTGCACATCATCACCATTGCTGCAGATCCATTACCACATTTTAAGGAAGTAATGAAAACCCCATCACATCATAACTAAGCATCCTGCACAAGTTTCAACTTGTAAGAAGTAGACTCCTTCATGATTAAGAAAATAGTAATTAAGAAATCATGCAGAAAAAAAATATTTCAATAATTCAAGAGACTTTATTACGGAATGTACTACTGGTTTAATAGTTTCCATGTACACATAAAATATTTAACAACAGAAGGATGTCTCCATACAGTCACATAACTGGCTAATGTAGTAAAGGTACAAAAGCTTTATATGGATTGAATACTGTCATTTTTGTGCAAGCATACAGTTTATATAAATGATGAGGGGGGGGGGGGTCCCTACACTACAGAAATGTACAGGCATACCCTGCTTAATGCTTCCCCTTTTAATGCTGATTCAATATAACACTCTTTTTCCTGTAATTCTCAGCTTAGCGCTAAACTCCACTATGGCTCTGTTTTTTGACAGCTGATCCCCGTTTAATACTGTGCCCCGGTTTTTATGTTTTTTCCCTGCCAGACCCCTTTTAACATACCAAACCACCTGCCTTTTAAAGTGGGTTGTTTAGTTATTGTTTGCTGTTTCTTTAAATTACATTTAAAAAAGGTGCTGTTTGTGTTGTTGTTATGTTTGCTGTTTCTTAAAAGTTCATATAAAGCTCAACATTTTGAAATTTAGCACTGTTTCGCTTAGCATTTGATTTCCCAGAACTTATCTACTGGGAGGAGATTGCTGTATGTACATATATATACAGTTGTGCTCAAAAGAGCGTCCCATGCGCAGCCTTCGTGTAGAAGAATGCAAATTGTCTGCCAGTATTTTCTGATAACATGCTGCATTCATCTTGCCATTAGTTTTCACAAGATTCCTTGTGCCTTTAGAGCTCACACATCCCCCAAAACATCAGTGAGCCACCACCATCCCTCACAGTGGGGATTGTATTATTTTCACTATAGGCCTTGTTGACCACTCTCCAAACATAGCGCTTATGGTTGTGACCATAAAGCTCTTTTTTGGTCTTGTCACTCTAAATTACAGTGTGCCAGAAGCTGTGAGGCGTGTCAAGGTGTTGTCGGGTATACTGTAACCAGGATGTTTTGTGGCAGTGGAACAGTAAAGTCTTCTCTCTGGCAACTCGACCATGCAGGTAGTTTTTGTTCAAGTATCGTCGTATTATGCTCCTTGAAAAAAACACACTGTCTTTTTCCACAGCAGCCTGTATTTCTCCTGAGGTTACCTGTGGGTTTTTCTTTTTATTACAAACAATTCTTCTGGCAGTTGTGGCCGAAATCTTTCTTGGTTCACCTGACCTAGGCTTGGTAACAAGAGATCCCCAAATTTTCCACTTCTTAATAAGTGATTGAACAGTACTGACTGGCATTTTCAAGGCTCAGGATATCTTTTTATATCCTTTTCCATCTTTATGAAGTTCCATTACCTTTTTATGCAGGTCTTTTGACAGTTCTTTTCTTCTCCCTATGGCTCAGTATCTAGCCTGCTCAGTGCTTGCACGTAAGAGATAACACATTCATTGACTATTTATACACAGACACTAATTGCAATTTAGAAAGCCACAGGTGTGGGAAATTAACCTTTAATTGCCATTTTAACTTTTGTGTGTCTTCTTGTGTGTCTGTAACAGGGCCAAACATTCAAGGGTATGTAATCTTTTGATCAGGGCCAAACAACTATGTGATAATAAATGGCTTGATATGATCACTATCCTTCAATAAAATATATATTTTTGCATTATCAGTTATATTTTCAAAATAAATGCACAAATGTCACAATTTCTGTCAGGGTCTGCAAACTTTTGATCACAACTATATATATATATATATATATATATATATATATATATATATATATATATATATATATATATATTACCAGTTTTAATTAACTGGAATTGTGGGAGGAACCCTATCCCACTTTCCATTTATAAACACCTCCTCACTCATCACTTAGCTGCACGACGTTTTTATGGTCAGACGCCGGTCCCATGTCCATGCTATCTGTTCCTCCATTGCTCCGGCTCAGCTGCTGGTATGCCTCCCCTGCACTCTTCCTGCTCTTTCTGTGCCTCTCCCCCTCCTTGCCTTCTGTCCCTGCTCAGGTCTCCCCCTTTCTTCTCTCCTGTTCCCCTTTTATCCCTATCCTGTTTGCCTCCCTCCTGTCTGCGCCCCCTGTCTCTCTCTTCCATTTTCTCTGCTCCTCCTGGCTCCCCTTTCTGCTTAGTTTTCCCTTCCCTTTTGCTCCTCTTCACCTTTCACGCTTACCTTACGGTTTCTTGTGCTCTTCCTGCAGTCTTCTGGCCTTCTCTGGCAGTCTCATGACTGCAGACACCCCAGCCTCGCTCTGAAGCATCCTGTTGCCTAGCAATGCTCAAATCTCGCGTGATTTCCAAAGGCTTCGGCTCCAAATACAATTTTAAAATACTCACTTCTGCAGTTTCTTAATCCTACTTCTTAATCCTATCTCCATTTTCACTTTTCATAAATTAAATCACGTTCCCTTATCCTTTCTTTTTATTTTCTTATATAAAGTTGCACTTCTCACTACATCACTATCTCACTTCAGCCACACCATTACATAATGCACCATTAAAGTGTCACTAATCATTACCCCTATCTATCTCACTTCTTAAAGAGACAGAACACTATTATAATCCTTAACTCAATTCACACCACATTACCCATTCCACTGTCACAAATTCAGCATTAACCACTATCTTAACCTCTTAATTCTTACACTATAGATTTAAAGAAACAGTACCTTTACATAACAAAATCTCCCTGTCTCTCTCATTTTCAAGGTTTGAATTTTTTCCTGTCTGTCCTTAAGCTAGATCATCACAACACTTGTCCGCTTTCAGCCATATTGGGCAAATCCCAATCTTTCCAATGTGGAGAGCATTCCTTCCCAGGCATCTTAATCTCCTGGAAGAGCACCATCAGTGGCAAGCAATCAATCGTCCGTTCTACTTTAGAACGTCCCACGCTTGATGCAGGAGCTTCGAAAAACATGATATCTAATACATGGATTCAGCCAGAAGGTTTGAACCTATAGGATACTCCATGTGACCAGACCTGCTCAACCTACCCCTTGTACTTGTCAGATCACCTGACAAGTAGAACTTAGCTAGATCACCTGACAAGTAGAACTGGTCATGAACATTCATGGCTCCATGACTAGTATCTCACAAATCTTTTCTCTCCTCTCCACCTGTCAAACTATTTCTTAAAAGGTCTTTTCACTTCCTACCAGGTTACCCATCACAAGCGATTTATTCCAAAATAATCATCACAACCTTATTGTATGATTCTTTCAGGCCAAGCACATCATTATCTACCACTGCCGCCACCAAATTAGCCTTCTACGGATTCCTGAAACCAAGTGAGTTCATAATCTACAGGTATCTCACTAGTCAAGCCTTCACTCTTGTTGATGATCACTGCTTGTTGATGATCACTTACCTCTCAATCTTCAAAGACTAGTTCCATTCCCTTGTCATCACCTATTATATCACTCACAATCTTTCACGTCATGTATCCATTCCCCACACTCCCTAACACTCTACTTCAAAAACCTATTTGGACCCCTTTACTAAGCATCTTCACTCAGTCTTTAACCACCAGACATCAGTTCATGTATTCAAAACCATGGGCCGCTAAAACCCTACTTCTCAATTCTACCCTATTATCACTCTTATTACATAAAGTTCCCTCATCACCTTCTTTCATTTATTATATGAAGTTGCACTATTCACTACTCAAATCCAACTCACTTGTTAAAGAGAGACAGTCCACTATTATCATCTGTCTCCTTCTCACCACATTACCTATTTCAATGTCATTAATTCAATATTAACCCTATCTTGAACCTCTTAAATTCTTACTCCATAGATGTAAAGGAATAGTTTCTCAATCATGAATCTCCTTGTATCACTCTGTAACTCTTCTGTAACTGTCCCCAAGCCAGATTATCATCATGCTTATCCTCCTTTGGCTATATTCACTATCATTACTCATTCACCGTTGGTGTCCCCTCACTTCTATATTCTCTCCCTCATTTTCTTATTTACAGCAAGGACTTCACAATCCTATTCACTATTACTATTCTAGTCACACGTTAACATTGACCTAGACACTCCATCAATCATGGCACTGTCTTTTAAAGCTTACGCTAAGCTCATTATTCAGCCTTCATGCCCATCCACATTTTGAAACCCTCTTTCAAATTACTTACATCTAGAAGATCCCAGAGCACATAGCTCCAAGACGCTGAGCCATCATCGGGTTCCAATCATGCTACTTACTCAGGACAATCACTAACCCATTCTTTCACCTCCAATTATTCTACCCATTAATCATGGCCCTTACTCGTCTCCTATTATCACATAGAGGATAGCAAAATTATTTCCCAAGAAATGTCTCCGTGATAGCGAATTCAAAAGACCCCGTCTAGCTGATATCAATCTTTCCGCCACAGATAACCTTCCTTCCCAAGTTTCTTCATCTCCAGGAAGAGCACCATCAGTGGCAAGCAGTCAATCGTCCCTTCGACCATCCCTCGCTTAATGCAGAATCACGGTATTCAATACCCATCTTCTGCCAGAAAGTCAGAGCTGCATAGGATCCTCTAAGCAGCCGGACCCGCCCAACCTGCTGCTCCTACTACTCCAGATGACCAGTTCACTCAGCTACAGAGTAAAATTTTGGCCATAGATCGATCATTTTTTTAAAGCTTATTCAAATCAAAAATAATTTATGACTCCATGACCAGTATCTTCTTCGCTTCCTTCCAGGTTACCCATCACAGGTGACTTATTCCAAAAATCTTCACAACCCTTTGGCATGATCCTTTCAGGCTTAGCACCTCACTGCCCACCACTGTTGCCACCAAACTGGCCTTCCACATGTTCCTGAGATCAAAATATATTAAGAAAAACTAGAACCTAAGAAAAAATCAAACTTTGCAGAAGCAGTTTCTATAAAAGTTGAAATATTTGTATCTCACTGAATGATTGGAAATCATTTACAGCACTAGTGAAAAAATTGCATCTAATGTAGTTCCCATTGGCCTAACGAGGCACACACTACATACACTGCACAAACACAGTGCCATCCAGGCTTGCCACTATGATGAATGAGGATCATTGGTCTACATCAAGCAGAGAAAATATTGAGTTTTTTGGTGAAAATGACAAACAGTGTGAAAATACTGCTGACCAAACGGTTCTATTTTAAGCTCAATCACCCTTGAGTCTAATTCCTTTAATGTCGTGATTACAGTACATGATCCGGTATATGGCTATCTGTCTCCTAACTGGGGAATTATACAAGTAACAAAGCACATGTAGTTAGCTTATTGGCATATGGCACAGAAAGCCTACAGGTGTAAGAATACCATATAAATATCCTTAATGACAGGAGGCCAACTCAGGTGTGAATAACATGTAGTTGTGTCAAGACAAACATATGATAAAATATCTTTGCATTGATTTGTTCTTCGTACATGAAAAGCAACATAATCATATGGGACTGGGAATATAAGCCATTAATGTAAATATCTGACTTCATGTAATTTAGGAAGTCGAGTACATAAAACATTTTTTCTAAAAATATTCTCTTTCTCAATTGCTCGATAACTTAGTTATCATAATAATTATCATAATACTCAGATCATTTTTATTTAATATATTTTTAGCAACATGACTTATAACAGAGCGAAAAAAAAGGAAACTCAACATTTTGAAACTGATTATATTTGCTGACAGAGAACGAGGGGTTAACTGTAGCACTCTGTAAAGAGTCACTGTATGTGAGTTGAAAAGTTTGCAATATGTTACATTAGAGCAGGGCAAAATGTACATGTAATTTTGTACACAAATATTTATTTTAGGAGTTAAATTATAGTTTAATTTGTGTTTCCTTCAGTTATAGCTACATCATGCAAGAAGGCAACACAACATTTACATCTGGGTGTGAATTTATTGAAAAGACTCTAATTAAAAACAGTCATTTTAATAATGCTTCCAGTAATCTGTTTGGATAAATAAACATGCTTGTTTGACCCTAAGACATTCTTACAGAATATTCAGTAATGAATTAAATCACTAAGGCGCTGTTTAATTTATGCTGCGAAAAATAATAATAATTTGGCAGTGCAGCATAAACGTAAATGTTCTTCCCTTAACGAAAAGATACACTGTCATATATAACAAAGGGTGAAATGTGGAAGAAATCTTGAAAATATAGCATCTTAGTGAATATGGTCCTATAGAATAACATGGACATGAAAAAATTGTGTTCTTCCACAATTCACCACTTAATACGTGGTATTGTAAAGGTAATTTGGATAAGAATGACATAGACACAATGCCCATTCAGTCACACTGACCCAGAAGCAGGCCCTTGCATCATTCACTGTAACAATAGCTCATCATCTCACATATGCAACTTCCACCAATGTATTATGGATCTCTCCAGGGTCCTGCATAGGCATCAAATTGTATATTTTTCTAATTCAATATTAAATGTATGATGTTTTTTCCTGCTGAATTTTGCTTTGGGTCATACCAAGTTTTCAAAGAAATATTATGGCCATACATGTATGCAAATATTTTGGTACAGATTACTATACCAAACAATGTGGTATATTTATTAAACTATCACAGACACCATAATGAGATTTAAGGGTATTTTATGGTAATTTTTCCAAATAAAAAGTGCATAGCACATACCTCAAGAAGGAAATACAATGATGCACAACATAGCCAATGTGATACCTAGTAAATTCTCCCCAATGTTTCCCTGTTTGAGGTATGTTGATACAGATTACCATGGCAGATCTTTTATAGAGGGTTATTCAAAACCTATCTGCTTGTACATAACAATACTGAAATAAAATGTGCTATAAGAGTAACCAAATGTAGTTCTAGGAGAAGGAAGGAAATGATATGACCTCATATGAGAGAAAATAATAAATTGCATATCATAGCCTGCATTGTGTTTTTTTTTTAGTTTGTTGATGTTTTTAGGTACTAATAGTGAACGACATAGTATGCTTTACTGCACAAAAAAAACTACTGTACCAATTGGCTTTTGTCATAAAAAATAAAATATATTTTTTAATAATTTCAGAGTGTTTTCAAATTATGCTAGTTATAATAATGAACATTTGAGCATTACTCTACTGCCTACATTTTGATCATTGTGATTGAATTGGCAATCTTTGTTTGTTTGATGTTTGTGATGGCTTGCAAGTGTATGGCAAAGAAAGATACATTTTAGATAAAATAGCCAATTATTATTTGACAGACTAAAAAAGAGAAACATTTATCAATAATAAATCACTACTGAATTCCTCTACAATTTAATGAGACTAATGCAAGATGCTTACCTGCTGTACGGGAGATGTATGTGTGAAATGTTTGACTGTTCAATATATTTATTATATAATTATTTCATTTCCATAGTGTTAATGCTCACAAATATCAGAATAAAGAAATACAAGGCAACTCAGAAATACCTGGAGTGTGGGAGCCAGGTGCAGATCAAAGGGATCACAGACAATCTCTGGGTATCTGAAACTATAGCACATAAGAGCTTGACAAACAACCAGACCACGCTCAATGGTGCTTATTTTATTACTAGAAAGGAAAGAGAAAATACTTTTCTTCCACACTCCAGTGTTCTGCCTCCTGTATTATCTGCATTGCATCAAATGTTCCAATGTCTTATTTTGCAGTTTTAATGGAAAATATGAATGCACAGGAAAAACAATGGTGTGGGGAGGTAATAACTTATGTCACTACTGGAAAATTAAGAAATTAACCAATACAACTTAGTTGTATTGGCCATTAATGAGCCCAGTACAATACATGACAAAATATATATACATAAAAATGTATATATAAATATTTAATAACTATATATATATATATCTCCTGTGTCCCTGTTGTGGTATGTGTATGTCTTGCCAGAAAGCTGTGTGCATGTGAAGATGAAACCATTGTTTTGTGTAAAATTGTGAATCAATGTGAGATGTGTCCCCAATAATTTGTACGTATGAATGTGCCAATGGTTGTGTGTGTCAGTATATCTTTAAGTGTATGTTATCTACAGTGGTAAGGATGGGTTTTGCACCAATGGGTTTGTGGTGTATCTTAACAAGTGGATATCGAGATTTGTGGATCTGGTAGCTTACAGCCTTATTAAATTGCGATTCAGCAAATTAAAAAGGACTCTATATAAGCACAGAGCATATTTTTTTACAGAAGTTTTTAGTTAGTGAGCTTCTATCCAAACGCAAGGTCTTCATTTACTAAAAACTTCTGTAAAAAAATATTCTATGTGCTTAAATAGAGACCTTTTTAATTTGCCGAATCACAATTTAATAAGGCTGTTAGTTTGTGAGTTATATTGTGTGGTATCAGTATGTGGATGTAGCATTTAAGGACAACTATCTCTAATTTAATGAAAACATGTCCTGCTTTCTCCACACCCTCTCTGTTTTTTATCAGAATAAAGAAAGAAATACAGGCATTTGTCTGTTCTGCAATATATATGTGTTTTTAGATCAGTGTACATATTTGCCATATATATCATTACATTGCTCAAGCTGCTGCCATCATTAGTGAATTGCATTAAAGTTAACAAATGCATCTGTATTCCATAATGCATGTCCACTGTCCAACACTACTGGCCTCTATCTATATATACAGATACTACAGAATTGTCAGTGGTTATGCAGGTGTATGTGCAAAAACTACAAATCCTGAGACTGTAAATTATTTATTTTAGTTTTTTTTGTTAGTCTCTTAATAGGATTTTGATTGTACATTGTATTGCTTAATTGTTACATGCCTTTTTGCATAAATTATGGCTGGAGAATCTTCATGCGTTTAGTTTTTATTGATTTAATGATTGTTTCTCTAAGCTTGTATAGTTCATTACAGGAAAATAAAAGAGTTGAGAATTATCTTCTTTCCTGAAAATGCACACAGTACACAGATTACCTGTAAAAAGAAGTTTCTTTACATGGATTAAGGATATTCTTGCAATACCTGTATTAGTCTTATGGTAATCATTTTCTATGGAATATTATATATGTAAATGTATCTATTACTACTTTGGAATTAGCAAGGTACCAGCAGCAGAACTGCATGCCCAACTTAGGATTTATATTCTTTAAACAGAAATGGCTTTATAGCATTACTCATGCCTGCGCTTGCTTGATCTGTAGAGGTAATTAATCAACCTCACAGTCTCAGTTCTAGCACTTTACCTGTTTTATTCCTGATTCAATCCCTTGCCGTGTTTCAAGTCTCTATATTTGATTTACCCTTAAACAAATTTTGTCACCCCAAAACCAAGCTGTTTTTTAAAGTTCTTATAAAACACATAAAATTGGCTAAAATCATTGATGGGATATTAACCATTGTTTATGCTCCATATGTACGCAAATATGTGGCTCTTGAATACTAGTTTGCTACTTTTATGTGCTAATTAGTGTCACGCTGTTTTGGCAAATACATAAACAAACAAGCACAACCTACACCCAGTGTTATTATGCAGTGAGATTACCCTAAAAACCCTCATCAAGCACAATGACCAGCACATTTGCATAATGAATTCCCAATAGCATAATAATGAAACACACAATGTTGAATTTGAATGTTGAATGTTGAAAAACTATTCTTTGATTTCCGTTCTTTGGAATCTTCAGGAATGACTAGACGCCTGGGTGTAAAATCAAATACTGCACCCCAATGTAAGTACCTTATATCCCTGTACATTGAGGAGACAGGGTACAGTGATTCTCAATGCTCCTCATAGTACAAAGACCTCTCTCTCTCTGACACTAGCAGCCATATTAAATTCCCCCAACTTGAAAACCCGTAGCTTGTAATGGAGCCCGCTAGACTTACAGCTTTTAAACGATCAAACGATCTGCGGGTTACAGGCAGAAAAACCCTTCGGGTTGTCGAAATTGAAACTCCGTTGCCGCAAAAAAGCCTTTGATCTGTCAAGCCCATAAAAGCTTTTCTCAAATCGAACCCGCAAGGGAGTTAAAGTCCTATCTGTAGCACTGTAAAAGCAAATATCAACACACTACTCTATTTTAAATTAAAGGTAAAGTGCTGTTAGGTATTTCAATTAATAGCGCAACATGCTCAAGCTTGCAAATCTGCAATATAAAATACTTTTTTTTTCTGTTTAATTTCCATGTTATATCGATTCCGGCAATCAATGTGTTAATACATATAATGGAACTCGCATGGACTAGAATATTATATTTATTGACCTATTAATATTGCATTATTTCTGGAATGCAGTTACGATCGTAACTCGTAATTCAAACCCATAAGAGATTAAAATCTAACCTCCATTTTTCAGTGACGTAAGGATGACAATGTAATTTACCATTGTCTCTGTCTAAACCCGTAACTACAGGGTCGACTAATTGATCATGTTCACGGCCACACATTCAACGTGCGTAAGAATGGTTTATGGGTTTGCATGTCGGCCACGTCTGTTGCGGGCTTGGCTAATTTAAAAGCTCTGTAACTCTGCCGAATTTCAAGCCCACAGGCTTTGTGGGTGTACCGGTGCCGCTATGGGCTTGGAATTTAATATGGCCCATGGTCTTATAGACTCCTTCCTAATAAGTTATATTAAAAAGGCCACGGAACTGTCATATTTATAATAGGCCATTTGAAGAACTTAACCTGGTAATTGGCAACATGTTTTACAAGGTTTAAAAGTAAATAAGCCTTTAATTTTTAACTATTGGATTCACTTTTGATTAAAAAAAAAAATCCTAAATTCGATGCAGTTTAACAATATTGAACTTTAACTAAGTATAACAAGATTTTGATCTTGATTTTGATCAGGTTTAACCTTTGATATTTTTTGGGTACCTTGACAGTAAATTATAATTATAGCACTTCACTAGTTATTGTATAATTGTTCAGTAGAAGTATAACATAAAAACATAACATAGTCAAATTCATTAAATGCAGACAACATTATATCCCCCTGCTGATGATACATTATTAATACAAACATTAAAAATAGCAGCTAACCATTATAACAATAAAGATCTGCTATAAACCTAGAAACAATGTAATAATTCGACATCTGTTGCAAGAGATATTTGAAAAATTAAAATTGATACTTGAAACACCTAATATAAGAAATAAATCTCGGTTGCGTAGTTTATGCGTTAGTATAGTACTCCCTAAAATCGTAGTGGGACAATGCTGTTGCTACAAGGTCATAAACTCTAATTATGAGGGTGTTTTTCAAAGTAAAACAGGATCAGTACCATACAAAAACTGGAAAATTACATGGCAAGCAATTTCTATGTGCAGACCCTTATAGGACTGACGGCTCCACCTTTCTAGAACAATGGTGGAGAAGTCAGTCCTATAAGGGTCTGTACCAGACCAAAATTTAAATATTCCTCTGCATGAGCAATGGTGAATCAATCACAATGACTGCTACTGAGTAACTTGCATTTAAACCTGTGTATGCATCAGAGAAACACAGAAACCCTGGATCCTTGTAGGACTATTGTTATTCAGCATGGAACTTGATTTTATATATGAGAAGATTTTCTTTATATGGCTAGGATCTGACTTTACTGACCTGATTTGACATAATTATTCAAGGCTTGATAAAAGATGATTGCAGGATAACTGGAGCCTGATTAAAGATTCTTGCAGTAAAGTCATCTTTAATTTTACATATATTTTAGCAGCACATAAAATCTAAATCTAAATATGAAACAAACATTTCCATTGAACTGTTTCATGTTACCTGATTACAAAAAACAAAACACTGATTGTTATTTTAATGAGCAATCAGTGATCATGGATTAATTTGCACACTATGTAAAATAAAATAGATACGACAATAAAGCCATATGTGCTAGAAAAAATATTTCTGAAATAGAGATAAAACAGCAAGGTGAATTGGTTATCAACAGTAGTAGTTGTTTTGGTTATGCTTTTGCTACTTAGTCATTGTTTAGTCATTCAGTGCTGTCCAACTATAGGAGACCCTATGAACCACAGCATGCTTCATTTACCTCATCTATACATCTACACCTCTGCTGTTAGCTTCTTCGTGTGCCTTCAATATTTCCCAGTATCAGAGTCTTCTCTAGGGAGTCATGTCTTCTCATGATATGGCCAAAATATTTGAGCTTTAGTCTCTCGGTCAAACATTCCAGTGAACAGTTTGGCATTATTTCCTGTAGTATTAATTGAATATTTTGCAGTTCAAGTGACTCTAAGCAGTTTCAAAATTTCACAATTCAATGGCATCAATTCTACAACACACAGTCTTCTTTATGGTCCAGCTCTCACATCCATATGTTACCACTCAGAATACTGTATTTCCAAATATGTGGGCCGTTGTTGATAGTGTAATATAGCTTATCAAGACTTGCCATAGCGTTCCTTTCCAGAAGCAAATGTCCTTTAATGTCATGGCTGCAGTCAAAATCTGCATAGAATCTGAGGTTGTTGAAATTCCTCCCATCAATTTTGATTCCTGTTTTGGATCCATCCATCCTAGCCTTATACATGATGTATTCTGCATACAAGTTAAATAAATAAGGTGACAATATACAACATTGTTGCACTCCTTTCCCAAACTTGAACATTTCCGTCTTTCCATATTTAGTTTTGACCGTGGCTTCTTGGTCCACATACAGATTCCTTTGAAGACAGATGAGATTGTTTGGTACCCTAACCTATTTAATAACTTGCCACATTTTGTTGTGATCCACACAGTCAAAGGCTTTAGATTAGTCTATGAAGCAGAGGTGAATGTTTTTTTCTGGAACTCTCTTGCTTTTTTTATAATCCAGCGGGCATTGACAATTTGATCTATTGTGCTTCTACAAAACCTGGCTTGCACCTTTGGTAGTTCTCTGTCCATATATTGTTGGAGCTGAGATTGCAAACATTACCTTGTTGGGAAATGAGTGCAATTGTTCAATGATTGGAGCACTCTTTGGTACTGCCCTTTTTGGGACTGGGATGTAGACTGATCTTTTTTCAGTCTATTGGCCACAGTTGATTTTTCCAAATTTGTTGGCATAAGACAAGCAACACTTCCAGAGCATCATGTTCTAGGATTTTGAACAGTTTACTTGGTATTCCCTCAACTCCTGCAGCTTTGTTATCAGCAAGGCTTTCTCAGAACCATCTCACTTTACTCCCCAAGATGTCTGAATCCTGCTCATTGGCTATTGAAGTTATCAGTGTTGTTAAGAACATTCCTGTATGGATCTTCTGTGTATTCCTGCCACCTATTCTTTATCTGATCTGTTTCTGTTAAGTCCCTACCATTTGTGTGTCTTATCACTCCTACTTTGGCATGAAAGGTTTCCTTGAGATCCCAAATTTTTTTGAAAATATTGTTTGAATTTCCCATTCTGTTATGTTCTTCTATGTTTACACATTGCTCATTAAAGAATGTCTTCTTGTTTCTTCTTGCTATCCTCTGGAATTTTGCATTCTGTTGGACAAATATTTTCCTATCCCCAATAGCTTTTGCTTTCCTACTTCCATAAGCTACTTTCAAAGCCTCATCAGAAAGAAAGTTTGCTATCTTAGGGTCCTATGCTAATCGGTATAGCAGTATAGCCATAAATCGGCTGCGGAAGCTTTTTTCCCCTACGTTACACTTTAATGTTAATCTTTAGCTCCCCCACATTACGGCACTCAGCCCACATCCGTAAATGTTTCATTGTCCACAAGAGATTTTAGTGTGTTCAATAAACCAAGCTTTATAGATGAGAACCAGCTCTAGGAGCAAATAGAAAATGTAAATGATCAATATAATGAGTTAAAACAACTGCCACAACTGAGGCAATGAACCGTAACACACACACACACAGATATATATTATCTTTGAATTATTTATTTTTTAATTAATGCATTTTGTATTATATATACATTCAATGCATTAGAGCATTTGTTCCTAGGCAGGGTGGTTTCCTGACATCTATTAACCCCTTGAGTACTTGGTTGTGTGTTAGTCAATATGTTGTCTAATGAAACGATGTTGATATCGGACTAAAATAATGTTGAAATATCATAATTTTTAAGTATTTTTTGGTGCTATACTACCATTGTGAGTGGTCTTTAGTACACATAATATCTCCTTCAGCTTTTTGCAGTCATGGCACTGCCCTGGTTTGTTAATGATCTGTAAAATCAAGTTAGCATAGGGTTTTGGTGTAAAAGTCTAACGGAGTAACTAGTAATGTTTTATCAGTGCAAAACTCTGGGACTTGTGCCTTTTTGGCTATGTCGTGCCGCAGTAACTTGTAGCATTTCTCTTGAAATGTTTTCAGGATTGGGGAATAGCAATGATAAAGGGGATTTACATAGGGACCTTCGTTTTTAGTCTGGGATATTCTCTGCTGCTGTTTTCTGGGCAATGTCACAAACTTCTATCCAATTGTTTTCACACATTCTCTCTACTATGTCTAGTCCATCAACATTATTCTTCACCACCACTACATTTTTACAGAAGATATTTTTTATTTCATATCAGCTTGATCTGATAGTTTCCCTCCTTTTTCTCAGTTTAATTCGGAACTTTGTAATAAGACGCTCATGTTCTGAAGTGAAGTCAGTTCCTTGTCTTATTTTTTCTGACAGTATAGAGCTCCTCCATCTGTGGTATATAGTCAATTTGATTTCTATATTGTACATCTAGTGATGTCCATGTGTAGCATTGTCTCTGAGGCTGTTGGATTAGGGTGTTTACTACAGTCATACTTTATAATAATTATATTTTCCCCTGATATAATTAAAGCAAAGTTAATAAAGGGGCAGTTATCACCTCATCACTATAAAAAGAAACCAAAGTACTAATGCTTTACTCTCTTGAAGATGAAGATATTTTTATTTTCATAATGCTTCTCTCACAAGGAAATCCCTGAGACCATGATTTAGGTGTAGATCTTTGTGAATACAGATAGTATTTAGCAGGTTTAGATCCTCTATTTCACTCATCTGTACACACCCAGTGATACACTTAATTTATGGCCAATCTGGAGTTCCCAGAGGGGAGATATGGAATATAGTGCATTAGCCTACAATACTTGCCAAAACAACACCCTCATGATTCAGTTTTGAGGAAGTAATGTAAGAGATAAATTCCTATACAATACTCATAAACAGGGCTTCAAAAATGTAGATTTAAAAAAAAAATGTTTTATTTCTATGGCTTACGCAGCTGCTAATATTGATACAGCCCTATTAAATTCCCCCAACGTGTAAACCCCATAACCTATAATGGAGCCCGCAAGACTTACGGCTATTAAATTGGCCTCGTAAAGTTATCCGCAAACGACCTGCGGGTTACATGCGGAAAAACCTTTGATTTGTCAAGCCCGTAACTGTTAGAACATTAGAAAATCGCTATTAAATTGCTACAAATCCAATGGCGTTCAAACCTGTAACCCACAAATGGAGCCAAAAAGCCTACGGGTAAGAGAGGACCCGAAAGGGGGTTACATTCCTATCCGTAGCACTGTAAATGCCAATATACACACACTACTGTTCTTATAATAAATGGAAAGTGATGTTAGGTATTAAAATGAATAGCACAACATTCTCAAGCTCGCAAATCTGCAATATAAAATACTTTTTTTTGATCCCGGCAATCAATGTGTTAATACATATAATGGAACTCGCATGGACTAGAATATCATATTTACTGATTTATCAATATTGCATTATTTCTGGAATGCGGGTCCGATCGAAACTTGTAATTGAAAGCCGTAAGGTTTTGAAATCTAACCTCCATTTTTCAGTGACGTAATGATCACGATCTCATTTGCCATTAGCTCAGTTTAAACCCGTAACTACGGGCTTGACTAATTGATCATGTTCACGGACACAAATGTAACGTGGTCAAAATGGTTTATGGGTTTGCGTCTCCGGCCCGTAAGTCACAGCATGTTTGAGTGTAATAGCTCTGTAACTCCGGCGAATTTCAAGCCCGCAGGTCTTGCGGGTATGGGTGCCGCTACGGGGTTCGGATTTAATATAGCCCTTAGTCTGGTACATACTTGCAAAACCAAGTGTCGTTTCTGTTACTACAAATAGCTCTATTATACTAACGTAGATATGTGGAACATATTTTTAAAACCATTTTACCTAATCTTACCTATTTTGCATACCTTTAGGATTACCTTTATGCTAGAAGTTTGACAAAGCTGAATATCCATATTCTGTGTGTGTGTCAAGAGGAATGGTAATGGATCTCATACATATACAAACAGACAGATATTGGCACAAACAACATGCTGAGGTTAGAGCCCAGAAAAAAACCTCTCTACCAAGGTCAAATGTATACATGTAAAAAGACTGATTGAACAGCCGAACGCTAGGCCCTTACTCGTTCTGGATAACTAGGTTTTAACACCTAAATCCAATTTCTTATTTCTGTCTTTCTTCATCAGCACAACTCCTCAGGTCTCTGTTCTATTAGAGATCAATTGAGTTGTGATAAGACAGCAAGCAGACAGAATCTAAAGCAGGAGCCAGTCAGGCACATATCAGGAAACGGAGAATGCCAGCTTTTATGGCAGAATATGCCAGTTTCATCTATTGCATTAACACAATTATGGAATTATAACACATTTTGGTTTCCAATTTATAACTCTCAGGATCAATCAAACAGCACTGTACGTGATTACCGCTAAGACTTACTATTCCCTGCCGAAGGGGTCAGTATAATTTCATCTGTTTCTCTTTACACAATTTCTCTGAATAGGAAGGATCATCTCGGCAAGTGACAATGTTCAGAACCTATTTACAATAATTTATTAATGGCAAATTAGATTATGAATATACAGTACACTTGCTAATATTCATGTAAAAACAATTCATTTGGGAAGGAAAAATAGGCATGAAATATATAATCTAAAATCTAGGGGTATGAGGGATAGAAATTTATTTGGGAGTGCTTGTATGCAACAGTGCTCAAGGCCAAGCAGCATCTGCAAAGGCAAGTAAAATATTAGCATGTATGAAGAAGGTTAAAGAAGCAAGGGAAACAAATATAATTTTGTCACTATACAATCCATAGCACTCCCTCATTTGGAATATGGAGTACAATTTTGGGCAACACTTCATACAGAGAACATTTAACAGCTAGAAAAAAATACAGAGAAGGGCAAAAAACTAATAAGGGAATGGACTGCTGTACAGACAGGTGTCTCATGTTAGCTTCTTTTAGGGAGGTAGGGGTGGGAGGGGTCAGGCAAGAGAAGTGTCAGTATTTGAATAAGCACTCAAGTGCGGCAGTGACAGGGTGAAAATGTTACTGCAGCTTCTTATGGAATAATTATGTCCAAGTGGTGGAGCTAGTGATTGGAGGGTTCTGGTGCAAAATGATTTATCCTCCTCCATCCTAAGGTAAGCTAAGGTACCCCTTTGGATCAGTAAAAAAGCCAATAAATACTTGTGGGTTGTCCTATTACCCCAGGGTGATCAGCTCGCCTTTCTATAAAAACAATTAATTGCTCCCTTCTCCTAATAAAATGTAGTGCCCCCATGCTACTGGTAACAGAGGACACCTACCATGCAGTGGGCCCCAGTGCTTTTCACCTGCTGCATCAACAGTAACTACGCCACTGCTGTGTTGCACAACGCAAGCCAACTACCAAAAAAAAAAATCCTGACTGGGTTGACAGAGGTAAAAAAAGAATACAAAGAGAATATTAAAAATTTGATGTGCTCCTACGTTAGTAGGTGACTGCCTAGTTTGCCTTATGGGAAATCTGAGCCTGAATATGGCGTTTATAGAAGCATACCCACCAGGAGCAGAAAAATACAAAAAAACATCATCCTGTTTTGTTTTGTGGGTGAGGTAATAAGCCATTGAGCAAAGGATATTAACAAATATGAAATCATAAGAGCATAGTGAAAAGCATCTGTATACCAATAATTGTAATAATATTATAGTTAACACTATCAGTGAGTTACTAAATGCCAATTAAGGTTACTTGAAGGTTCGTTTAAGAGCAGTTTGACTGCATCCATGGCTTTAATTAGTACAAAGACTCCAGGGTAGACTCAAAGTAGATTGCTGAGGCTGTGATGTGAATTTTCCCCCTAACAAATAGACACTGCAGCTTTCAGCAAACTGCTTTGTAGCGCTTGCAAAGCTTAGTGAATTGAGGGATTCATCAATAGGGTGTTGTACAAACTGTGGTTATAGTGTTACTAGTTGTTATCAACTTTCACATTTTAAAGCAAATCCATAAAATACATTGTATTATAAAGAAATATAAATTACATTAGCTTGTTTGAAGATCTGGATTTGTTAATGGACGACATTTTTTACAAAAGTGAAAAATAAATAAACTGGAGAAAACATATTTTTTTCTTGAACCCAGTTTGTCACCTTGAAGGGGAATTTTGATGAATATAGTATACTAGCGACTTGCCCGTCAAAAAATGACGGCAATAAGATTGTAAGGCAGGTAATGTTTGCGTGCAAAAATAATTTTGTTGGTGTTTTAAGATCCTTCGGCGCTCATTGCGAGGCTCTTGGTTGTTTGTGTGCTATGAGCAGCGTTGGTGTTTTTTTTTGGTATGGCAATCAATAATTAATAAAATAAGAAATTAATATACTTGACATATTGTGAAGTAATATATGCAGGAAGCATTGTGTTGAAGAGCTCGCAATCTGTTTTCATGTTGCTGCAGCATTAGTGGTGTGGAGCTGCTGTGTAAGCGTCATGAATGTATGCAGTGTGTAGTGTCTTATTGTGCGTGCATAAGGCAAATCCGTTAGGGTAGCTGTGTACTTCTGGATTGTATAAGTTAGTGTTCCAAAATGGCGCGTAATGTGTGGTATGCGGCTGTGGCTGATTTGCGTCCTAGTTTTCGGATGTCGTCCGACTTTTTGGGGAAATACGTAGGTGTTTGGTGGTGTTTTGCGTGTTTAGGGTCCTTTAGCCTCGTTTTCGTTTTGTTCGGCTGTTCTTTTTTCTCTCGCTTAGGTGATTTTCGGGTGTCTAAACTCCGAAATTTGGACTTAAATCGAGGTGTAACTTCACTTGCAGAGGTCCTGGGTGCCCCCCCTGCTGTGGGTAAGCTTTTTATGTGTTTGTTGTGTGTATTTATTGTGTTTCTAATGTTTTTTGGGTCGCGCGGGATGCACCTTGTTTTCGGATGTCGTACGTCTTTTTCGGAAAATCCGTATGTGTTTGGTGGTGTTTTGCGTCTTTCCAGTGCTGTAGCCTTGTTTTCTTTTTTTTCGGTGGCCATTTTTTCTCTCGCTTAGGGGATTTTCAGGTGTCTAAACTCTTTTATTTGGAGTTAAATTGAGGTGTAACTTCAGTTTTCGAGGTCCTGGGTGTCCCCCCCTTGCTGTAGGTAATCTTTTTATGTATTTGTTGTGTGTTTTTACTGTGTTTTTCATGTTTTCATGTGCGCGGGTTTCGGGCTGTTTTTGCAAGGTCGTAATGGGTCATAACGCGTGTCGTATTTTTGTTTCGTAACTCTGGAAATTTTGCAAGGTTCGCAGTTGCTGGCAAGGAGCGCCTTTGCGAGGGCCGCAGGCTCGCTACGCGAGCCTGCAGCGTTAGCAACAGGCCGCATGCTTACAACTATATATGTGATTTATTCAGTTGTACGAAACGTTTTCCCACAGAATAATGGTATTATATTAATCAACAAAGCCATGCAAACTACACAATGATCACACCAGGTCACAAACTAGGTAAGCAAACAAAGAATGATTACTCATAGTAAATAATACATTATTACATTATTAGTATTGAAATGCTATCTATTTTTTTTTCCCCCCGAAGAAGTGTTCTTTAGAAAAGAATAATGTTAATATGATAATTCAGTGGCCCTTTATTTCAATGGCTTGCTTGGTTGGAGCTAATACAGGCTTGTAACAACTTCTACTAGATTCACTAAGACTGCAGACGGGTTTTCTGAGGCTATTTTATGTGGAAAACAAAACATAACATAGCCGCTGGGGCTATCTCAGCCTCAGAGAACCATAATGAATCTGGTCGTATTTGTGAACCACTCTGATAGAAGCTGCCTGAAAACTACACTTGAGATCAGAATACTGCCACCTTGTGCTGCTTAAGAATAATAAGGCAGCATCTATAAACTAAGCCCCGTTATAAAATACTTTTTGTGTTGCCTTTTTAAATTAAGGTTCTTTATATTTTAATTTCAGTCAATTTGGATAATCTTTCAATAGTCCATGCTAGCATATATGTCACAGAAAATGTATCTGCCTTGTCCCAAAGCAACCTAATTAATATTTCTTCTACACTAACTGATGCAGTGTGTGTTATAAACAGGATTTTTTTGGAGGATACTTTACAATAACAAATGAAAGTTAAACAAAGTCAGCATGAGTACTATCTGTAGCCATTCTTTACAAGAGCAACTGAATGCTTCATGTAAAACTCATTAATAGGTGATCAATAACTCACAATAATGAAGGATGTCTTTGCAAGCTTATCAGCTCTTTTGGGGTTCAGTGCCATCTACATGCTGATAATATGTAAATCTATCTCTCCTCAAACCTATCCACCTGCCTTCTAACTCGTGTCACAACACAACTACCAGACATTTCCTCCTGTATTTCCTCCATGCATCTAAATCCAATTCATAGTTGCTACTTATTCCCTTATCCTACTCACTACTATACCTGAGATTTCCCTTTTTGTAAACAACTCCACAACTACCCGTCAGGGGTGGATTTAAGAGTTTTGATGCCCTGGGCTATGTTGATTTGCTGCCCTGTGGAAATCAAAGGGTTAATTATAATAATAATCATAATAATAAGTAAATTAACTTACATCGTACTGATGGCATCTTTATTCTGCAATAATGACATTTTTGATATCAAATCAGCTTCCGCTGAAAATTATATGAATATCACACACCCATATATATAACATAATTTTAATTAATGTTAATTTTATATATATATATATATATATATATATATATATATATATATATATACCGTATTGGTCCGACCTGTAAAATTCAAGGGGAAAAAATTGAAAAAAGATAGTACACAAATATAAGCCGCACCCTTAAAATTGGAGAGAAAAAGACTCTCTCCAAGTGATCAGCCATTGCAAGAAACAGGCTTTCTAATTAGTACTGTAACTTCTTTTGCAGGTTAGAGGCCTTACAGGATGTTAATCACTAAAACCGGAAATCGCTATTCAATTGCTACAATACCTCAGTTTCAAGCACACAAATCGGCACCCTTAACTCGCAATCGCGCAAATCTGCAGTAATTTTACGTTTTCTCAAATATAAGCCGCACCCATAACTCGTAAACACAAAAAAACGAAAAAGGGGCGGCTTATATTCGGACCAATACGATATATATATATATATATATATATATATATATTTATATATATATATATTTATTTATATATATATATATATATATATATATGTATAAATTGGTGCAACCTAGTTGATTATTTTTTTGGGAACTCAGCTATTTGTGTTTTTTTTTATGGGAAGCCCTCTCCCACCCCATGTCCCCAAGGCACCCAGCCCATGTCCCCTAGGCCCCCCTGAACTCCCTCACCCTCACCAGGACCTGCTCTCTTACCCTGATTGGTGGGAGTAGATCTCTGTGTGCCTCCCCTGCTGGATTGTCTATCTGCAGAGGCAGGGAGTCACGTGACGCCATTCAAGACCCCCTGCCTCTGCAGATAGATGCGCCAGCAGGGGGGCGCCAAAAACACACAGATATTCACTCCTGCCAATTAGGGTAAGAGAGGGGGCCCTGGTGAGAGTGAGGGGCTCCAGTGGGGCCTAGGGGACATGGGGTGAGAGAGGGCTTCCCATAAAATATTGCCTCCCTGGGCTGCAGCCCATTTTGGCAATATGTAAATATGGCCCTGCTACCTGTACATCGCAAGTATGTAGTCTTAGTGACACCCTTGACTCATCCCTCACATTCTATCAGTCACTTAAATTTGCCACGTCGACCTCCAGAGTATCTCAAAGCTTGTCGATTTCTTACTCAGGGCAGTACAACAACCTAACCCACTGACTTCTGGTGTCCCAGTTCAACCACTGCAACACCCTCCAAATAGCTGCCAGGCTTATCCACCTCGTCCAATATTGATCATCTGCTGCTCCCACTGCAGTCTCTAAAATGGCTCTCAATTTGCTCAAACATAACATTTAAAATCAGACAGGATACACTTATATGTAAACATACATTTAAAACTAGATTTTTTATCTGTTATTAGTGTAATTAAAACAAAATAGATGAGTTTTAATATGCAATATTGTGCTCTTTCACACCATGAAGAGCATGTCCAGTGAGGTAAATGGTCCTTCAAGTGTACAATCATCAATTTAACAACTCAAATTCTGGAAAGAGGAACTTACATTAACTACTAAGTAAACAATTATTTGCAATAAGCACTATTACTATTAGAGCAACTTAAACCAATTAATTTATAAATATTTATACAGAGTGAAATAATACCTGTAGGTTGCCATAACATTAGTGAAACTAGCATAAGAGGTTCCTCAAAATAAATAGCCACAGGTAGCTGTTGCAGATATGGAGTGAGCTATATAGATCAGTTGTAATAAGCTCTATTATTTTTTTCATTCTGTCTATAGGAAGGACATTTAAACCAGCAAAACCATTTTATTAGAGATATTTTTCTAGTCAACCTTGGTTCTGCAAGGGCAAACAAGTACTTGTATCAGAAATGTGCTAAAAAAACAACAATCAAAAAATACAAAAGAGTGAGCAAATGAGAGGAAGATAGAGAAAGAAAAAGGGAGGAGAGATACTAGCAAGTCCATGAAAACTAAATAGTATTTCATTTCTATTACTTTTGCTCTTCAGTAAAAAAAAGTAAGTTGAGAAATTTTTATACCCTTTTTTCTGAGAATGTTGCATTTATGAGATTACTCATAATAATATATTTTTTCTGTACCACAATATTTGATTAGGATTGCATATAGGATTGCTCTTGCAAACCTTAGCTCTCTATATACTGAGCATTCCTGTTTCTTTCTATTTATGTAAGTGACACAAGCCAGATTTAGGGCTTCTGTTAGAGAGCCTTCCAGGTAGGAGGACCCTTTGAGGTCATACACGTGACCGTGAAGCTATCTATTTGTATTTGTATGTATACAGTTTTCTACCAAACTGACAAGGCTTTTATGGAATTATCACAGTCTATTATTTTTTTAAATTGCAGCGTGATTAGTTGAAAATAAAGTAGAAATTTTTAAAGCTCACATAGAAAAAATTCTATTGTGATTTTACATTTATGAGATAATCTGTAGGCAAAGCCTCTGCCAAATGTGGGAATCAAAACTCCAACACTAAATACAGTAATTCATCTTACAACTGTATTATATCACTCATATATTTTTTGATTTCTAAATATAGTTAGTTGCTATAATGTGAAGTACTTCTTTTAAGATATTTGCTGGAATTAAACTAATAATTTCACATGGATGAGTTGTCTTTGATTTAGTTAATCATCTTATGTAAAAATAGTCTGTAACAAATGATGTTTAAGAAAGCAGCCCAAGGGGACGAAACCTGTCATTTTCCTTCCTTGTTTGATGATAAAGTCCATAAAAACAAAAGTGACATGAACATTAAGTATTTCAGTCTGTCAGTTGTACCTTAGGGGGAAGACAAGTAGGTAATTCAACATTATACTGTATATCTTCTGCATTGTTTCAAAATAACACTTTGGGTGCTCTGGGGAGGTTACTTTGGGAATGGAGTGAGGATCAAAACGACTCAGGTATTAAAACAATCTGAGATAAATAACACAGAGTGGAAACACAACTTCCAATACATCTCACATTTCTATATTAGATGGACTTTAATAATTCTCCAATGTTTTAGTGTGCAAACGAAATACAGCTATAGGCAACATTCATAAACTAATCTATTTTGGTGTTGTTGAAATTATTCTAGATCCTGACACACTAGATGCAACTTACAATCAGTTTTAGGACATTGATAGAAACCACTTGGCCACTTGTATGAACAGTGCTGGTTCTGTTTGTAATGTGTTAAAACATAGAGGAATGTATACTCCAGAATACCAAATTGTACACAGGACAGTTCAAGTGACTGTGTGGCTTGTAAACATGGTAGGAAATGGTCCTTCCAAAACTGCTCTGTCCTAGTTCAAAAGAGGAGTCCAAAGAAAGTACAGTTACAAATACTGCACTGTCAAAAAATGTGAATGAAGCTTGCTTTCCAGTCTTTTAAACTGATTTAATCTATATGGCAGCAGTGTAGATGGACACAAGAATAAATGCAATACATTGATGTATACATGAACTCTGGGAAGTATGACAACTAAATGGTTTATGTGTTATCACATATATAGTTCTTAGCAGTGCGGGCTTGCCAAAAAACGTTGGTAACGCAACGTTTAAACTGCGGCCCTCGGAAAGCGAGGGCAGTGGTTGCTGCCAGGCAAGGAGCGCCAAAGGCACTCCTTGCGCTGTTGGAGATGAGCGCCGTAGGCCCGCGTAACACATACACACTCGCTGCCATTTTACAACACTAACTTGAAACGAATAACATTACCAATCTAAAATATCACATTACACAAATAAACAAACGGTTTGCCCTCGCGCACGCACACTTGTCACTTTGCTGAACCCTTTCTCCAAAGGTCACCAACAGTGCAAATGTACATTGTAAGCTGCAGAAAAACAACAGCAATTGTTAGCTCTTCAGCATATTGATTCCTGTATATATTGATTACAAATATGTAAAGTATATTAATTTAGTATTTAATTAAATAATTAATTATTATAAAAAAAAATATTTGTATAAAAAAAAACGGGGCAGAGGAGAGACTCACTTAGCCAAAGGCGCTCAGCGTACAGCTCACAATGAATGCTCAGAGGAGCAAAAGTACACAAGGGGAGAGGCTCGCAATAAGCGTCGAAGGCACTCAGCGCTAGGCTTGCAATGAGCGCCGAAGGTACTCAGAGGACTAAAAGCCTTACATTGTGTGGAAAACAGCAATACCTGCTCAGATGACCAAAAGTAAATCAGGGGAGAGGCTTGCAATGAGCGCCAAAGGTGCTCAGCGCTAGGCTTGCAATGAGCGCCGAAGGTACTCAGAGGACTAATATTGATACTTTACTGATGTTCCATGCAAGTTTTATGGCATAGTGTCTGCTTTTTCTGTAGCTCCATAAAGATTTTTAGAACTATTGCTTTATGTATAAACAATAATTGTTACTTGTTGTGTGTTTAAGCTGCTAATGTATTTACATTATTTAGTTCATATGATGTATGGCACATTACTTTATTCTTATATAGCTTTGAAAAATAATTAAATTCAAGCACTTTCTAAGAATTTGTTAATGGAACAAAGAGATATAAACCTCTGGGTACTTAAATGAATTCATTGGATCTTCCTCTGTTTCCTGGTATGTTAGATACTTGGAAGCCTCTGAGTTTTATGGCTCTCTGCTTGTGACAAAGAGGCAACACAAAAATAGGAAGATGTGCCTTTTAATTCTTTATCTACTCTATCAGTCAAGAACAATCGTTTTAAGAGGAGCAGTGGGAGATCCATAGCATTATTTATCGGTACCATATTTCAGCCCTTTTTCAGCAGACAGAAGGATAAGGGCTTCAAGAGAAAGATCAATCCTTTGCATTACAAGATATGTCAAGCTTGAAATGATCCATTTGAATTAGAACATTTGCTTTGTTTTGTTGTCTTTAAATGGCAACTCATTGGGATAAAAACACGTCATGATTTATGGAACAGGTATGAGAAAGTACCATGACTAGGTATTGTGCTTGTTAAATGGGGTCATAGAAACCTAATTTCCAACATTATTCTATATTATACAATGACACAACAAGTAGGGGCATTGCTCAGTGATTTTGGGATGTGAAAAGCATAGTGCAGCAGGAGAGGACTTTTCCTGATTATTGTGTGGTCATTGTTTTGACAGAAGTGTATATTTAAAATGAAATTACTGGTCATGTTTTAATTTTCTGAAATACCACATTATTTATAAAGCTAACTGGTATAACACAGGCAGTGAATAAGTGACCTTTTGTATAAATAAAGATCTGCTCTATTCTCCTGGACCTCTACTGCATTATTAATTATACTATATACCTCTATGAAGCTTCCATATCCTTATAAAAATATGACATTGGAGATGGCAGCAAAAGGTTTTTCTAACTCAAAAGCAAACTTTTTTTTGAGGACAGCACACATATTCTCTCAATTATACTATGGATTTTATTAAATTGCATTACAACAAGGTTTATTCAATTAAGACATTAAACTACTATACTTTTTATAAGAGCTGCTGTTGGAGATGGAGCCCTTTTCCTAGATCTCCTTCACTATGCACACTTTCTTTCTGCATCTTTTGAATGTTGTCATAGGAAAATCTTTTTTTGTATCAAAAATACTGTTAGACTTTGGGGACATGATAATTACATAGGTATATGCAATGTAAATAATAGATTTTAAATTCAACATAATTGTGCTTCTGAAAATATATTATTGTATATGTATATAATTGCATGTATTGCTATAAATACTAAAGCAGTCAATCCCATTTAGTATAGATGAATCAAATGTATTGTTACTGATGAAATCTGGGATATAATTATAACAGGTTCACCCTAGAAATGAGCCATTACTATATATCCCACTCTGCATGATGTTATCTTCACCACATTTGCCTTTCTTTATTCTGTGCTGTTGCCAAATACTCTATCCATGGATTTATAATTCATTTTAATAGTTCATGTTTGAATATCATAGTGCACTGTTTATTTATTATGATAAATCTATGTTGGAAAGAAAGCACTGATATAGCCTACATGTATTACATACAATGCAGCATTACAATGTGACAATCAATAAATCAATAGAAATGTGGTAATCATTGTTGTTTGCATTATATATGTTTTGCATTAATAAACTGCTAGATTTATACTTTTTAAGATAATTCTAAACAAAGCCACATAGTGCTTATGAACTAATGCAGCAGAAAATCTTCTTTTGAGAGGTAAGTAATACAATGTTAATTGAGTGTAATATTATTTAAAAGAAATACTGGCTAAGGATAATAGTATTATGCTGGGATTAAATATATTTTAATATGTTCAGGAGTACAGACATGCCATATATTGGTGTGCAGTTAACAATTAGCAACCATAAGTAAGTGCTTTGTATTTCCTTAAACGATTATGATATTTTGGGAAATAGGACATTAAAAAAAGGCTTATATTTGTATGCAAATTCAACACAAGCCAGCATGAAAATAGCTCTTGGGAAAGGGGAATCAGCAGGGTGTTTATGACACTTAAAAGTTCGCTAGAGGCAGAAGCAGCAGTAGAGTGCTGGGAGCTGTCTACCAGGGTAGTGCTGAAAGTGGGGCTGATCATGGGAGCTGTCTACCAGGGTAGTGCTGAAAGTGGGGCTGATAATGGGAGCAGGTAGCATGCCTAGGGTAGTGCTGAAAGTGGGTCTGGTAATGGGAACAGGTAGCATGTGTAGGGTAGTGCTGAAAGTGGGTCTGATAATGGGAGTAGGTAGCATGTGTAGGGTAGTGCTGAAAGTGGGTCTGATAATGGGAGCAGGTAGCATGAGTAGGCTAATGCTGAAAGTGAGTCTGATCATGGGAGCAGGTAGCATGTGTAGGGTAGTTCTGAAAGTGGGTCTGATAATGGGAACAGGTAGCATGAGTAGGGTAGTGCTGAAAGTGGGTCTGATAATGGGAGCAGGTAGCATGTGTAGGCTAGTACTGAAAGTGGGGCTGATAATGGGAGCAGGTAGCATGTGTAGGGTAGTGCTGAAAGTGGGTCTGATAATGGGAACAGGTAGCATGTGTAGGGTAGTGCTGAAAGTGGGTCTGATAATGGGAACAGGTAGAATGTGTAGGGTAGTGCTAAAAGTGGGTCTGATAATGGGAGCAGATAGCATGTGTAGGGTAATGCTGAAAGTGGGTCTGATCATGGGAGCAGGTAGTGTGTGTTAGGTATTGCTGAAAGTGGGGCTAATTATGGGAGCAGGTAGCATGTGTAGGGTAATGCTGAAAGTGGGTCTGATAATGGGAGCAGGTATCATGTGTTAGGCATTGCTGAAGTGGGTCTGATCATGGGAGCAGGTAGCATGTGTAGGGTAGTGCTAAAAGTGGGTCTGATAATGGGAGCAGATAGCATGTCTTGGGTAATGCTGAAAGTAGGGCTGATCATGGGAGCAGGTAACATGTGTACCACTGTGCATTTCATTATACTTTCAAGAATGAAAATAATTATACATAGGGATAGAATGCTGTGATACCCTCTGATTTCCCTTTTTTAAGGGGGTTGCAGTATTATGGGGGGTGGGGGGATGACAACTTATAGAAATACCTCCTGGAAAAGCTCCAGACTGTAAGTGTTGTCATCATCTGCGAAGAACACCACCCCAACTGGTGGCTCCTGGGTTGGCTGAGGTTGCCTAGCTCCTCCTGGGCGCTGGGTATGCTGAGCCTGAGGCTGGTATTGCTGCCTTAGCCAGGCTAGTCCTGCATTCCTCTGCTCAGTAGCTCTGGGTAACCCTGCCCGTTTGTACCTCCGAGGGGTGGGCACATGCAGGTGGGTGGCTCTCAACCCTGCCCCAGCCAAGAAGCGCCTCACCAGGTCTGTGGGCTGTGCAGAGTCCTCCACCACTATCCAGTGCAAGCGTGGCACCAGGCGGAGGGTGTTGGACAGGCGGGTGAGCTCTGCCTTCTGTACTGGCCGGCTGTAGGTAGGGGTGATGGCATAAATCATGGGCAAACTTTCATTTTTGAATTTCTGAGAACCAGGACTAGGCAACTGCTCCTGATTGGTGGTCCATGTGCCCATGCTGGTGTCACTGGGTTGGGGTCTCATAATTGCTGCCCGGCCAACCCTCCTGTGCCAGTATGGAGAATAGTGTTTGGCAGCTGGCACCTTATTAGAGCTGGATGGTCTCCTGGTGTCAGTATCTATAATAATTACAACAATCAGCACCCAGGGAAGGAGGATAAAGAAGCGGCTATAGAAGACAGACTTCATCCTGCTAAGGAAACTGAGGGAGGCTCAAGAAATGCAAAATAATACTAAGCAAGTTATCCTTACAGTGGCTTAGGAATCCATCTCTTGGCAAAGGTTTCCAACTTTTTAATTACTATTTCTGGAAAAAAAAACATATATGCTGTTACCTTACCAGTCTTCAGTTTCAATATACTTCAGACAAGCAAATATCATAAATATTAAGAAAGTAGTTTGACCTTCAGTATCTGTAATCCTCTAGCAAACACAAAGCACAAGTTTCCTCTTGTCTCCAAGTAAATCCACTTGCTGCTGGTCCCTCTCACTTAGCAGTGCAGTAGGGTCATCTCAGAAGCATTGCTTTGTGTTTCTTAACTCATTCTCCAAATCCACAAAATCCCATACAAGAGTAATTGTAATAAAGATAAAAGCTGATCTTGTATTAATTGTGCTGATGATTGTTTCGCTTGTGAGGTATTCCAAGACACAGCCGTGAGTAGCGCGGGATACAGCCAAAGACCATCTCAAAAGCGAAGCTGCTCATTAAATCTCATTATATTTCCCCTAAACTTCTTCAGATTCCATGTGCAAAGAAATTCAGAAGCACTTGTGGATAAAGCCCAATAATACATCATGTGCTGCCTGACTAGTGATGTGATGCTCCTTTTGTTTCCTCTTGTTACTGATGCTGTATAGCAAGCTGGTGTAGTAACAGGCTGTGTATCCCCAGCAGATCCTGTATCCCTCTCTCATGCACCAGCATTCAACTCAGAAAACCCACCCCTGGCACTGTCATGTCTTTCTCCCCTTCATTTTCACTTAAGGTGGAATAGCATAGTTATTGCTCATTCCAGAAATGCTTGAAGAAAGACTGTAGATCAGGGGTTAACAATTAATTTCCCAAAGGCGCCAACTGAGAAACTCGGAATGTTGTGGAGGGCCGAACCATAGGCTGAACTTAATTCTGCTCAATATTAATTTTATAGCTTTATTTTATTTTATTTTCTCAGTGACAGGAGCAGTATCTACAGAATGCTCTCCATCCCAGTTAGTCACAACACTGCTGCTCACAAATTGTCCCCTTTTACAAATTTGTATCCCACTGTAGGCCACTGTAGCATGCCAGACAGGGACAGCCAAAGGGGCGGATGTGGCCCACGTATGCCGTAGATGCATAATCAGTATTAAAGAATGTATTCATTAATAGCCATTTCTTATTGTCTCAAACAAGACAAATACCATTTTTTAACACCTACAAAGCATTTTCAGAGATTTTCACATAATATAACTGCAACAAAAATTGTTAGAATCATTTTAAACCTTGTTCCAACCACCCACAAAATAGCCTCTGCTTTAAAAAAAACACAAAAACCTGTTACAGTACAAAAAGGGGGGTGGGGGGAGGGGTAAGAAAGGACTTTCCTTATACAGCTAATTGTCACATAATAGCCTGCTCTAGAGGAAATAATTTAAGACTTAACTGATAATACTAATCGTTTAGTCTTTCAGTTGTGTCTGACTGACCATAACCCTATGGACAGCAGCATGCCAGGCACATATATCATTAAGTTTCTGGTTGTGCTTATCCATAAGGTTTTCTTGGCAAATATACTGGAGTGGGTTACCCGATCCTTCTCCACGATTTGTCTGGCCTCTCTGCTATAACGTGCCAAATCTTGGATGACCCTAAATGGTATAGCTCACAGCTTCACTGAAGTACACATGCTCCTTCGTATGACAAGGTAGCGATCCAGAAGGGGAATATTACTTATAGAAGACACTATATTTAAACATATTTCCCAAACTTCCAAGCCTGAAATTCATACAACTAACAAACCTGAAAAAAATGGTCAACAGGAACTAACTAATGAACAGCTAAATACGATACATAGGATACCTGCAATGGAATGGCATTGTGATATAACACCTTACTACTGGGCTCTGTATATTTGAATTGATTGCCACATTTTTTTTTTACTTTCTCTAATATTTAATTGTACTGGATTAAGGGGGAATTAGTAAATCAAATCAGTATTGCTTTTGTCTTGAAAGCTACAGTTGTATCTCTCAAAACACTGAATCTTTTTTCTATTGAACATCTATCTATCTATCCATCTATCTATCTATCTTTGATGTAGCTGTATACCGCCATATTATTCTGAATCTATGGGAGATTCACTAAGCACTACAGAGGGTTAAATATACTTCACAGGGCTTCAGTGCCCTCTATTTCCTTTGGGGGACATTTCCATCACAACCCTTCCTGGCCCCTGTGATAGGTTAGTGAAAACCCAGCTTACACATAGTATTTATTATGTTGTACATTTATTATTTACTTACTTTCATTCATTAACCACGCAACAACTCTTGCAAAATACTGATCAGAACATGAATTCTTATATGTGTGAGTCTCTTCGTGAATAGCACCACTGGAAGCTGATGCTGTGATATTTGAAAGGAAATTCAATATTGAATATTTTTTCTAAATTATGGAATGTGAGTTTTGTTAATGATCAGTGCATAATTAAAACATTGAACTCCTCTTGTTAAGGCATTACAGTGGTCCTGTAATATTATAGCTGTGCTAATCCACCTTAAATGAAGAAATGGGGAGAGGCAGGGGCGGGACTTGGTGCTGGTGCATGAGGGTGATACAGGAGCTGGTGGGGTACACACTCTGATGCTACATAAGAACTTGCAGGGTCTGTGCTGCTAGTCTCACAGATGCACTGGCTGTTGCTGAGGTTGCTTGCTGGCTCATTCTTGACGACTCTCTTTTTCTCAGTCCCTCTATTCTTTGTTTCCCTTTCTTTTCTGTTCCATGAGCTGCCAGATGGAAAAGAAGGTGGAGAAGTGAAGAGAGACCCCCTGCGGTTGGCACTGAGAGATGGAACTGGTGGTACTATTTCCCAAGCTAGACTCCAGTACTGCGTTTCGCAGAATCCACAATAATGTTGTGTTTTACACATCTATTTCGTTCCTTAACTAATAGATCTACTACCGTATTATATCTTATTTCTGGATGTTTGAGACCCCAAATAAGAAGTGATGTACATAGGAGCATTTAATCACAAATGAAAATAAAAAAATAAAATCTGCCATAAATGATGTACTGTGTACATCTCTTTAAAAATCATGCATTTTGTCACGTAATCACACATAGAATCTGATATAATACATTTATAAATCGACAGCAGCTATTGTGGTTATGGAAATTATCAACACAATATTTTTGTCATATTGTTAAATATGCAGAGCAAATCTTATCACTAAAAATCAGAATATTCTCTTTTTGGACTTATTTGGATTCATATTATTATTATTATTATTATTATTATTATTATTATTATTAATAATAATAATAATAATTGACACTTTTTTTCTAAAGAATCAGCATTTTCTGTAGCTCTATATGCAAAGTAGAACAAAAGTACATTATTAACAAATTCCAAATACAGGTACAACACAATACAAACGTGATACAAATGGGTCAGCAGACAGCTTAGTGCAACAGAAATTAGGTATTTGATATCCATTTGAGTGACTTGTAGTGCAAGTACTGACTCTGACAACATATGTATATATTCTCCTTACTCACTTGCAGCCCCGAGTCACAGAATCATATAACACTTATATTGTAGCACCTTTTACTCATCCAACATGGTTATTTATGAAAATACTCTTGGTGCTACCTTTCCTGTAAAAGAATACTGAGGTCCTTATCCCAAAGTAAGCTCTTTTGAAAAACTTGGGTTAATAATAAATTAAAATTAAAAAAATAATAAATATAAATAATAAAAATAAAAAGAATGCAACTTTTAATTTATTAACAATTTTCAATTTTGTTTTACTGAAGGCAGGCTGTTTTTACTTAGTAAATTAGTCACCTAGAAAAGACCTTGGATTCAGGTACATCCTTACAGCTCTGCTGAAAGTTCCTATAGCAAATTTGGAAGTGCAACAAATATAGCAATGGATAAGCCCAAAATAAATAATTCATATTACAGTGTTTTTTACTTTTAAAATAATATTTCTTATTATCCATACATGGGGCCATATTAAATTCCAAGCCCACAGCAGCACTGGTACACCCTCAAAGCCTGCCGGCTGTGATAAAATTAGCCAAGCCCGCAACAGACATGGCCGACATCCAATTCCAAAAACCATGCTTACGCACGTTGCAATTAGTCAAACCCCTGGTTACGAGTTTAGACAGAGCCAATAGTAAAAGAGAGCGTCATCATTACGTCACTGAAAAATGGAGGTTAGATTTCAAAGCCTTATGGGTTTGAAGTACGAGTTACGATTCGAGAAATGAAGCAATATTAATAAATCAGTAAATATGATATTCTAGTCCATGCACGTTCTATTATATGTATTAACACATTGATTGCCGGGATCAATATAACACGGAAATTAAACATAAAAAAAAGTATTAAGTATATTGCAGATTTGCGAGCTTGAGAATGTGGTGCTATTAATTTTAATAACTAACATCACTTTCCCTTTAATTTAAAATACAGTATTGTGCTATGGATAGGACTTTAACCCCCTTGTGGGTCCTCTCAAAGTACCCATAGGCTTTTTGGCTTTATTTGCAGTTTACAGGTTTGAACGCCAGTGGATTTGTAGCAATTTAATAGATATTTGCGAATGTATCGGTATAGTTCTGATTTTGACAGGCCGTAGGGTTTTTACACCTGTAACCAGCAGATTGTTTGAAGGTAGCTGAAAGAGGCAAATTTAATAGCCGTAAGTCTAGCGGGCTCCTTTACGGGCTACAAATTTCACCGTTAGAGGTATTTAATAGGGCTGATGGTCTTCTAAAGGCCATATTATAAATATACGACTTCAATGGTTCTTTTACATAGTAGTCCTTCACAATAAAAGATTGTTAGATGAATCCACTAATTAGAAGTAGATTTCCAAGTAAAGTCTTTGAAATGATATAGTTCTAACTGATCATAACTACATTGCTTAGCAAACATCAGAATCAGCTTGTAACAGCAACTGCTCCATTGTACACCAAGCATTACAATAGACATGGATATGTCCCCTGGAGCTTACTGGATTAATAGGACATTGTATTGTCTCTCTGTGCAAATTCTTGCTGGAGAAAAAAAGATTAACAAATTCTCCTCTTCTTTTTGATTTAAAAGAACAACCATACGTACAAATTGAAAGCAATAAGATACTAGCGCTGACCCAGCTATGTATAATGACTTCACCTTATGTCAAACTGAATGTTGGCAGCAAAATGTTGAACAAAGAAAAAAAACTTAATAAAATCACTAACATTATCAAATATTTATAGATCCCATGCAATAAAAAGATACATTATTTAGTGACAAAGATCCTACCAAGACCTGTATGTGGATGATAATACTGCATTTTATTTCAATTTGCTTATGCTTTCTTTGCAAGTTTACAATTTCTGTATTAAAATAAAGTAAACAAAATATTATATGCCGATTAAAATCTTAGATATTATTTCTTGTCTAATGTTATTTCTCTATAAGCCTATTGACAGATATTTATATTAGTGACCCAAACTGATAAATATTGTTTCAGAGAAAGGTATAACATATCTACATTACTATATCTGATAGGAACATTGCAATTAAAAACTATCAAAAAGAATAGCTCAGCAACAGTAAAGATTTGCTCTAAGGCTCTTTTATATATATATATATATATATATATATATATTATTGTTATGAGTTAGTAGGACCTTTTTCTTAAATTAATTTGTTTCATTACAATTGATAACAAATAATATTTAATTCACATGCAAAAGCACAAAAAAACATGGTTTGATGATTTTCTTTGTTCTGTTAATGAGATAGCAGCACACACTAATGAATGAGCTAGTATTGAGAGTTAATGACGAGATGGAAATGGAGAAATGGATGGAAAAGTTTAATCATCTAGATCCAAGTTGTGTAACTTTTTATAAGACTTAAGAGCAAGACAGAAACAAAGAATAACACTTGCTTAGTGTGCATTATAATAAATAGATATTGTATTAAGGATAATAATAATAATACAAATAATAGTAATAATAATAAAATGTGATCAAAAATGTGTATTTTAGGAGATTAGTGATGAGAATTGCTCTAAGGGCTCAATTACATGCCTCCCATAACTATTAAAATTCTCCTGCAGCAAACTCCTATGAGTAAACTCTAATGAGTGATCAATACATATGAACTGTTTCCTATCCTACGGGAGATTTTACCTAACGTGCTATTACATGGTTACATTTACTGAAAACCATGGCCCTATTCATTTGAGGTTTCGGGCGATCTGGTAGCCCGTAAGTGAGGTCGCAAGTTAATTTTGTATTCAATTGACGTCTTTTTGAGGGCTCAATCAGCTTACCAGTTACAGCCTTGAAAAAATGGCAATGGTTAAACCCAAAACTTACTGCCTCCAAAAGCCTTTGATCTTTCACTTTAACAAGGCTAAAATCGCAAATCACTATTCAATTGCTCCAATTTCCCCAAGGCCGCAAATGGTTTCACACCCGTAATCGACAAATGAAGGAGAAAATCCTACGAGTGCTAGAAAGGACCTACAAGGGGGTTAAACACCAATTTAGAGCACTGTAAATACTGCACTGTAAATAACGAGGAAAGCGATGATAGACTAGAATTAATTGCACAACAGTCTCAAGCACGCAAATCGGCAGGAAATCACATTTATTTTTATGTTTCATTTTGTGGCTAAATCAAACTGGCATCAATGAGTTAATACATATCAGTATGTGCATTCATTTTCATAATTTTTTATTTTGTGGGAGTTTGCGAGTCTGATCGCGTATCGGACCCCCGAAACCAAATTGATTGTCATTTAACCTCCATGTTTAGTGGAAATGTAAAAAGATTTAACTTATTGGACTTCTGACTCTTTTGAACCTTAGCTACCATGGAAATACATAACTGCTATAACCTACATTCCCAAGTTCAGTTAGGATAATGTCACCATTTCATTTTTGTTAGTAGACCTAAACACAGCACATTGCTATTTTCTGTGTTAGATATATATATATGTGAATAGCTCTTTCCTTCATTAAGCAAGATTGAATGTCCCTTAACTCAAATGTGACTGGATTTTTTCAAAGTGAGTATAAGCCAGCTTCATTGGCTGTTTAAGACAGGATATACTGTATATGATTAAGGCCCTGAGCAAAATAAAATGCTGTGAAATAGTTAATGAAAAATGTTATTTGAAATATAGAGTACATTATTTCTCTCGATCACAACAGTCTCTTTCACAGATGTGGCCATTGTTAGTAACAAAACCCATCACACTTATCAGATGCACAGAAATGAATTATAGTAATCAATTACGCTTTGTACAAAAGAGCACACAAAGAGATGCGCTAATCCTGAGACTAATACCATATATGCTAGCAACGTAGCAAGAAGAGTGACAAATGACCATATATTGAACATGGAAATGAGGAAACATCTGTGCAGAGAGGAGATAATTAGACTTAGGATGCTCAGTAGCAAAGAAGTCCTGGAATGTGATTAATGAAATAATGTGGAGTTGCTGCTAGTATAAATAGTTCAATCTCCTTTCATGGAAATGATCTCAAACATGAAATTACAGCAGTATTTTCTGTTCTGTTATGGGTTTAAATGACTTATACAACGTGTCAAAATGTATTGTTTTCACATTCATGTGCTGCAATCTCAATGTGCAGATTAAAAGAGCACACATGCTAATGGTGCACTTCCTATTCAATAGTAGCTAAGGGTATTAGTTTACTGCACTGACAATATGCTCACACCAAGCACCAATCATTACAAGTTATAATTGGCAGCCGGTAGCAAACTAATATAAATACTGCAAGAAGAAAGAAGCAACAAGATATTGCAAGATATTTTTAAAACATCAATTCAAATAATAAATAGTGTATGTTAAATAAATATTTGTTAGCAACAAATGTAAGGATTGTATCAGGAAGTATCTGGAGTATGCAGATTAATTGGAATCCGAGTATGATTCACAGAGCAAAGAAACACTAAGAATGAAAATTATGGCCTCCGTGCTAATCCCCTATTTCGTAGCTAGCTATGTTAATCCCTAGCTATGTTAATCACCCATCTCTGAAACCCTGAGAGAAATCTTCTACAAGTGACTGTGGCAAGCCGGACACGAGAATTATGGCAAACTTTTATATTGTTTTTTGCACTGACAAAAGCTTACCAGTTACTCCGTTTACTAGCCCTGGCTACTAAAAATGACTCTTGCCTGAGAAGCTGCTTACCAAGCACTCATATCAACCTTCTGCTTCCACCCTGTCCTTGCAGCTCTATATTACTGTCACCCTTTTCTGGTTGAGACTAATGTGTCCACTTGGCATTAGCTGTGTTGAGTCAACACAATGGTTAAGGAGAGAAACATCCTGTTGCATACATTAGCTGAACAGAGCTGGACCAAGAATCATGCTATGCTGCTAAAGAGAAGGTACGTGGTATAGGCTCCGAAGGAACTGCAAACCTATCTATGTGGCTGGGAATTCACAGTGATCACCAATCACAACCCACTGTCCACCGTGTTGGCTGAACTGGATGGCTGGGGACAACATAAGTCTGCTGTGATGGAGTATAGCCCTGTAATCATCTTTTTCTGTCAGTTATTGACAAGGCATGGCTCAACAGAATGCTGATGGGCTTTCAAGCTAAGAGGACGAGTAAACTTTCCAAACTGAGCAGGTCTTTTCCAACCCATACTTCTTTTATTGGATTGTACAGTCAATTTACTTTTGTTCAAAAGTATTATAATATCATAAACATATGTTCAAAAGTATTCTGAAAGTTTTGGGTTATATCGAACTGTACCTTTAAGAACTGGATGATACCGCACCACCTGCTCTTTTCAAGAGAAAGCCAAGGTAGATGGACTTAACCATGAACTAAGTGGTACCACAGCTACAGGGAAACTGCTACATGAGGTCATTCATAAATTGGGTTAATTCATAACTTTATTGTTTTCTCATATTTTCATTCTTGTTAACTTCCTGACTCAATAAAGGGAATTGATGAATTAACATAGTTTCTCATGGTTTTTAACCATGGCTTCTCCAAAAAGAGTAAATCGTTTTTGTATAGCTTAGTTTAATAACATGGGTGGTGTTCTAGGTGGACAGAGGAGTAAATTGCTGAAATGAATAAAGAGGGGTTCTGCGATACAGGGTTATCATCCGAAAGGAAAAAATTTGAGTGTTTAAACTAAATATTTATACAAAATGTTGAAAGTTGAAGAAACCTTGTGTGCCCCAGAACTGGGGTTTAACCATCTACTGATTGAATTCAGTAAAAGCTGAGTGCTTAACCACATGGCCTCATTCTCACGGAGATCCATATGTTCACAGCCTAGTAATTATTCCTATTATGTAGACTTTCTTTGTTGTTATCCCTATTTATTGAAATAATAACAACTAAATATGCTTAAACATCCATTTATAACTATGTTATCAATATATTGTGTTATTAGGCATAAAAAAAAATGCATGTATTTAGTTCTGCATCTGTACTCTTATTTGTGTACCAAAGTGTGTATATCTATCTATCTATCTATCTAAATACAAATGTTCATGTAAAAGATGAAAATATAAATTTGCCAGGCAGATCTGAATATATATACCGGCAATTTTGAAATTGCTCATTTTCAGAACTAGCCAAATAGTAATGTACTTTATTTTACTGCAGGTGAATTAATCTTGTCATTCCCCCTAAAATAAGTAATATTTGATTGCCAATCTTACTAGAAATGTGTATGCAGAAGATTTTGAATTGAAAACACACTTATTCATTAGCAGAGTTATTCACTGAATGAAATTTAATATCTGAACTTGAACATTAATTCCAACATTCTGAAAATCTTAAATAAGCTCATGAAAACTATTCATATAAACTATAATTGCTCTAGGCTATAATTTTATTTTGGCGAATATGAAGATAAAAGTAAGTCATTTATTTATTTAGCATTATATTAATATTATCAGCCTAGTGCCTAGCTTTTTATTCCAAAGAATTGCTTTTCTAGAGAGCCTTATTACACTGCATGATTGCATTGTTGACATCTTTATAGAATCCGTCAAGATTACTGATTGTACAGTTTGCATCTCCTTGAAATATAATATTACATCTTGTTTTTTTAGTGACATTAAAATATATAAATTTATGTGAATACCAAACTGTGGCTGGACTATATATTGTGTCAGAATCTACATTAAGTCTTGAAAAAATTATAAATGTTCATACGATGATCTATGCAATGCACTACCCAAATTCAAAGTTCATATATGAGATGGAAGGGAATGATATTGCCTAGAGGTAATGACCACTATGAAATTGCAGAGAACACTATGAAAAGTTGTTTGTGATATTCATGGGTCACTTAATGACCTTTCTGTCTTTTGTTTTAAGTGGACATTTCACACTTCAACATAGCACAATGAATTCCAATACAATGTAGTACTAGGCACCTATGCACTACTTTGTTTGTTTTTTTATGAAATTGTAGTTTTAGAGACCACTTGAATGAAGCTCCTGGACCACTATTTATCCAATGCTTGAAAACCTATAGAGATAACAAACTCAAACAATTATTATACGTTTTTAGGAAGCTGAAAAAAACCTTTAAAGTACTATGTTAGGACCGGTCTGATCCAACACATGCACTTATGTCAAGAAGAGTGCAATCAGTTTAATCACTTGTATGGGTTGGCACAAATAATTTGACCATGCACAATCTTATTAGTGCAATCCTGAACAGAATTTTGTGGTCAAGACTTATTCCGCTTGCATTATACTACCAGCAATCACTAAAGTTCAGAAACAGAACAGGCCTCTTCTCTGTATTTTGCAGTTGAAGACCCTGAGACTTTGAAATGGATTGTTCCCAATACAATATGCAAAATGACATTCATTATGTATTTTGGAAATCTTTTTGTAACCATTATTTTTTATATAAATCCCACATGAATTATTAATCTCTTGTATAGATTTTCAAAACACTTCATGCAACATCTCAGTTAAATAGCTTGAGAAGTACATTTGAAACCATAGATCAATTATTTGCATTTATTATTGCAGCAGAATATTAGATAACGTGTTGGGCTACATACAGTCTACATGCACTCTGCAACACTGATATAAGTGCTGGTTGTGTGTGTCCTCTAAGTAAAGGATGATCTCATAAAAGTATAAATAATTTAACAAACATCTGGCTTCCTTTAATCGCTTGAATGGCAAATGGCTGTTCTAGAAATAACTATTCCTTTCCAATTTCTTTCAAATATCCCTGCAGCATTGTTTTTATTTGCAAAGCAACAGAAAGATTTTTTATAGTTGATTTATGAAAAAAGATCAATAATAGTCATTTCATTTTTGAATCTCAGTTGAATATAACTGTTTCTTCTCATAACATGGCTGTTACAATCAATATGTCTGTGCACGGCTGATCTCAAACACTTCTCAACTATGTGTAGGCTCTTTGACGCCTGGGGATTGCATTTGTGTTGTCTTCATGAATAAAGGCAATCTAGTCCCATTTAAAAATCAACAGCTTTTACATTATAATTCCACAGTAGATAATAAAAAAAATACTTATTAAAGTAACTTTCCTATTCTGTTTTAAATCTTAGACGATTTCCACATTTAAGTAGTTGCATTTTATATTTTTATATTGCAGTTCTATATTTTTTGCTGTTTTGCCATTAAAGCTAGCATTGATTAGATATTCTTTTTTGCCTAGAGCCCATATAATTCAATTTTGCACACAATATTTTAGAAATATACAACAAACAGTCTGGTGAAAGATAACAAACATTGATCAAGGTGTCATTGTCACTGCAATACATATTATTTTCTATTTACCTATTAAAATCAAAAGTTTTAATCTTCCATACAAGTGCAATTTATATAATTTAATAATGTTACAGGGAGATGCACTTTTTCAGTATAGCAATATCAACAGTTTTTTTACAGCTCTAAATCTCTGTTTTATGTTTATATATATAGAGTATAAGATTGGTATTGTGATTTGATACACATTTCCGTGCAAGAAAATATATATAGACACGGCCTTTTCTATCCAGGTACCATTAGCAAGTTCTTATGTAGGAGAAGAGAAGAAGGAGGGTGTAAAGTGGCAAGCTTGCAGTGTGCTGCACTACAGTAAAACAAACACAAGCATTTACAATATCTTCATCACCCTGCTCCATAATGCACATTAACATGCAGGAGGTATCTGTATGTGTAAGTGTGTTCTATGTTGTGAGTTAACTAGGCAATAGTTTTTATACAGAGTTGTGTTACATTATTATGACATACTTTTCACATCAGAAGTGGGTAGCTAATGAAATACGGCACGTGTGTCAGCTCTCTTGGTGAGTATATCAGGTGACATGTGTAAACATATCAACCATCACTATCATGTGTAAAATGTGCAATTTATCCAACTTTGAAAAGGGGATGATCACTTACTTTATTTCTGAAAGAACAGTTCATGAACTGTTCGCATGCTGATGTGGTTAAAGTGTCCCGTGAAAGGACAAATGACACCACTGCGAATAAACAACGTGGAAACTGCCATTGATGTCAGAAATGAACATCAGCTTCACAGGTGTGTGAGGGCCAACTGGCTTACTACAGTTGAGCAAATCACCATTCTAACAAACCAGGGGGTTTGTAGATGTGTGTCTAAAATGACAATACAGCGAACCCTGTTGCCAATGGGGCTCTGAAGCAAGCGGCTTATCATTGGACCCAAATCGAGGGTTCATCGACAGAAAATGTTTAAATTTGCACAACAGTACCAGAATTGGACCTCTTTTGACAGCCAAAAGGTTGCCTTCTCTGATGTGTCAAGTTTTCTGCTTTATTGACTGGACAGACATTGGCGTGTCAGGCAACAAACATCCGAGAACAAACACACTGTTGGAAGAACACAAGCTGGTGGCAGCAGTGTTATTGTCTGTGAAATGTTTTCTTAGCATTTTTCTGGGTCCACTCATACCTCTGGAGGCACTCTCAAGTGCTGGAGTAATCTATCCATCCCTGCAGATCAATCACACCCATACATGTTGACTGTCTTCCCTGGAGTGGATGGGATCTTCCAGCAGGACAATGCAACATGTCATACAGCCAGTATTGTCCAAAATTCCCTGGACTTGAACTCCATTGAGCACCTTTGGGACCACCTCGTTCGCCAAGTTTGCCTCATGGATCCTCCACCATGCACTCTTCAGCAGCAGTCAGATGCACCGTAGTCTGCATGTCTCCAGATTCCCTTGCCAACCTTCCAGCATCTTATTGACTACCACACCCTCTAGCTGTTGCCTGTGCTGCACATGTCGGTTATTCGGGAAATTAGCTGGTGGTTATAATAATGTGGCTCGACCATGTATATTATGATGTTTTTTTAGTGCCTGTATCTATTTGAATATCCCCATTCTCCCTTTCAATCCCACTGTTTCATTTTCAATCAGAGAGAAGTTGTTTTTAAAGAGTTATGTGCTATTTAAATGTACCCGTACCACAGTTCATTAAACTACTTCCCTTAAAAACAACAAAAACATATTTTTAGCAAAAGTTCAGTTTAAGAAATTGAATTGACAAAGTTCTTAAAAGAGAAATTAATGTAATGCATAAAAAAATCTGCTCGTACCAACAGCATGATCCCTGTTACAGTGAGGCAATTATATATATATATATATATATATATATATATATATATATATATATATATATATATATATATATATGTAAATATACTGTATGTGGCATGTCAGAGAGTGTATGGAATATTTACAGACAAATACATCTGTATATATACACTGTTCAGTGGGACCTTATTATCCTAAGCAGAAATATACCACTGACTGTACCTATAGGTTCAGTGTGGACTTTCTCCTTTGTCAGACTGAAATGTCAGAAAGTTATAACATTTTGTTTTAATAAATTAGCACTTGTTCTCTTTGAGCCTTATTTGTGGAACATGATTCACTGAATACAATGAAACACACAGGTCAAACATTCTGAAATGTAAGAACATCTGGTATGTATATTTAAAGATTCTGTTTTAATTACTATCTAACACATATACGTGTCTTACATAATTAAAAATAACAACAATTACATACACGTTGTTAAAAGTGAAAAATTGTACATTTACTCTAGATATGTTATAGCAAACCATACTACTTTTGTAGCATTCTTTTATTTATTGTACTCATGAGAATTCATTTTCAAATATATCTTAATCTATTATTATTGCTAATTATTTTTCACATAAAGAGATTTGGACCCATGATACCTAAAGCATATGTAATGTACATGGGTTTTATGAGTTTCATGATGGTGATCCTCTAAAATGGGTTAAGATTTTGCTGTGACCAACAGACATATCTTAATGCTTCTTCCAAAATAATTAAATTTAACAATTGATAGAGCTGCCAAGAAAGTGATTGCCTTGTTACCATTGTACATATGCAATAAATATAATATAACACCAGCGCCAACATATCTATTAAAATGTATGGCAATTAATTTTCTGTACATTTACTCTTCCAGCCTCTTTTTAAAACGCGGAACCTCTTTTGCTTCTAATTTTCTATGGTTTTAGAGATTTGTATTTCCTATTACAATCAGCTTTATAATTACCTTTTAAAATGTCTGATTTTACCCATTCACCCATCATGGTCCAAGCAAACCAGCAGTCACACATATATGCACCCATAACATAAGCAGAGTTTGCTAAACGTAACGTTTCCTCTGTAAATGGCTTTATGTGCATGTCTTATATAGCTGCTAATGTTGTTAGTTATTTTTTTCCAAAACTTCAATAATTCTTCAAATTTCATTGTGTGTAATGCCACTATATTTTTGCATTTTCTGTATTTTGTCTCTGAATGGATTTATTTTTGTGCCTAGAAATGAAATATCTAATATCTGAAAAAAAGATGTTATAATACATTAACAGAGACAATTTAAAAATAGCAATTAGAATTTAAATAAGACACTGTATTCATAATCGCTTATGCAGTTTTAGAGCATTAATAATTTTGTAAAATAGGGATTGAAAGTAGTAAATGCTTCTGTCCTCTCGCTAAGACTCATTTTACTTTTCAGTAATTACTTTTCTGTAACACAGAAAAATAACTTTTTTTTAATTTCTTTTTTCCGAAAAAAGTAGTTATTACACTGCATTCTGGGAAGCTGAGCTGGGACACACAAATATGTCCACAAATGCCTTGCTGTTCATTCCGTAGCCATTATCAAACATGGCTTCCTTTAAGCTTATGCATGCTGTATTACACAGCTTTAATGCAAAGCCAAGGTTGGAATACTGTATATGTCATGTCAGAGAGTGTATGGTATATTTACAGACAGAAATGCATCTGTATATATACACTATTCAGTGGGACTTCAATAGCAGTTTCAGGCATCATGGTAGATTTTATTACACTTAAACTATTGTTTTAAAGTTTCACTAAGCTTATAGGCACATTCCTCCAGGTCCTCAATGGCCCAAGAGTAGCAGGCTCCCTCTATATGCTCATATTTGTCTTTAATGTAATAATAAATTCCACATTTTTCACATTTAGTTTAAAGCGTCTAAAGAAACAAAAGAAAATGTTTAAATTATGAGAGTTTTACATGGTACTTGTGATTTTTCTTCCTAGTAGAAACTAGACCCAGGCAGTCGACAGAGAGGCAGGCAGTTGATAAAATAAGGGTTGTATTAAATGTTTTACTTGATATGCACTGTCTGGTGATGTATTGATGCACTGAATAATTCCATTGTCACAATTGTGCTTCACTTGAGCTCTAACAGAAAAAGACAAGAAACAACTAACAATTGGCTTTTCACTTATCTACAACAACTTACTTTGATCCAGAGGGATAATTAAACCTGCTTATGGTTTAGACCAGCTTGGAAGGCCCTTTCCCCCAGGTTGTGAGGAAAACACCTCCTGACGCGGACTACTACTGCTGATGTTGTACACTGCAGAAGGTGCTACATCAAAGGCCTGAACTCCACACAAAGATAAACTCTCTGGACCCGAAAAAAATGGTGATTATACACCTGAGACCAGAGTGCATTTACCCCATTAGTTTCTATACACAACACTGGCTCAGACAGGATTTAATTGCCTAACATCTTTTATTTAAAGTAAAGGAAGACTCTTGGGACACAAGACAGACTGGGGACAAGTGATATACCTAGAGAGATCTGGACACCCCACACACAACATATAATCCGTACAACGCTCTATAAGTCCCTTAGGAAATAACCCAACCGTTACAACTTACATAATGAAACACTCTATGAGGTTATAAACTGTCACTCATAGAGAACAATTGTGCTTCAATTGAGCTCCAACAGAAAAACCAAAAAACAAGTAAAAATTCAACTGAACTATAGAGATCAGTAGAATTTACATCTTTTAAAAATCATGGAGTGAATGCTTAATTAAAATGCTACTGTTTGTCTATTTACACTATGATATAAAGACTTTATTCAACCTCACCTTTTTTCTTATATATAAATAAAACATTTATCTTTCAGAATATTTTCCAACTAAAAAATAAAATAAAAAATGGGTAAACCAAAGAAAAATTCTGCTGGCAAAAGCATTCCTTAATTTTTTCAAACCTAAGCTACTGTCAATATAATATAGAAAAATAATGATCTATATTGGTAATATCCTGGGTGCTTGACACCCCTTAATATATCAAAAAAGATTATTTAAAAAGAAAAAAACTTTATTGGATACTATTGATCCGGAAACTACGCCGATTAAAATGTATGAGCATGACACATAGATACTCTAATCATATGGGGTATGAATTGTGAAATATGGTGATATTCTATATTCATACCATAGACTGTGCTACAAAATCCTCATAAATGAGAATATACTGGTACTCCTGTTGATACAGGATATACTGATAATCATAGGATAGTGCAGCAATGTGTAAAAAATGTGATTATCTATATATATATATAAACTGATATACATAAAAATAAAATCTGATACCTTGGAAGATACTTAAATAGACTGGAAGTAAATACAATCATAAATAAAAGGCTCTACAAGTCCACTATAGTATAGAGTATAGCAAGAGGACAATGGCACTATTGGATATGAGCTAAACAACACACATATAGCAATATACTTGCTGTTCAGTAGTTAGAGCTCTCCAATATAGTTCTCCATAGACTCTCTATTATAAAGGAGTCAACAAAGATGTTAAATATATATAAATAAATAAATGAAGTGATAGTTGAGCCAATATAGTTGAACAAAAGGAAAAGATACACTCCAAAGAGTGTTTGTACTTAGCTTCCAGTGTTTCCAGGTTCAGAAGGTTGCAAAAAATGATGCCAACGGGCCGTTTCGTCCCTCCACAGGGACTTTTTCAAAGGCTTTTAACTTCAAACAGCGTTTTAGGCCTATTTAAGGCCTGTAGGACGCTTCCTTAATTGGATCTAATTAGAAACGCAGTGATGCGCAGCGTCATGACGTCATGACGTTTTTCAAAGTGAATAAACTTTATTTACTGATAACAGTGGCAGAATGGACATACAAATCCTATGCAACTTTATTAGGATCGTTGCACTTAACTTTCTCACAGCCCTTTCATAGACTTCTCTGAAGACTCAAACCAAGAAACAGATTAGGACATGGCAATAACACAACCAGACCTCTTATACACAAAGCTTGAGAAAGTATTCAAGTCTGAACTATCATCAGCAGCTCATGACATCAAAAAAGAAATACATGACTTGGGTCAAGGAACCCAAGCTCTGGAATCCTTAACAGATTAGATGTTAAATACTAGAAGCAGATATAGCTAAAAATACACAGCGCCTAGAAATAATGGAGGAAAAACTGGAGGATCTTGAGGATAGTTCCTGCTGCAACAACTTAAGATTCAGAGGCATTTCTAAAACATTCTACCATACCGTAACAAATTAATCAACTCAATTCTGGAACATATTTTCGGAATAGAAAAAGCACATAGAGCTTTGGGCACTACTTGACCTGACCAATTTAAGGATATTATCCTTAGCTTTTTTCGCCAAAAAAAATGGGATTTGGTCATAAACTCATCCAGAACTATGGAATCTATTAAAGGCCCTAATGGATCTCAATTACAGATTTTTGCAGATATTGCCCCAATGAAATTAGCAAATTGCTGAGCAATGAAACCAATCTTATCTATTATTACTAAACACAGCATTAAATAAATGGAGCTTCCCTTTTTCACTTACTTTCCAACATAATTCTTGCATCTATAACATCCAAATTTTAAAAAATGGCTGGGATCTTTTGCTAAAAATGAACTTAATCTCTGACACTGATCTACAGGAGTATATCAAAACAGACTTTAATCCTAGACCTATGAGACAGTGGTCTGAAGTTTAAAAATACAAACGTGAAAGAAGGACAACAATACTTAACGCTACCTGATCATCTCCTCCAAGACCATATTTGGACCTGGAAACTGGAAAAGGACCCTGCATAAATTTCTGTATAAATCAATTTCCTTCTATGTTTGACTTATTCCAAATATTTTTATGGATCATTATACAATGGTATACTTTCTTACAAAATCTCAAAATGAGATATTATTTCTGAACTAGCTGAATTACTCTTATTATTATTGCTAGCTACTTGCCTGCCAAAAATGACGGGGCAATAAAATTGTAAGGCAGGTAATGCTGTTTGGCACATACAGTTTTTTTTTGTGGTCTGAGATCCTTCAGCGCTAATTGCGGGCCTCGCGCTGAGCAACTTTGGCGCTCATCGCATGACTCACAATGAACGCCTTCGGCGCGCTTATTGTGAGCCTCTTGGTTGGTGTATTTTTTGTTATCAGATGCGCTTTTGCTGTCATTGTAAGGTCGGTGCTGATCTCCTTTTTGCGCTTATTGCAAGGCTGTCTCCTGGTGTAGTTTGTGTGCTATGAGCACTGTTGGCGCTCATTGTGAGGTGCTCGGTGGCTTTTGCGTTTATTGCTATAGTGTTTTTTTTTGTGTACATGTTGTTTTTTATGCTAACTAAATAAGTTAAATTATATAAATTAATTAGACAAATTAATAAATTAATATACTTTACCTATTTGTAATTAATATATGCAGGAAGCATTGTGCGGAAGAGCTAACAATCTTTTTTGGTGTTTCTGCAACATACAATGTAGAATTGCACTGTTGTTGAGCTGAGGTGTAAGTGTCAGAAATGTGTGCAGTGTGTAGTGTAAATAGGCTGCGTGCGCAAGGGGAAGACGTTAGTGTAGCTGTGTACTTCCGCATTCTGTAAGTTAGTGTTGTAAAATGGCGGCGAATGTCTATGTGGTACGCGGGCGTGGATGATTTAGCGTCCTTGCTAAAGGTCTATCTTGTACATAGTACAGCATTTTGGATGATGTGCTTGATGGTGTTTTGCGGCTTTCTCTCGCTTAGGGGATTTTCGAGTGTCTAAACTCAGTAAATTGGATTTAAATTGAGGTGTAACCTCACTTTCAGAGATCCTGGGTGCCCCCCCTTGCTGTGGGTAAGGTAGTTATGTATTTTTTGTGTGTGTTTATTGTTTTTTTAATGTTTTCCGCTGCTCGCAGTTCGGCTGTTAAGGTCGTATTTTTGCGAGTTCGGAATGTTTTTTTTCTAAGTCCCGCGGCTCGAATTTTTTTGTGTAAGTCCGTATTTAGCAATTGCGTGTTAGATGTTTTTTTGCAAAGTCCCACTTCTGTGGCTGTTTGTAATCGCTTGTGAGGCTCTGTAGAGCCTCCACCTCCGCAAATGCGTCCCCTCGCGAAATGAGCCTTCGGCTCAATGCATTATAAATAAACGATAATAATAATGCAGCAGACGTTGGAGCCTCCACCTTCCGCAAATGCAGCCCCTCGCTTCACGAGGGTCCGCATTTGCAGCCCGAACTGCGCCCCTCGCTTTGCGAGGGACGCAATTCTTGAGAGCTCGCAAGGTGTGACGACGTTTCGTAGTTTGACAACTATATGTGATTATAGTTTATTTATAATGCGCCGACTGTACATAAATTAAGTTCAGACAAAGATAAATAAAGATTAATATACAGCAAAGGAAGTAGGGCCCTGTCTTTGAGCTAGGAATCCAATGTCCATGTTGAATTCCCAGAGTACTTAGGATAGAAACTCGCAGACTTACAATCTAAGGTATAGTGAGTGGTAAAAGAGGGAGAGAGAGGTGATAAGTGTGTTAGGGTGGAAGGTGATACGCTTCTTTAAAGAGATGCATTTTAAGTGAGGTTTTAAATGTTTTGAGGCAAGAGGATAATCTGGTGGAGCGAGGCAAGGAGTTCCAGAGACTAGGGGCAGCACGAGAAAAGTCCTGGAGGCGGGAGTGAGAGGAGGTGACAAGAGTTGTAGAAAGAAGAAGGTAATTAGCAGTACGAAGAGGGTGGGTGGGGGAGTATTTGGAGATGAGAGCAGAGTGTGAGGAATTGACTCTGCTGGGTTTTGAACCCTGGTCCCCAGGCTGCTATACCTCTTCCCTACCACTGCGCCAGCCTGCCTCTTGCAGATTTGCCTGAGATCTGATACCTTGACTCTAAAAGCAATGCAATCAGTGACAACTCTCTTTAGCTGTGTCTGGTCAGCTGTCTGGTTCTTGGCCTATATAAGGCACTTCCTGTCTCTGTATCCTTGCCAGATTATTGTGTGGTTTCTGATCACTTCAATAAAGCTTGTTCCTGTTTCACCTACAAATTGCTGAACTGGATTATTGCTGACCTTGGCTGCTGGTCTCCACAACCTTGTGATTCCATATCATTACAGAATAATCTGGCCCTTTCATGGAGACCGCCGGGTCAGATTCTGCATTGGCCCAGCAGGTTGCTTTATTTGCAAGAACTGTGCAGACCCAGGCACAGACCATTCAAGTGCAGCAGGACCAGGTAGCTGAACTGCAGGCCCAACAGGTTGCTTTTACTGCAAGAAATGTGCAGACCCAGGCACAGACCATTCAAGTGCTGCAGGACCAGATAGCTGAACTGCAAAATAAAATTCAGTCAATGCACAGTGAGTATACCAGCTACAGGGCACGAGATGTTACACCTGCACAAGATGCCCGCTTGCCCCTACCAGAAAAGTTTGGAGGAGATCGCAAAAAATTTAGGGGTTTCCTAAATCAATGCCGTTTGCACTTCATGATGTTACCTCAACGATTTCCATCTGAAAGAGAGAAGGTGGGATTTATCTTTTCCTTATTCAAAGATGAAGCCCTGGCTTGGGGCTCCCCTCTTCTGGAACAGGACAGTCCAGTCTTGGGTAATCTAAATGACTTTCTTGAGGCCATGTGCCTAGTTTTTGATGACCCAAATCGATGTGCTACAACAGAAGCCACTCTCCTTCATTTGCATCAAGGGAGGCGCTCGGTGGCTGAATATGCTGCTGAATTCAGACAGTGGGTTGCTGATACTACCTGGAACCAATCAGCGGTTCCACTTCAGAAAAGGTCTCTCAGAAGCTATAAAAGATGAGCTAGCTCGTGTTGATCTTCCTGCTGACTTTGATGCATTTGTGCGTTTGGCTATCCGTATTGATCAGAGACTTTCTGAAAGAGGATTGGAAAGACAGGGCTCTTTTAGACCAAGTACTACTCCAATTTCCTATTCAAGAACTTCTACTCCGATCCCACAAACACCTACAGACTCTGAGCCAGAGGCTATGCAGGTAAATCTAATAAGAGGGCCATTATGCAACGAAGAAAAACAGTGGCGACGCACTCACAATTTATGCCTGTATTGTGGTAGTGCAGGGCACTATGCCATCAATTGCCCTAGCAAATCCAAAAGAACAATAGCTATGGCAGCTGAGGGTGCACAGATTCAACACCAATCCCAGATTTCAGATCAACTGAATTCCGTCACACAACCCTTGTTTTCTCTGGCTCATGGTGAAGAGGGTATGTTGACTCAACATCCTCATTTTGTGGTGCCTATCACTTTGCAATGTGGTGATCGTAAAATTTTAACTACAGCTATGATAGGTTCTGGAGCAGGCGGAAACTTTATGGACATTAAATTTGCAGCAGGAAATAGAATTCAGTTTATCCCTAATTCTTCACCTGTGTTAATGGAGACAGTTGACGGTTCTCCACTTACGTCAGGCCCGGTTACACATGAGACTGTGCCCTTAATGTTGACTGTGGAAGTGAATCACCATGAGGCTATCTCTTTCCACCTAATTTCCTCAAAACAGTTTCCAGTGATTTTGGGGGTACCTTGGCTTGCTCTGCATAACCCACAGATTGATTGGAAGATCAGAACTTTGTCCTTTCCTTCAGAACACTGCTTAATGAATTGTTCACCCTCTAAGGTAACACCTGTTGCCACAACAATTAATGAAATGGTTGCTACAAACTTGACTAAGCTTCCTCTACAATATCGGGATTTTGCAGATGTCTGCGATAAGAAGAATGCTGATCAGCTTCCACCACACAGGCCTTATGATTGCCCAATAGAGCTGTTGCCTGGGGCTGCTATCCCATTTGGCCGTATATATTCCCTTTCTGAGCCTGAATTGAAAGCTCTTCGTGAATACCTACAAGAAAATCTTGCCAGAGGCTTTATTCGACCATCTACTTCTCCAGCAGGAGCTCCTATTTTCTTTGTAGAAAAGAAAGATGGCAGCCTACGGCCATGCGTTGATTACAGGGACATTAATAACATCACTGTTAAAAACCGCTACCCCTTGCCTCTGATTCCTGAACTTTTGGAGAGACTTCGCTCAGCTAAAATATTTACGAAGCTTGATCTTTGGGGGCATATAATCTGGTTCGCATAAGACCCAATGATTAATGGAAAACAGCTTTCAGAACCAGGTACGGGCATTACGAATATCTAGTAATGCCTTTTGGGCTGTGTAATGCCCCTGCAACTTTCCAGCATCTTATCAATGATGTACTACGAGATCTCCTGGATCAGTTTGTTGTGGCATATTTGGATGATATCCTAATATTCTCTGATAATCTTGAAAACCACAGAAAACAGGTACGTATAGTTCTAGAGCGCCTTCGTACCCACCGCCTATACATTAAACTAGAAAAATGTGAGTTTGAACAAACAGAAATTCAATTCCTGGGGTATTTAATAACTCCCAAAGGTTTAAGTATGGACGCAAGTAAAATTAAAGCTGTGCTGGACTGGCCCATCCCCAAGAATGAAAAAGATGTTCAGAGATTTGTGGGGTTTGCCAATTTTTACAGGCGTTTCATTAAGAATTTCTCTGCCGTTATTACACCGATCACTGAACTCACACGTAAAGGGACTCCTTTTCAGTGGTCCGATAAGGCGGATACCGCATTTACCTGATTGAAGACTCTGTTTACCTCTGCCCCTGTCCTGGTACATCCTCAGCCGGAATTACCATTTATTGTGGAAGTTGATGCTTCTGATTCAGCTGTTGGTGCTATACTGTCTCAAAGGACTGGACCTAAGATGCTGTTACATCCGTGTGCCTTCTATTCCCGCCAGATGGTGCCAGCAGAAAGAAACTATGACATAGGGAATAAAGAACTTTTGGCTATAAAAGCTGCCTTCACCGAATGGAGACATCTCTTGGAGGGAGCTACCCATCCAATTACTGTCCTCACAGATCACAAAAATCTGGAATGTATTCGATCAGCAAAGAGACTGTCAGCCAGACAAGCACGCTGGTCCCTATTCTTCTCGAGGTTTAATTTTTTGGTTACATACCGTCCTGGCTCCAAGAATGGTAAGGCAGATGACTTGTCTAGAATAGCTGACCCCCTCCATACTACCGTAACCAAGACCACCATCTTGCCGGAGGATATATTTATAGGAGTTACATTTCCTTCTGATCTGATGTCTCGCATTAAAAAGGGCTACGCTGAAGACCCAGTTCTTCGTGATCCTGCTCGTGACCTCCATATGACGATGCTTAATGGGTTTTGGATTTTTCAACAACATCTGTTTGCTCCCGAGTCAGTGCGACTGGACCTTTTACGTCTCTACCATGACTCAAAACCAGCAGGTCATCCAGGAATCCGAAAGACGCAAGACCTACTTGCCCGATCCTTTTGGTGGCCGAAGTATCATGAGGATGTTAAGAAGTATGTGTCCTCTTGTGATGTATATGCCAGACATAAGACTCCTCGCTCATCCCCTGTTGGCTTGCTTCAGCCTCTTCCGATTCCTCATCGTCCCTGGGGATCTATATCCATGGACTTTATTGTGGAACTACCTCCCTCTAAGGAACACACACCATTCTTGTTGTTGTGGACAGGTTAACTAAGATGGGTCATTTCATACCAGCTCGTTGTCTCCCTTCAGCTAAACAGACGGCTGACCTGGTTATTCTGGAAATATTTCGCTTGCATGGAGTGCCTGATGAAGTAGTTTCTGACAGGGGAGTGCAGTTTACATCTCGTTTTTGGAAACATTTTTGTTCTAATTTAGGTATTAATGTAAATCTGTCGTCAGCTTTTCATCCGCAAAGTAATGGACAGACTGAGCGAACCAACCAGACTTTGGAGCAATATTTGCGGTGCTATATTAGTTACCTGCATGATGACTGGCTGGATTTTCTACCCACGGCGGAGTTTGCCTATAACAATGCCCAACACTGCTCCACTTCTTTGAGCCCATTTTTTGCCAACTATGGTTACCATCCGACCTTTCTAGTCAGTCTCCCAATTACTACTTCCATTCCTGCTGTCACTGACCGGCTAACCGCCTTACGTGATTCCCAAGCACTGTTGAAAGAGACTCTTTTGGAGGCTCAGGAATGTTACAAAAGAGCTGCTGATAGGCATAGAAAGGAGGCCCCAGTCTATCACGTTGGTGACAAGGTGTGGCTGTCAACAAAGAATCTTAAGCTTCGGATTCCTTCTCATAAATTGGGTCAGAGGTTCATGGGACCTTTTGAGATCATTGCTCAGATCAATGCTGTCACTTTCCGTTTGCAACTCCCGAATTCCATGAAAATACATCCAGTGTTTCACGTTGCACTGCTTAAACCTTTTCATGAAAATACTTTCCCTGGCCGAGGCCTACCTGCCCCACCTCCAGTCCTCATGGAAGAAGTTGATGAATATGAAGTGGAAAAAATTCTAGACTCCAGGATCTTCCGTAACAAGCTTCAATATTTGGTTCGGTGGAAAGGCTATGGTGAGGAGGATAGATCGTGGGAACCAGTGGACATTATTCACGCTCCTGATCTTCTTCGGTTTTTCCATGCACAGTATCCTGCTAAACCGGGTAATAGGGCATCCAGATGCTGCTCCTATAGAGGTGGGGGTAATGTGAGGAATTGACTCTGCTGGGATTCGAACCCTGGTTTGCATGTTGCTGGACCTCTTCCCTACCGGTACGCCAGCCTGCCTCTTGCAGATTTGCCTGAGATGTGATACCTTGACTCTAAAAGAAATGAAATCAGTGACAACTCTCTTTAGCTGTGTCTGGTCAGCTGTCTGGTTCTTGGCCTATATAAGGCACTTCCTGTCTCTGTATCCTTGCCAGATTATTGTTGGTTCCTGATCCCTTCAATAAAGCTTGTTCCTGTTTCACCTATAAGTTGCTGAACTGGATTATTGCTGACCTTGGCTACTGGTCTCCACAACCTTGTGATTTCTATATCATTACAGCCATTCACGATGTGTATCACACAGTAATGCTGCATCTGGCCACAGATGGCTCTGTTTTAAGGCAGGAAAAAAGACTTATTGGAAATGCTTGTTCTATTAGATTGCATTACACTGCTTGTGAATGCACACTTGCAGTGTAATGCAATCTAATTGGTACCAAATGCATTTCCAAATGTGTGTCTTTTCTCCTGCTTTAAATCTAGTGGCTAGATGCAGCATTACAGTACCAGACCAGGGTATGTAGTTGCAACATTCCGTGTATAAGACAGTCCCCCTTTTTTAGACTTAAAAAAATTGGTAAAAAATACTGTCTTATACACAGAAAAATACGGTATGTGCTGTAGATATCATCTACCAAGTAAGTGAGAGGGTTTGGTTGCTAAACAATATAATGCTTGAGATGGCTGGACTGAAACACTAATTATGTATTGTCCTAGGACTTTGCACCAATATAATATATATACTATCGACTTGGTCATCAAAAATGACAGCAATAACATTTTAAGACTGGCAATGCTGTTTGCAACTCAATGCAAGGCCCTATAACTTGCGGGCCTCATTTATAGCGAGCCTCTCCTCCGTCATTGTAGGCCTTGGCCAACCCGCCACTTTCATGCTTCTCACTGAGTACCTTCAGCGCTCATTGCAAGCCTTTCCCCCCTCTACTTTACGTGGCGCGTGATGAGCGCCCTTGGTGCTCATCGTGAGCCCTGAAATGAGCGACTTCAGTGTTCATTGCAAACCTCTCTCCTCTCTACTTTTTGTCCTCATCTCTAGTAGGTGGCGTTAAAGGATTGGGGCTTCTTGGTATTATACACAGATGGAGCTGTAAGAATGCAACTTATATTTCCACATCCAATAAATGGCGCTGTAATTTATTGTTATGACTCCTTACACCTTTATATGGAATAGATGGTGCTACAAAAAGTATATCCACTGTTTTAATTTACCCTTACATCCAAAATATGGTGCTGTAATAATGCAACATATATTTCCACATCCTATAGATGGAGCTCTAATAAGTTATTGTTGTGACTCCTTTTTTATTTAATTTATTATTAAATCCAATATATCCAATGCATCCAGGGGTGTTTTTCCCACAGCCTTATTAACATTAGGGAGAGTCCTGCACGGCCAGCGCCTCTCACAGGCAGCCAAATATTCTGGGTAGCTTTTTGCAAATAGGTTGAACGGGTCCACAGAATGAGTCTTGAATTGTGGTCAACAGACTTGTTTCTCCAAGGTAGCGAAGGATCCTGGGTAGATTTATGCAAAGGCATTGAAGAGATCCCCATGTTCCAATGTACCCAATGCACCTGGGGGGGGGTGCATCCGGGGGTCTTTTTCCCACGGCTTATTAACATTAGGGAGAGTCCTGCACGGCCAGCACCTCTCACAGGCAGCTAGGGATTCTGGGTAGCTTTATGCAAATGAGTTGAACGGATCCACAGAATGGGCCTTGAACTGTGCGGCATCTGGAGGTGAGGAGTTGTGTGGAGCCTGTGGAGCTCATTGCGAGCCCTGCAATGAGTGCCTGCGGCACTCATTGCAGCCTCAAGTAGTTGTCGGAATTGCGAGTTTGCCTTCGGAGCTCATTGCAGCCTAACTGCCGCAGCGCTCATCGCAAGCCCTGCAATGAGCGCCTTTGGTGCTCATTGCAACCTCAAGTAGTTGTCAGAATTACGAGTTTGCCTGCTCATCGCAGTGTAATTTAACATTGGTGTGACGGACACATTTGCATATTTGACAACTATTATAGTTGATCTTCATCTATATTGGAAATAATTTGTTGGTTGCAAACACTGGAACTGATCTGTCAAACCATCTCTACTCCATATGTGACGTCTCTCATGTTCGTACACATTTTCCCAAGTAACATTGTATGGAATTAATAATCATGGTGATTGGTTAATAAAAATCCTTCATCAAGTAACTTAACTTTTCCATAACCAATTTCGAAACTAAAAATGATAATAAATCATTCTCTGCATGTTTCTCACAATTTGGACTCGTTAGAAAATATGATCTGTAATTTTCAACATTTTCCTTCCGTCTTTCCCACAAAACTACGTAAGTATTCACACAATTTCCTGGCGACACCAGAATCAATTGTCGGAAAGGAATTTACATTTTTGTTAACATCTGTTCTTGTTAAAATTTACTAATATATTAGAAAGAAAAGATTAACATTGCTGCATAAAGAAATATAACATCTGAGTTATAATCGATACACATCCAAAGCAAACAATTATTTTTTTGCAATTAAAGCAAATACATTTTCCTTGGCAAACATCATTTTAGGGAACTTTTGCTGTAGGCACATGTGTTATAAGTATGAATGTATGAAAAGTCAATAATAGTGGGTCATTAAACTAATTGTTCTTTCTTCCTGATACATCAGAATGTTGTTATAATCTATGATAGATATAGCTTTAAATATCATGTAGCTTCTGGATACATCTACAAAAGGGATACAGTATTAATCAAAAATAGAACAAAAAGTTAGGCTGTTTAATGCAGTCCTCAAAAGCTACCAAAAAGCCATCTTCAAGGAAATTACCACTTCAGCATAGCTGAGAAAATTAAATGAAAAAATATTTAGATTTTTTCCTATATTTCACTGCTTATTAAGAGATTTTATATACTATAGTTAATCCTATAATCCACTGGCTCTCTGCAAAGTGTGCGAGTTGAGGTTTGCAAAGAAGTACCCTGCAAATGGCAATACAACTCTCACTGCTGCAAACAAAAACAATGTAAATTTATTCATTTAGACATTGTAATTTTAAAGGAAAAAGCTTAGAAATTTAATTATTGCAGTAAACTCAAATAATAGTATTTAGTGGAAGCATTTCATTTTTTGGTCAATCAAGGATCTAAATGGATGTGCCTATTAATTTAATGTAGCTTATGGTGCAAAGACACTTACATAGGATCGGGCTAAGTCAACAGTATGAGAGCCATAAAAGCAATCACAACAGGATATAACTCAATCAATCAATAACTCAATCATAAGATGGTAAAAATAATAAAGCTAATAATGTTTTTTACACATTTTCTGTTTGTTTTAATGACCTCAGTGGTTCTTTAAACATGACCTGTAAATAGTCCTTGAGGTAGCTGCACACTTCTAGTTTAATAAATATGAGCCCCACGTGATCAGCATATCAAGAAACATAAAATATCACTTTTTAATGGATATACCCATTTATTATACCAGATGATGTTTTTTGGCCCTTAGTCTTCTATGAATTCTCCTATAGTCTCTCCCCAATCAGGTTATTGCATAGGGACCTGCTTGTATTCCTTTTTTTAGTGAATAGATTTTAAGCAATATCTTTTTTTTCAGCATATATATAACAAAAGGTAAAATGCTGGATAACACTTGTAGTTATCAAATATATGTACTTAATCTTCACCATGTAGAGCATCAGGTTCCAGCATCTATGTCAGAAGACCTATGCAATGAAGCCTGTTTAATGTTTCAATGTGACTGAATACAAATATTTATGTAATGTAATATGCAGCACATTTAAACAAAAGGAATTTGTCCAAAAGGAACCTTTTTGCATTAAAACATTTCATCACACATTACAAGTGTTGATTATTTCACATTATATATTCATTATGATCACTGCCAAAAAAGGTCCACAAAAGTCGCCATGTGTGCTCTGCACCATCAGTTAGATGGCGGAAAATCATGTGGATTTTTTTTTTTAATTGACCAAGAATTGACTTAGATATTGTCATGTTAGTTTAGCCCTTGCAGCCCTCCCACAAGAATTTGCATACATAATAAGACTGGAGTCTGCAACAGTTACACATTTTTATTATTTAAACCATTTTAGGAGCTGACAACTTAAAAAAAAAAAAAGACACCAATTACTTCAAAAATGTACTTACGACCTCACACATAGAATAGGGGGAGAGGCATGAAGCCTGAGAGTGAGCTAATTTGAGGTCTAATTGGCGTTTTTAGGAGATTTAAAATTGTCTAAGCGAGGAAAAACTGGCGGCTATAAACCTGTAATTGTTTTTAAAGAAGACTCCAAACTAGGCCGAATGCAGTAACACTTAGGCGCTCATTGTGAGGCCCATAAGACTTTAAAAAAAAGAACCAACGGCGCTCATTGCGAGGCACGCAAGACGTGTGCAGGGAGAGAGAGGAGACGTGTGCAGGGAGAGAGAGGAGACAGGGTGGAAAGTGACACAGGAGTGAGAGAGGGGGGAAAGGAGACACGGTAGGGAAATAAGGAAAAAAAACACAGGGCAGGGAGAGAAGGGAGGGAGAGAGGGGGAAACAGACACAGGGAAGGGAGAGGGGGGGAAATTGACACAGGGGTCAGAGAATGGTGGAGAGGCTCACAATGAGCGCCCAAAGCGCTCATTGTGGACCTCACAATGAGCGCCAAAGGCACGAAAGTGGCTGGTCGGACGACGTCTGCAATGAGCGATCATTTGTAGGGCTCACGATGAAGGCGCTCATCGCAAGGAACATAAAGTAGAGGGGGGAAGAGGTTTGCAGTGAGTGCTGAAGGTGCTCATTGCGTGGCATGAAAGTGGCGGGTTGCAATGAGCGCCAAAGCCGCTCATTGTGGGACTCGCGATGAGTGGCGAAGGCGCTCATCATGAGGCCCGAAAAGTAGATGGAGAGAGAGGCTTGCAATGAGCGCCGAAGGAGCCTTGCATTGTGTAGCAAACAGCATTGCCAGCCTTCAAATTTTATTGCCGTAATTTTTGATGAGTAAGTCGCTAGTAATTAAAGTTAATTGTTTCACACGGTACAGAGCTCATTACTCATTCAGGCAGAGGCAACACACTGAAATAACCTGACTTCAATTGATTATAACTCCATTAACTCTGCATTGATTTAAAAAAATGGAAACACTTTTTCTACATGCCGTTTCACCCTATATCTAGTGGTACAGCGCACATACAGGGGAGTTTTGTGGTCCTTTAAGATAACACAGGCTACAACAGTAGAGGTATTAAAGTTAGAACCACAGTTGGTATGGTTAGCAGAAGGGAATTGTATAAGGATAATTTTGTAGGTGTAGAACAATTAGAGTTAATAAGGTAGCTTATCTGTTGGCACAGCTACAAATTGTTCAGTGCTTAATATCAACAACGTCCCCATTCCTATCTAATCCTGTATGACATGGGTACTAAGGTTTGATATATTGAATAATCCTTACTTTTAGTACATTTCACCTAGCGAGTAACTATATTCTACTGAATACAGTATATGCAATAACGATTCTAAAACATTAATCTGACTATTCCAGTGGCTAGAAACTGTATGTGAATTGCCAATCTATTTTCTCAGGGAGAACATGATGAGTATCAAACAAATTATTATTATTATTATTATTATTATTATTATTATTATTATTATTATTATTATTATTGTCATGACCTGCTTCTTCAATGGGGCTTGATAAGAACCTGGTCCCTACCTCAGCATGATCATGTAGTTCTTGTTACCTTTGGCACACAAGATGACTTCAGGATAGGAACAACGTCGAAAAATATGTATAGAGGATGATGCAGGGAGGATACTAGTGGTTTCAGAACAGATTACTCCCTACTCAGAATACAGGCACAAAGTAAATAGTCCCACATATTGTTTATTTGAAAACTATAACTGACTTTTATGAATTCAAATCCCACATATTTGTAGCCTGACCCTTGTTATGAGCAGCCAATGACAACAATGTGCATTCTTGATTAGCCAATCAAGACATGTCTATGTGTGAGGTAGATAATTTAGTAACCACCAATCAGTCCAAGGTGCATTCTCCATTGCTTTCAGAACACATGTGCACATGTCCAATATAACATCACAGGTGCACAGCACCACCTGCTCTGCAACAGTTCGTTTAACAAGTAATTTCCCCCCTTCTGGAATAACCACATACATAATACAGAGTAATAGTATATACAGTACATACATATCTTTACAATAACATTGCTCCCTGACTTCAACACTAAGATGTCTAGCCCAATCCAACATCAACATATTCAGTTCAGACCTAGATACATTAATCTTCATAGTCTCTAGGGGCCTTTGTCATGACATTTATTATTATACTTTTTTATAATGTGCCAACATATTCCATAATTCAATACAATACATAGTGAAATGCAATATTAAACACATGGCAAAAGAGTGGATAGTCCTGTCTTTTGAGCTTAAAATCTTATGTAGAAGGTGCGTTTTCTCAAAGCACCTTACAAAATTGATAACTCGCAAATTTACAATCTAAAGGGAATGTGAGAGTCTGAAACTTGGGCAACAATAACAGATAAGGATTAGGAATGTCCGGAAATAAATAGAAGTCTACTTAAGTAGGAAAATGTGTAAAGTCATAAAGACTTTCATTCAGTAGGAGAGGAAACAAAGGCGAATTAGCGTGTTCATTTCGTCAGAAACTTGCAGTGTTCATACAGTGATTTCCATTAGTACCACAAATTATCTGCACTAGAAATCAGCAAATATTATTATGTAAACATATTGGAAGGAAATTATAAAATAGCTCAATGATTCTTTGAATGCCCATGTAACCTCATTGTTTTACTACTTTCAACTGAGCAATAATAACAGGGGAATACAAAGGCCATCAGGAATCATTGCTTAATCAATATGTGTTTTAATAGCCATTGTCTATTCTCAAGATTTTACTTGTTTGTTTTATTTGACATTTTGTCATTTATTTGTTGAGTCTGGTAATAGTTTATATGACTAGCATGCCTCCCAGAAATCACATGCACTTTGTATTTTATAAGATCTTGTCTTGGGAGCTGCAGACTACCCCTGAAGGGATTTGAGGCTGCACAGTTTAATAGTAAATCACAAGGTCTTTCCAGTAACCTCAATGATCTAGTCAATTTAGGCCCTCCAATAGCACATACGAGCATGACCTACCTAAAAATAACCTCTAAACACTTATACTGTAGATCAAACTAAGATATCATGCACTACAAATATACTAATTAAATGCTTAAGCTTATGTCAATATAAATAAACTAGCGACTTGCCCGTCAAAAATGACGGCAATAAAAACTAAAGCCTGGCAATGATGTTTGCCACACAATGTAAGCCTCTCCCCCTCTACTTTACTGGCCTTGTGATGAGCGCCTTTGGCACTCATCACAGGCCTTGCAATGAGCCCCTTTGGAGCTCATTGCGAGTCTCTCCCTCTGTCTACTTCCTCCCTCGTGTCTTATTTCCCCCCTCCTCTCCCTCCCTTGTGTCTCCTTCCACCTCGTCTACCTCCTTTGTATCTCCTGCCCCCCTGTGTTTTTACCTCCCTCTCCCTCCCGTGTCTCTAAACCCCTCCCCTGTGTCTCTTTCCCCCTTCTCCCTCCCATGCATCTCTTCCCCCCCCTGTGTCTCCCCCAACCCTCCCCTGTGTCTGTTCCCCCCTGGCCTGTGTCTCTTTCCCCCTCCCCCTGTGTCTGTTACAGCCTTCCTCGTGTCTCAATTTCCCTCCCTTGTGTATCTTCCCCCCTGCACTCTCTCCCCTGTGTCTCTTCCCCCTCCTCTCACTCCCCTGTGTCTCTTCCCCCTCCTCTTTCTATGCCTCTTCCTCCCTGTCTCTTCCCCCTCACCCTCTGGGTCTCTCCCCACTCTGTGTCTTCCACCCTCTCCCTCTGTGCCTCTTCCCCCGCCTCTCTCGGTATGTCTCGCCACTGTGTCTCTTCACCCCTTTCTCTGTTCCCCCCCCTCTGTGCCTCTTTCCCCCTCTCTCTGTGTCTCTTCCTCCCTCACCCTCTGTATCTCTCCCCCCTGTGTCTCTTCCCCCCTCTCCCTCTGTGCCTCTTCCCCCCTCTCCCTCTGTGCCTGTTCCCCCCTGGCCTGTGTCTCTTTCCCCCTTCCCCCTGTGTCTGTAACCCTCTCCCCCCCCCATTTCCCTCCCATGTGTATCTTCCCCCTGTTCTCCCTCCCGTGTGTCTTTTCCCCCTCCTCTACCTCCCCTGTGTCTCTTTCCCACCTATCCCTCTGTGTCTCTCCCCCCTCCCTCTGTGTCTTTTCCCCACTCTCCCTCTGTGCCTCTTCCCCACTCTCCCTCTGTGCCGTGCCTCTCCCCCCCCCTCTTCTCCACTCTCCCTCTTCCCCACTCTTCCTCTGTGCCTCTCCCTCCCCTCTTCCCCACTCTCCCTCTGTGCCTCTACCCCCCCTCTTCCCCACTCTTCCCCACTCTTTCATCTGCGCCGCGCTCTGCGCATGCGCAAGCTGCGCTGGGCGCATGCGCGGCGCGAGCCGCGCATGCGCAGAGCGCGGCTTGCGCCGCGCTCTGCGCATGCGCGGCTCGCACCGCGCTCTGCGCAATGCGCAGCAGTTTATCATTGTCAAACTGCGATTCGTCTGAAGCGTGACGACGAATTGCAGTTAGACAATTATAATATGTGATAAATGAAATCTAATCTATAGTGCTGTCAAAATAATAACTTCCACCCAGCTTAAGATGGATATGGTATTGGGCTTTTTGTATAACCAATTTGGGCTATAGCGCTTAGTTTACTCAGATAATGTCAGTCCAAGATAATTCTCTCTCAGTTTCTGTAGATAATATGTTGATGTGAATAATATGTGGATGTTAGTATATTTCCACACTATTTCTACGGGATCTTGGATGGGTCTTGTTGTTATATTCCTAGGGCTCTGTAGATCTTACACTTGTAAAATGCTGCTTCTGGTACACCGGCAAATGTGGTGTATTTGAAGTACTAGATATAAGAAAGAAGGGAGAGGGAGAAAGCGCAAAAGATACTCCTAGTGCAGATAACTTTGTTCCTCTTCGTAGTATTGGACAATGTACTTTTACAGAGTTGTCTCTCACCTTTGGTGACCTCCAGAAGGTGAGGTACTTAAAAGCTGGATGTGATTCTCTCTCATAGGTAGGTGCCAGAAGGGATGTTTCAAGACCTCTTCATGGTTTTCATAGCGCACCCCAATATACAGTGTGTTTCTATGATCTATGAGGTATACTTGAAATTACCTCTGTGAGGTGTCAGGTATACTGACAAAAACACTTCAATTTCTGTTTATCTCTATATAAGAGTATGCACCAATGATTCTATATATATGTGTATAAGTTCACGTGTGTCTATGTGATCTAAATCCAAGTCTAATGGAAAGATACACACACACTCAATTCCTTGAAAAGAATACTTTTATTATGCCATAAAAAAAACATACTGAGCAATGTAGGAATTGGTCAAAATATCCTAAAAAATATAGGTACAACTAAAAGGTAAAAATTGGTAAAAAACACAATAAGAACCGTGATGTCATAAAAGACATTAGGTCTCAATGTTTATCAGTGGGAAAGTACCCTAAAAGTGTGTATGTATGCCATTTGCATACATACACACTTTTAGGGTACTTTCCCACTGCTTGTAACACTCTAAAAGCAAATAAAAACACAATACTGGACTATAAAATACGGGGAAAGTGATGTAATACATTAGAATTAATTGCACAACAGTTTCAAACTCGCAAATCTGCAATCAAAAACTATTGTTTTTAGTTTTTATTTCCATGTTATATCAATATTGTGTATCAAGGAGTTAATACATATCATGCCACTGCATGGACTACAACATTTTCTTCAGTCATTTTTATAGATTTTTACATTGCTGGATTGCGAGCCCGATTGCATATTCGACATCAAAACGCTAATTGATTGACGTTTAAACACCATGTTTTACTTATGGGCACTAATTAATTTGTGTAACATCCATGTTTTACTGACATCATGATGACGGTCTCATTTACTATTGGCTGTTTCTAAATCGGTAGTTACGGGCTTGCTTAATTGAGCATACCCTGAAATGTAGTTACGGGCTTGCTTAATTGAGCATAACCTGAAATGCTATTTACGGGTGCATGGTTTATGGTTTTGAGGCTTCGGCGTGGAACTTGCGGCCTTGTTCAATTTAATCGATCTGTAACTGCTGCAAATTTAATGGAGTTTAATGAGGCCCTTTGTTTCTAAAATCTTATTAGAGACATTTAGTGAAGCGATGTATAGAAGATAACTGAGAGGCTCACTTCTCCATAAGCAGGCATCTTTATCTGTCTGTTTGCTTGTGGTGATATAATGAGTCAGGTCATAACCTCAGGTTGGGTTAAGTACCTAAGGAAGGGTTAAGTGTCAATTTTCTACAACTGTGTTTGCTAGTTCAGCATATTGATATCATTAGGTATGATTAGGATTAATTTCTTTCTTAAGTGTCCTGAACAGAAACAGAGATGACCATTCTGTAAAGAAACTAAATGTTCCGGCCTAATAATAGAACTGCTGCAATAATGTATGACACAACATAATAAGCAGCTGTCTTGTATGGGGATCTAAAGCAACATATTCATATTATCTTCTATTATGTTCTATTATTTTCTGAGGAAACCTGTATTTTCTACGAATGCTGCATTAAAAATGTATTTTGTCTTGCACAGGGTATGAGCAGCAGCACATATTTTTATCACTTGGTGGTTGCACCTGATTACACATTTATTGCACATAATGTAACATGTTTTAATTCTCCTTTTAATAGGTGGAAGGCCTTTAATTTTTATAAGATCCATCACCCCTCAGTATTATTAATGGAGGAAACGCATTTTGCAAAACATAAGGTTCCTAAATCCATAAAACGTATCCTATATTTCACACAGTTAGCAAATCTTCAAAGAGAGCAGTCTTTTTGTTACATAAGGATTTTCCATTTATACTAAAGCAGAAATATTTGTAATTCTGAGGGACATTACATTAACCTTACTGGGCATCTCCTGGGCACTAGACTGTCTTTTGTGTCCTTGTATTCCACCACTACCTCTCCTAATACTATGCTCATATGGTTTTTATAGATTTGAAAAAAATAGATTTGGGTAAGGTAATTATAGCTCCTTATCACAGCAAGATAAATGTGCTTCAAACTAGTTAAAGCGAATCTCAGCGCTTTTAGCTAACTTGCATCTCATAGATCCCGGGAGAGCCCTTCACCCTCGTGTAACAGAATACACCTTTTTTTTCCTTTACTCATGGAACTTATTCTAGAATAGATGCATTCTTGCTTGATGCTTCTTTGGTGGGTTGGTAAAAATGTCCCTTGTCCTTGGTCTGATTACTCTTTTGTTAAAATCTCGCCAGGCCCCTGAGATCTTGAAAACTTAATTAGTATTCTGGTAGATCCACAACTCTGTACTCAGGAGATGGAATTGTACTGTAGTACCAATATTACCCATGATTCAAACATAGGATGGATGTAGACAGCACATAATGCATTTATCAGAGGTTCTTGTATTAAAATAGCCACCAATCACAAAAAGGCAGTTGGAGCTGCCAGGCCTGTAGAAAAAGAATCAAATTAAAAAACAAAATAAACCCACTATTCAGGTTTTCTTATTATCCTTTATTTGTAACATGCCAACATATCCTGTAGCGCTATAACACTTACCAAAAGCATGTAGGGCCCTGTTAATGAGCTTAAAATCCAACATACATAGTGCTTGTTCCAAAAGAATGAAAACTTGTAAACTTACAGTCTACTGGGTTTGGTGAGGTACAGGGGGATAGATGCATAGTACATATTAAGGCTGAAAGTGATAAGCTTCTTTAAAAAAAAAAAAAATTGTGAGATTTTGAAGGTTTTAAGTCAGGAGGATAGTTTAATGGAGCGAGTCAAGGAGTTCCAGGAAATAGAGGCAAGATAAGAGAAGTCTTGTAGGCGGGAGTGAGGGGAGGTGAGAGAGGTGGAAAGAAGAAGGTCATTAGCAGAACGAAGAAATGAGAGGTGCATTATTGCTGAGAACTTTAAATGTAAGATCATGATTTACAGTATAATTTTATTCTGGAGGCTATAGGATGCCAGTAGAGAGACTAACAGAGAAATGGTACAGAAACTGAGCGTTGGGTAAGGTATATGAGTCTAGCAGACTGGAGTGGAGACAGACCCGTGATGGGGAGGCCAGCAATTAAAAGGTTGCAGTAGTCGAGGTGAGATAAGATGAGAGTGAATCAGAATTTTAGTTGTGTCTAGTGTAAGATAGTTATGGCAGATGATCGACAATGTCTGAGCAGAGCTTGATTTTTTATCCAGTCATACCAAAAACGCCATGAGGAGAGTACAGCATACATAACTTCCTTCTGGCCTGTAGATTGAGATCCAAATAGAATCCAGCAGATTTTTCATCGTTATTACCAGAAATTGAATTCCTCTTGTAAGCTGGACATAGATCACTTGATGCCGATCGGAACCTGACCTTCAAGTGCTTAATTCTGAGGTAATGGATAAAGAGATTAAGTATAGAATTCAGCTGATCTTCAAACTTGGTTGCATTTCCATATATCATGAAAAGGCTGTATTAACTCTGTTAAAATGAATATACAGTCTCTGGATCCCGAAGAATTGCTTTACTGCCCCTACCTACTTGGGTGGCTAATCGTCATCAATTAAATTAGTTTCTTTAAGCTCTGTAAGCTCATATATATATTATGTTGTATTATTGTTTATTATTTAATTATGTAATGCTGTTGAAATGTACTATGCAAGACTAACTTTTAACTAGAGGAAAAACAAAGAGAAAATGGGGAGGGGAGATGTTTATTGATTAATATCTCCTGTCTGTCTTGCCTGTTATCATAGCCTAATATGTTTAAATGTTGTATCTTGCACTTTCTTCCAATAAAATTTGAAAGGGGGAAAAAAAAGAATGTGTCACGGACCCCTTTTCCACTTCCTGGATCTTAGCCCATTAAGCCACCATAAAGGACAGACTGCTTGGCTCCAGCAATTGGACTATTATGTTGTAATCTGTTTTGTCCCATTGGTTGCCAGATAAAGTTAATGTACTCTATTTGAGGTCTGGACCACTAGACATGGAGACAGCATTATGTGTATTTGGAGGTTGACTTATTGTTCACAGGTGCCAGACAGGATGCCAGGATGCCAGACTATTAGACCCAATGTGGAGACAATCCCCTGTGTTTGTCTGCCACTCCCTGTCATTGTTGAGTTGTATGCATCACCCTCTGTATCTAACCCCTATAAATATTGTTGACTTTCCTAAAATAAATTAGTTATCTGCTGAGACATATAGAAATGGTATGTTCTCTTATTTGCTCCTGGTGGCTGTGATGCTAATCCTACCTCCACCCTGCTAGTAACTTGCCCTGGTCACTACCACAGAAAGGTTACTGAAACTCCTGGAAGTGCTGATTCCTGATGGAGAGACCCTGACTGATAAGCCAGATATCAGGGTGCTGGTGTTGAGATTTCCAAGAACCCAAATGGTCCTTGTGGGTAGTTAACCTGTAGTCTATAGCAGGTGGTGCTGGGCAGTAATAGCCCCTACCCCTGGATCATCACAGAACGCATTTAATTTACAGTTCAAACAGGCATAACTATCTTTTCATACTATTATCTCACCAGTGAGAAATCTGGTAAATTTAGGATATGTTTAATTTGTTTTAATTTGTTACACACTATCCATTGAACTAGTCAATTACTATGTTGTGTACATGATACACAAATGTGTAATAAAGGTATCATCGTCCATGTGTTTATTTATGTGTCTTTATATGGAAAGTTATAGACAGTATAAGTAATAATAGTGCATAAATATACTATATTGAAACTATTTAATATAAGTTATATTTTTAACAGAGTTACCAATCATAGATTTGCAACAGAAATAATTACATTTTCTAAACTGGGGAGATTTGCACTGCAACTGGGATATTGCTAAAACCATATGTGTAAGCTACCTCTTATGGTTTAATGACTGATGACTTGAAGCTATCTCATAAACTGCAACATTTGGAAGTGAAATTTAAATATAAATATCATCTTATGAATATTAGCATAACTGTACAGCAAGCATGTATATAAATATATTTGCAATTATTTCTGTAATCATGGTATCAAAATATATTTTCTTTATAAAAATTAAAATGAACACTAAATATACAAGTTATTTTAACAGTGACAAAGTGTACTTCCTGTTTAACCAATGATCAAACAGTATCTAATATTTATTTATATAATGCCTTCATCCATAATGCTTTACATGGATAGCAAAATATCAACAAATTCCAAAACTCACTTTAAGCCCTGAATGATATGCCAGAGATTGTATAACCATATAAAGGATTGCTTATAGAAATTTGCCATTATGCCTGAGTTTATGTTTGTTATCAACTGCAGTAGAATACAGTATAAGAATACAGAAGTACATATTGAGAGTTGTTGATAGTTGGCTAATCACAGGCCAACACACATTTTGGTGACTCAAATGTTAGACATAATTCTCGGTACATTTGACCTGCACCAGTTTTCCCCTATCAGTTCTAGTTTTTAAAATACAGAACATATGCCAAATGACTTTTCAGTAATTCGACACACAAGAAGCTCCTTTTGTAAGACTTCTGAGAGTGGGAACTGCCATAACAATCCCGCATAAGATTCCAAAAATAGTCTTCCATCATGTGTGTATCCCATCTTTGTGGTATCTGGTTTTCATTGTATATATGTCTTGGTGAAATCTTTCACCTTGCACTTCTCTTAAGCCCCCAAGGTTCTCTGGAAAGCAATCTAAGTGACTGTGCAGATAATGTACTTTAACACTCATGTTACAGCCAAGGCTCTTGTTTTCGATGTTTTTTAGCCGCTAGTAGTATAAACTGTAGTAGTTTGTTCTGTTGGATGCATACAACGTGTGGAGAAATAAATGAATGAGCATATCCTCTACAAATTGTGTGTAGTTGTTTGCCTTCTTGTTGCCAAGAAAGTGTTTCACAACAAGAACAAATGAAAACCGCGCACATGATTACATTTAATTCATTGTTGCTATGAAATGTGGGTCATTTAGAAGTTGTCTGATCTGTGACCCATTGAAAATTCCTGCCTTCAGTTTTTCCATGGTAACTCCAGGTAATTTATGCTCTATGTATTCAATGCATGAACCGTCTATATTCAAAGTCTTTACAAATTGTTTCATCAGGACTAGTTTTATATCTAGTAGTGGCAGCATGATTCTACCTCGTGCTACCAAAGGTTCATTGATTACATGTTGCCCTCCAACCTACATATATTCCCTCGTAGGCAAATCTTTTCTTGCCCAATGTTCATATTTGGCTCTACTATCCCAAAGGCATAAAAAGCAAAGATACTTTGTGTAGCCACTTTGTTGACCAAGAAGAAAATTAACCATCTCTAAGTCTAAAAAAATCACCCATTAATGTTCATGATAATTTATCTTTTCCAGGACTAAAGAGATGGCCTGGTTCTCTTCTTTCATCCTAGTGGAGCTATATTTGTTGCCTTTATTTAAAAGAACACATGTCAAACTATGTTTTGAACTGTTGACAAAAAGACGCCACCCCCTTGGGTTATATTCTGAAAGACAGGTTTTCCTCAGAAGTTTTCTGATGTCATATCAGTATACTAAGTTATTGTCATCGATAAAGAATGGCAGCAAATCCTTTTCTCTTCTTTGATAAAATGTAATTTTCATTCCAGGCTGAAGTATATTCTTTTCCTTTAGTCTGGAGGCAAGCAATTCAGAAGACTCCTTGAAAAGATTTAAGCCACTGATCATAGGCCGATTTCACAGAGAGGTAGTCCAGCCATGATGCACCCTTTGACTGATATTTGTCTATATATATTCGATTTGACATAAATGTTTTATCTAAATATAGATCTCCTATGACCCTAATTCCATATTTGTTTCCATTGTGTTCGATTAAAATCCATCACATATTATAATTGTTAAACTGCGATTCGTCATCATGCTTTGCGACAAATCGCAGTTTGACAACAATCTGATCGCAAAGCTGTGTGGCGTCCCCACACACACTGCATTCCCAGCCACGATCTCCACTCTCATCTTGGTGCTGTCAGTGCCCCCCAGGCCTCCTTCACCATACGCACTGCTGACTGCTCTGTCCTTCCCTCCTAACCCCACACACTCACTCTCTCCTTTGTATTATCCCTGTCCCTCGGCAAGCCTTTTCCTCCTCCATACACCCCGCTCTCTCCTTCCCCGGTCACTCTCTCCTCTCACCTCCATGCTGTCACTGTCCCCTCCGCAGACCCTCTTCAGTCACTTCATGTTGATCCGCAGCCCCTATATCCGGATCGGGGTTGAATCGGATCCCTCCGGTCCGGCTCCCCCCTCCTCCATAGAAGGTCACCT